>VZTX01018959.1:49336-157155 GCA_013400915.1 Pardalotus punctatus
GGGGGGAGGAGGGTCAAACAGAGAGGAAAAAAAGGAAAAAAAAAAGATTAAATTTACCAGAATGAGAAGACATTATAGAAAGGGAGGAGGGAAGGAACCACGAGTAGTGATATTTGAAGAGAGGTGTGTGTTAGGGGAGCAATGAGCATAAGGAAGCCAGCCTGCCTGTTCCTCCCCCTTCCTAATCATAGCCTTTACTCACAGACAAAACTCCCTCCCTCTCTCATTCACTCACTCACTTTAGGCCAATCCGTCCTCTCTCTCTCTCTCCCTCTCTCTGTGTCTCTCTCCTACTCTGAGACAGAGTCAGAACTCTTCTCCCTGACAGCCACAAACATCTACAGCACTTATTGCATTCAGAGAGGGAACCTGCAAACAAAACTTCACAGAAAACTTTTGGTTCTTGTTCCAGAGAATTTGCTGAAGAGAAGGAAAAACAAACAAACAAACTAACTAAACCAGCCCCCAAAAAAAACTGTTCGTGAAGGGGGAGGAAAAGCAGGGCCTTTTAAAAAGGGAATCACAACAACTTTGCTGCCAGGATGCCTTTGCTCTGGAAGAGAGGATTTCTGTTGGTGCTTTGCTGGATTATAGTGAGGAGTTCCCCAACCCCAGGATCCGAGGGGCACAGTTCAGTCACTGACTGTCCATCATGTGCCCTCGCCACGCTGTCAAAGGATGTGCCCAGCTCACAGCCTGAGATGGTGGAAGCAGTAAAGAAGCACATACTGAACATGTTGCACTTGAGGGACAGACCTAATATCACCCAGCCAGTGCCCAAGGCAGCACTTTTAAATGCCATCAAAAAACTCCATGTGGGAAAGGTGGGAGAGGATGGTTATGTGGAAATAGAGGATGATGTTGGAAGAAGAGCCGAAATGAATGAAGTTGTGGAGCAAACCTCAGAAATCATCACTTTTGCGGAATCAGGTGAGTGCTTGAAAAACAAAACTGTAAAATATCGTTTATGCCAAAACTGAAAAATATCCTTTGTGCCAAAACTGCAATTAACTTATTTTCTTCTCCTCAGCAATAATGTTTTCTGAAAGGTTGTAGGATGAGACTTGGGGGAAGGGAGAAGGAAGAATGGGATGGTGGGTCAGACTCTGAAGGAATTTGATTTTTCTGACTTAGTCTTGGCTACAGATTACACTTGCTAAGCACAGTCAGTCACACAGGGAGGAAGCTCTCTAACCAATCTTGAACACAAAGTCAGTCTGCAGCAGGGTCCTCCAGACTGTGCCTGTAAAGACAGAGTACTTGCAGTGAAGTGCTGGATTGCAGAGTTGATAGTGAAAGAAAAAAGGCTGTAGCCTTTTGGGGAGTTTATCAAGACAGAAAGTGAACTGCAAACTACTTGAGAAACAACCCTTTCATGTAAAAATTTTAGCGGAAGTTATAAAATCAGATGAAACAGCTTTAAATATTAGAAGTGAGAGGGCTTTTTTGTGGGTTCTTTTCCTTCTTTTTTTTGTCTTTTTTTTGTTAATTTAACACAGCATCTTCGGCAATAAAGAGTTGCAGGGACTGTCAGATGACTTCAATAGAACTGGACAAGTTGCTGTAGCTGATCCAATTTGTAATGCAGACTTCTGCATACTGGAAAAAAGATTCTGTTCCTAAAACTCTCCTGCCAAAAAATGCAACCCTGGTAGGGTGTATTTTGAACTCTTTCACAGTTCTTTTCCTCCTAACTCTTAGACAGTATGAACTCAGAATATATATATTTACTAAGTAAAGTCTTAAGACTCTCATAAACTGCCTATATGAAACAGCTCTAAAGTTGTACTTTACAGTCTTGTTCCTATATGAATAGGACTAGAATCCATTTTAATTCAACATACATGTTTCTGCGTATATATCTGTTAGTGTACATATGTTAATGCATGCATCAATAGCTGTTACTTGCAATAAGTCTATCATCTAACTAACAGCAACTTTTTATGATGCTGTCTAGCCAAAGCATTTTTCCTGTTGCCAAGACGGTTTTAAAAGAATGTCATTGTTTTGTTTGGTACAGCATATGGTAGGCAAAGTATGCAAAGGAACTCCAAGCATTTTTGTTTAAAAGTTTGCTGCAGCAGTATAAACAATTAAGACAACACTCAGAGTTTCCAGTCCTGAAAACCTGTTGACTCAGATGTTCTGATTGCAGGGAAGCCATGCACAAGAAGTGTGCATGCTTTTAAGAGCAGACATTTCTGCTGGCTGTCTGATTTCCAACTGTACAAGGAGCCCCTTGCCTTTGGAGTCCTTGTCAATATACACATTATCAGATCTTTCAGCATGAGAGCTCAGACTTTTCAGTTTTTCCATCCCCTCCACTTCNCTCCTGTCATACAGGAGTTTCATTAGAAAATTACCAGAAGTATGTCTCATACAGGAAAAAGTCTGTTGCTGATGTAACAGGATTAACCAATCCAGCACAGTGATCCGGCCCACTTTTGACAGACGTTATATGTGAGTGTACACATGAGAAGTACAGTATAAAGCTTCGCATTATAAATACCACAAAGACGAACTTCAGCAGTTCTTAATGCACAATACAGCAGTCTCCTTCTGAGAGTCAGGACTAGAGAGGTAAAACTTTCAATCAGCTTTTTTCTTTTAAAATGGAAACTTTTAATTCCTGTGCATGCTGTAGCATACTGTTAGAGAGCTTTATATACATATGTATACATATATATATGTATATATATATGTATTTATACAGAGCTTTGCAGCTCAGGTAATTTTGTAGAAAGAGTCTGAACCACCATTTCTGTATGTATTCAAACGCATTTCTCTATGTATTTTTGTACATATATGTATATACATGTAAGTACAAAAGAACTATGTGTCAGCGGTATTGGAAGACTCACTTTTAAAAAACAGTGGTTTTTTGAAAGTTATGCTTTAACATTAAATCTGTCATCATCATGGCATTCAAGTAAAATATGTTTGAATATGTAATCTCTGTAATAGAGATTGTTTGTGATAACTGTACCTGTAATATATGGCAAGCAATGTATACCCCACAGGAAGAACCCAGACATACTTATCTGTATTTTATATTGATATATGCCTATCCCTTACTTTTCATCAGACACTGTTGGGATAGGTGCTATATTAGAACTATAAATAACTCCTTTAATTATGTCATCTGTTAGTACAGCTAATCATGAATGCATATTTCATCTGAAATTATTTTTTCCCCCAATTAAACTTTTAGTTCTATTTCGAGCTGACTTTTAGACTTCATATAATTACAACAGACTTTGGGCTGTTCACAAGATCCAAGAAAATTCGATGTGTTATAGTGAGGTTTGTGTTACAAAGATGTGTTTATAAGAATGGCTGCAGGGTTTATAATGCTGACAGACCTGTAAGTGTAACAGTATATAACAGTATAGCAACTGAGGTCAGTAAAACACAGATGAGGGGGTACTGCGGATGCCTTATAACAGTAAAAGACTTATAAAGAGCTTAATTGAAAAGGACTTGCAATATATAACATTTGTAAGACTTTGGCTGATTGTTCAATTACTTCTGTAGGTTTCATTTACTCTAACTATAATTCCTTACCTGTCTCTTAGCCCATGTGCCTGTAGTCATCTCAGGGAAATTAGAGACCTTTCAATGCTTTTATTTATAAATTACTCCTTTCCACTGCAAAATACAATGGTTGACAGTAATATACTGGGAGTCTAATATTTGCTGGGTAGGAGGTAAGCACATCTGAGAGGTGTGTGAGAGAGAATGAAAGGAAGGAAAAGAAAGAGGATGAACACTAAAAGAGAAGAAGCTGCTCTAAGAAAATCTGTACAAGTTAATGCCTGGAGGGGAAGAATCTCAAAAGTTATAGTTATAGCTGTTATTTTTCCATTACCAAAATCAAATGTAAGTGAGTTTTCAAACTTCAACTTTGCTAGGTAAGGGACAGAATGGAGAGGATACAGAATGTGAAGACAACCTGAAGCCATGGCAGTGACACAGGGAATGACTTTTCACTGCAGAGCAAAGCCCTCCCAGGCATAAACTGACAAGGGGCTACCAACACTGGTTGGAATTCCTGCTTCTTGTACTGCTTTAGATTTCTTTTAATTCCCAGTGTCTTATTCTAATATTATGATTGCTCTATGTGATTTAAATGAATGAAGCAATAAGTGCCTTCTAATAACAATGGGCCAAATGTAGATCTTACTCAGCCTTAACTCAGATAGAATTATTATTGGCATTGATGAGGGATTTGCCTGAGTCAGAAGCAAGTATGATTTGACCAGATGACATGCAACATTTTTCACCTTCAAAGCATTTTTTAGGCATTGCTTGATTAACCCCAAACCTAAATATATCTGCCCGAGAACTTCTAGGCACAGACTAGCATACAAGTAGGGATATTACATGGCACTACCATGGCATGTCGTATATATGTGCTGTATCCACTTCTGCTAAGGTTTTCAGTGCCTGACTGCATATTGCAGCTGGGGAGTGTATTATGTATTATAGAGACCTCCAAACAACAGTGCTATTTTGTGCATGTTAGATCTCTTGCCAGTGTTGATAACTCCCAGCATTTAGAAGTGAGCAGAAAAGAGTTCTTTTTCTGCTCCAGGCAGAATAATGTTCTGTCCAAAATATTCAGAGCCTCTGCCCTCATCCCGGTCTCATTCACAAACTATTTAACATCTCATGGTATCCCTGACAATACCGGGCAGGACCAAGAGCAAGGTGCTCATTAAGGATTTCACTCTTTTCATTCATTCATGTTTTCTCTGTTTAGTTAAGCCAGTGATACTGTTGAACGAATAAAACAAACAAAACAAAACAAAAAGAAAGGGAAAAAAAAGGGGNCTCTGAGACAGAGTCAGAACTCTTCTCCCTGACAGCCACAAACATCTACAGCACTTATTGCATTCAGAGAGGGAACCTGCAAACAAAACTTCACAGAAAACTTTTGGTTCTTGTTCCAGAGAATTTGCTGAAGAGAAGGAAAAACAAACAAACAAACTAACTAAACCAGCCCCCAAAAAAAACTGTTCGTGAAGGGGGAGGAAAAGCAGGGCCTTTTAAAAAGGGAATCACAACAACTTTGCTGCCAGGATGCCTTTGCTCTGGAAGAGAGGATTTCTGTTGGTGCTTTGCTGGATTATAGTGAGGAGTTCCCCAACCCCAGGATCCGAGGGGCACAGTTCAGTCACTGACTGTCCATCATGTGCCCTCGCCACGCTGTCAAAGGATGTGCCCAGCTCACAGCCTGAGATGGTGGAAGCAGTAAAGAAGCACATACTGAACATGTTGCACTTGAGGGACAGACCTAATATCACCCAGCCAGTGCCCAAGGCAGCACTTTTAAATGCCATCAAAAAACTCCATGTGGGAAAGGTGGGAGAGGATGGTTATGTGGAAATAGAGGATGATGTTGGAAGAAGAGCCGAAATGAATGAAGTTGTGGAGCAAACCTCAGAAATCATCACTTTTGCGGAATCAGGTGAGTGCTTGAAAAACAAAACTGTAAAATATCGTTTATGCCAAAACTGAAAAATATCCTTTGTGCCAAAACTGCAATTAACTTATTTTCTTCTCCTCAGCAATAATGTTTTCTGAAAGGTTGTAGGATGAGACTTGGGGGAAGGGAGAAGGAAGAATGGGATGGTGGGTCAGACTCTGAAGGAATTTGATTTTTCTGACTTAGTCTTGGCTACAGATTACACTTGCTAAGCACAGTCAGTCACACAGGGAGGAAGCTCTCTAACCAATCTTGAACACAAAGTCAGTCTGCAGCAGGGTCCTCCAGACTGTGCCTGTAAAGACAGAGTACTTGCAGTGAAGTGCTGGATTGCAGAGTTGATAGTGAAAGAAAAAAGGCTGTAGCCTTTTGGGGAGTTTATCAAGACAGAAAGTGAACTGCAAACTACTTGAGAAACAACCCTTTCATGTAAAAATTTTAGCGGAAGTTATAAAATCAGATGAAACAGCTTTAAATATTAGAAGTGAGAGGGCTTTTTTGTGGGTTCTTTTCCTTCTTTTTTTGGTCTTTTTTTTGTTAATTTAACACAGCATCTTCGGCAATAAAGAGTTGCAGGGACTGTCAGATGACTTCAATAGAACTGGACAAGTTGCTGTAGCTGATCCAATTTGTAATGCAGACTTCTGCATACTGGAAAAAAGATTCTGTTCCTAAAACTCTCCTGCCAAAAAATGCAACCCTGGTAGGGTGTATTTTGAACTCTTTCACAGTTCTTTTCCTCCTAACTCTTAGACAGTATGAACTCAGAATATATATATTTACTAAGTAAAGTCTTAAGACTCTCATAAACTGCCTATATGAAACAGCTCTAAAGTTGTACTTTACAGTCTTGTTCCTATATGAATAGGACTAGAATCCATTTTAATTCAACATACATGTTTCTGCGTATATATCTGTTAGTGTACATATGTTAATGCATGCATCAATAGCTGTTACTTGCAATAAGTCTATCATCTAACTAACAGCAACTTTTTATGATGCTGTCTAGCCAAAGCATTTTTCCTGTTGCCAAGACGGTTTTAAAAGAATGTCATTGTTTTGTTTGGTACAGCATATGGTAGGCAAAGTATGCAAAGGAACTCCAAGCATTTTTGTTTAAAAGTTTGCTGCAGCAGTATAAACAATTAAGACAACACTCAGAGTTTCCAGTCCTGAAAACCTGTTGACTCAGATGTTCTGATTGCAGGGAAGCCATGCACAAGAAGTGTGCATGCTTTTAAGAGCAGACATTTCTGCTGGCTGTCTGATTTCCAACTGTACAAGGAGCCCCTTGCCTTTGGAGTCCTTGTCAATATACACATTATCAGATCTTTCAGCATGAGAGCTCAGACTTTTCAGTTTTTCCATCCCCTCCACTTCTGAAAGCAGGGAGAAGGTGTCAGTGCCAGAGGTCATTAGAAGCAGGGGTAGCTCAACATTAGTTTAGATGAATTTAAAAAAGCAAGGAAACCTCCAAGCCATCTATGAGTCGGATTCCCCACCTGGTTTTCAGCAGCTTGCTCTGAGCACAGTGGAACACATATGGCATGAACAGTGGTTTCTCTTCACTGTGTGAGTCGCAATCATTTGTAAACACATTATTGTCTCTCCTGAGCTCTGACACAAAGGAATTCGGAATTTGATATATGCCTACTCTGTACGACACCCTCCAACGGCAGCTCCCAAAGCCATTGGCTCTCGGGGTCACGTGAGCAGCAAAAATCATGCCATTGCCCACACACTGGCCAATCATCCTGCCACCAATCCCTCGCCACCAGCTGCCAACGCTGACACGTCACTCAGCATGATTTACATAGCGTTGTCCTACTGCTGCTAGACAAATTACTTGAAGAGGTCTTATGCTATGGAGCTGCAGGACGGGGGCATCCACCGTGTTCTCATGCCTTCTTCTCCCTGCAGCAGTTCTCTTCCTTCATACTAAGCCGACCCTGAAAGCCCATGCAGGAGGGCTGGTCTGTGCCTTTTTTCCATACCTGCTAGTCTTTGATTTGGGACAAGGGAGGGACACTTAGCAGCCTAGAAGCTGAGCTCTGGTTTGGGTTTATAATGAAAATGATAAATCCGCTCTGTGGAGTAACTTCAGATTATTGAAACATATTCTTCATCTACAGCCATTTATATCTGGTGACTTGCTAACATCAGAGGATCTACCACGTTTTACAGGTGCCAATGCTGCAACAACTTAAGTAAACGCTACCTGAGATCCTTTCCCCTCGTGCACTGGTAATTTTGCCTGTCAAATAGTAAACCAGTATTTTTTTCCTGTTAAGGAAAGTGAGGCAAAAACAAAGGCAAGTGATATGTCATATAGGATGTATGAGTTAAAAAGACAGGATTAGAATATAGCCACAGGGGCAGTCTCCGCTTTTCATTCTGTGGGAACTGGGAATAACATGAAAAAGTTTAAATACCAAGCAGGAGAATAAACATGTTCCACTCTCAGCCAGGTTAACATGTTTCCTGCTTTTAATGTCAAACTCACTCTGCCTCGATAGAGGGCAATAAGAAATCAATGAAAATGAATGAAAACATCTCACATTGTATCAAAAATAAAGGTCTATAAAAAGCAAAATAAGACTTCAGGATTCTTGTTCCTTTGGGTATGGCTTGACATAAACCAGCCTTTCCCCATGCCTTTCAGAAGCCACGTTTACTATATGCCTTTATAAAAAAGTAGTATTTCCATCTTTCATCAGCCATATTCTCAAACATACAAAGAAATTGAGTGAATGAACAAACAGTGCCCTGTGCATGTGGCTCTAGCTTGAGACTGCTATTTTCTAAAATAGACCAAAATTCAAACAAGCACAGACTTCAGACAATTAGAGGGGAAATAAATGCAGTAAACTAGTCTGAAGCACAGGTGTAGTAATGTCCAGAAAATCAGCAAAATAGTTGGCAGGTAGTTTTCACAGCTAACAAATCCAGACAGATCTCTGCAAAACTAATGACTGTGAGTATTGGGCAAAAGTTTACAAATGCACCCTACTGTCCTTTGGCACTCTTAGAAGTAAAATACAAAAATTACTTTCTACTTGAATATCAAACTAAGATTACTAACCTTGATTAGTTCTGCTTGTGAGGGTAGCTGTGCCAGAGTTCTGTGCATCACTTCAAGGTCTTAAAAACAGTTTTTTGAGGAGAGGGGTCATACAATTTTGTGACAAGCAAATCCAACAGGTTTGATAACAGAGATACTCAATACTTATAAATATGATTGGCTACTAACTCTTTTATTATTTTAAGTACACAGTTTATTAGGCCGATCTGGGATTTTGCCAACTGAATTTGATCCTGGCAACTAAACTACCAATGAAATGGGTTGCTAACATCAGCCCCTGAGAAGGTGATAGGAATTACTGGATGGAAATACTGAAATCTAAAGGCTTATCATTAGGAGAAATTCCAGGAAAAAAATAAAAAGAGAAGTCTGACATCTATTTAGACCTCTTCTAGTGTAGTACCACTTCATACAGAATTCAAGGCGAACTGACTTGATCATGTAGTGCCTACTTTCATGTGCAGCTGGATACATGTGTGTACATACTCATATCTGTTCCCAGAAGATACAACCCTATACAATCCCTATACAACCGAGCTGGCAGATCAGGAGAAGAAACTAAAGGATGTATCACTTATGTATTTTGAATAATCTCAACAATATTCCTTTGAAAAGAGCTGTATTTAAGGGTACAGGTATTCGTGCTGAATAAAGAACGGCCACGAGAGGGCACACTCCAAAGGCTTTTTGCTCCACACCAGGCAACCTTCCTGCAAACTCTTATTTTACCTAATTGGATTCTGAAACCCAGAGATCTTTATACTTGTCTGTAGCTGCTCTGAGTGGGGCTCGTTTCTCTCTTCTAGTTTATTTAAATGGAAGGGATTCACTGGAGTGAAAAGTTGCAAGGACAATAATGCAGGAAGGAAATAGGCAGAGGGGTAAAAGATAAATTGATGGATGCCAGAAGTGCTGGAAATCTAGAGAGATCAGAAATTATAAATATTATTTTTTTACAAGATACTGAGAAATGTGACCGTGAATCATCATCTGAGAGGATTTGCTCACATCTCATTTTTTTATTGCAGTCTCCTCAGCTTTTAGAAACCAAGCCTATTTTCCCTTGGTGTTTGTTTGTTTGGTTTTTTGTTTTGTTTTGGGTTTGTTTTTTTTTTTTTCTTTCCTTTTTTTTTCTCCTTGGCATACCAAATCACAGATTTCAAGTTAAGCAAATGAAAGCGAGTTACTTTGAGAAGAGGAAAGCCATTCTGTATTGATCTGTTTCATTGTATCAAAATGTGAGAATTCAGGGAGGTTGGTCAGTTTAAAGAACAACCTGAGAAAGCACAGATGAATCTGGGAAGGTGGGAACCAGTTTAGAAAAACATACCTGAAAGAGATGGAAAGTACTGTATGAGTCCATCTCTTTGTGTAGCCACGTCCACAGTTTTGTATGCAAGTGCACTAGGGAATATCTGAATATGTATTTGCCCATATGTATAAGCACATGTATGTCCTTAATTACAGGTATGCCAGGGCAGACATGCTTATATACCTGTGCCTGTCCCCACACCATTCCTGCAGATAAGAATGTGCATTCATGTGTTTTCCTCTGTGCAGGATATATCTACCTTGCATACATGTAAGTGATTCATGCTGAGGAGTTCTTATATCTATGTCTATATATAGAGATATGCCTATGAGAAAGCAATCATTTAATGCAACAGAGCTTTGTAACACTGATTTAGGATTGAAGCTTAGTCTACTGGAAGCAACTGGAAGTTCTGTTATTCATTTCAGTGGGCTTGGGATTTGGGCCTTAGTGCACAGAAATTAATTTTTTTAATGAAAACAGACTGGCAGCCTCTGACCACTTAATTTTAGAATTTACAGCAAATTATTACAAGTATGTACAAAAAAATTGCCCTCTCAGAAAAAGACAAAGACTTGGTATTGTTTTTACCTTGGAATATTTTATTGGTGCAAATGAACCTAAACTTTGCTTGAGCTATTTTAGCTAATGAAATAATGACGTAAATGAAGAAATCACTTTTAAAAACCATTCGACCAAACAAACACCTTTTTTGTTTCTAAATATTTAAAGCCATGTGGGGGAAGGGCTTTCAATTTGGAAAGAACTCAAAGTTGTGGATGTAAAGTGCTTCCCTCCTAACAAAATAGCAGAGGAGAGTCAAGGTTCACCAGAACTGAATTATTTCACATTCTGAATGACCTTGTCAATGCCTCTTTGGGCTAACTTCTCAAGAAAAGGTATTTAAATAAAGTCGCTGCTGCTTTCTTTCCCCCCATGAATGCTTGGGGGATAGTTCTTTTTCCTGATTTTCTTTTTTGGTTTATTTTTCTCCTACAACAGAATCTCCCTTTTCTGGTAGCAAATGATAGGTGGGCATAAAGATAAGGTATTTGTTAATTGTTCCATAATTTTGTCCTCCCACTATAAGAGGCAACCATAAGGGAGCAGGAATGAAAGTGTGCAACCTGGATGATCAGCCACATATGCTGGTAAGGAATAATCAGAATAAATCGTTTGCCAGTGATCCATAGGCTGAAATGCATTCACAGAATTGACCACTCTCTAATTGTGGCAATAGGACATTTGTAATACTCAGTCTGCCTAGGGGATAATTGCCAGTCAATAACACTAAATTCACTGAATAAATTCTGCGCTGCAAAGAATTCATCTAACTCCAATGGTCACTCATTAGTAAACATTTTGAGCAATTATCTCTCAATAACCATGCTCTTCTCTTCTCTTCACTCTCTTTAGAGGAACCTTTCTAGTAACCTATTTTTTTTTCTGTCTCCTGGGGAACGGAAATGAGAAGTGAAGGGAAGGATGCTTTTGAATGTAATTACAGATTGGCACGCAGTACAAATTCCCCCAAATCTAAACATAGGCAGTAGTAAAGTTAGCAACTAAAAAATGGAAAAAAGCTTGCTTTGTAGGGAAAAACAGTTCACTTACAGTATAATGTAAAAACATTTCAAAATTAAGCACCGGTGAAGCACAGAAATTTAAAGCAACAGCACCTTCTTACACACTGAGTATTTTTCAAAGGAAAATAAATCCTGTGTATTAAGAGAAATTAAGAATAAGCCACATTATAATGTCAGAAAAGATAATCACTTTCATTATAAAAAACCCTTAATAATTTAACAGCATATGGTTAAAAAAAATTTTAAATATCCTAGCATTTTACTAGCATTTTATCTTAGACCCTATCCAGTATACTTCCTTGAAGTTAACAGGGCTTGATCTCGAATCCTACTGCAAATTGCAACTAAAATAGCTTTGACTGCATAGTTAAAGCCAGCCATAGTGAAGGAAGGATCCTTAGTCTCAGAGGAAGAGCACACTGTAGCTGCAGATTCCTGCTGGAACCCAGCACATGCTACCCCATGCAGGGCTGCTCCTTCAGTCCCCCTGTGCCTGGGCCCTCAAGGGTTCTGCCAGTCTCTCCATGGGACCCTGTGCCATGCCTGTCACCCAAGTGCTGCTTGGGAACAGGTGCTGACTGCAGAGTCCTGTGTGTGAGCCCTGGCCAGCCCCTCCAGAGGTGGAGAGGAGGGTACCTGTGCAGGCTCCCCTCTGCTTGCATGTTCAGGTTTCTCTCCTAAAAAAGTGCAGGAGCATTAGTAAAGAGAAAAACAAGTATGAGCAAACTCCCATGCTACATTTACTGCTACACTTTCTTTCCATTCAGTAACTCCTTCCATTAAACCTTTTACCAAATATGCACTACTTCTTAGAGCTTGTATTTTTAACCATTTCTCACAGCATTTGCTGGTATCACTCACCATGCTAGACTTGTACTTTGGCATCACAGCCATCCTCCTGGAAGGGACTTTGCTCAGCAGTAAAGCAAAGAGGTGACCTCTCCAAAGTTTTGGGAAAGGGAAATGAGGAAAACCAATCAAAAGAGACCCAATGTAATCCCTTGTCTTCTTTTTCAGCTGCCTTCTGCCATGATAAAAATCCAGGCTGTTGACGTTGCTGTTTATATGAGTATGGAAGTGATGAAGGCATTATCACTGTTGGACTGTGGGTCTTTCCACAGTAGTCAGGCAGGAGGAGCAGGATGATTAGAGACGGGAAAAAACCCTTGCAAATCAGCTGTGGCAAATGTAAAGGCAGGACAAAAGGGCAAACAAAATGTAATTATGGAAATGATACCACCCCCAAATTTCAGGAATCTCCCTTTTACCTTCAGTTTGATGAACAGTGTATATTTCCAAAGCTTAGATCCTGACCATTAATTCAGATCTAAAAGGAAAGGCTGTTAAATCCCTAAGAAATACATGGAGAAAATTACAGAATACAGAATTTTTTTGGTTTTTCCTCATAACATTTGAAGAATTTATTTTATTGTAGCACTGAACCTTTTGGAAACAAGGTCTTGTTATAAAGTGAATATATAACCATGATAAGCCAGATCCTAAGGTCTCATTTAGGTTTTAGCACAGGCTAAACTCTGATCTCAAAATGAGCTTGTCTGAGAACAGTGACCTCTTAAAAGCTGCAGGACTCATACCATTTGTGCTGTCTGATCGTAACAAACTAGTTGGGAATGTGGAGAGAATTCAGAAAAGCTTCGTTTTTTCCTAATGTGAAAGCATGCTTTTTATCCTCAACCTTGCACCATTCCCAGTCTCCTTCTAAAAAGAGCTATGAAAGGGAAAGTGTTTTAAAATTGCTATAAAACCTTTTATTAGCTATGCAGGTTTCAGGATTTTGCTTCATTCAGAAATATTAGGCTCAGATAAGTTTCCTGCATCTTTTATCTTTAGAATCTTAACCCACCATTTGTTTCTGAAAATGTAGCTAACCACATCCAGAGGCTCTTACTGTAGCTAATAACCTACGAGGAGGCTGTTATCTCTGTATAAGGACATGTCTTAGGCTACCTTGCTTGAGCTCACTTTGCTCAAGTAAAGAAAAGGCAAGTAGTCATACTTTCACCCCACTGTTCAGATACTTTTAATAATGAGGAAGAATTCAGCTTTCACACAGAGAAGCATTTGAAAAGCTATTTAAGACAGTTCTAGAGATCCTGTTTCTTTGTAATATTTGTCAAAAAGAGTGCTTGCATCACTATGCTTCTGGTCAGTGCATAAGGTAATTTGAATATTTGCTGTTGCAGATATGTCACTTGGTAACTATTTTCAACTCCCACTAGCATGGAAATAGCAGAATGTGAAATACCATGCAGTAGCACTTAAAACCATTAGGTTATTCTTTAATGCAGGGCTGCCTGGCTTTTCAGATTAGATGGGTCATACAACTTCTTCCTCTGTTGAGCCAGGTCTGCAGACCCTGCCTGCTTTCTCCAGAGCAGATGATCAGACCAGTTTTTTTTTGTCCATGACCAGCACAGTTGATCGGCTCATACACCCAGCACAGTTGATTTGCTCATGCACAGGACCCCTGCTAGTGCCAGAACTGCTGTCTGTGCCCAGCTTGGTTTCTCAAAAATACAAAGTAAGTATTGCAATTCCCAGCAATACATGCTTATTCCACACACCAGTCTGTGAGCTCTGGGGAAAGAGAACAGCTGGGAAGAGGTTGCTGATGCCAGAACACTTTCTACAGCTTGGTCTAAACCACCTTTTTTTCCACCAAGGTTTGCTTGGGTAGAGGCAGCAAGCAGAACGGGTTGGATGGAGAGTCTTGGTGGGCAGCAACCCACCCTTGGCATGTCACCTGCCTTCAGGTTCCCTTGAAGCCCAGTCCCCCTTAGAAAGGACTTATCAAAGACTATGCTAAGTAAAGGGATAAGCTAAAGTTAGAAGCTTGCTTTAGGAGAGAGAGTGGGGCAGAATAAAGCCACAGGCTGGCTGGTTCTCACAGGCCTTAGATGTATCCATTCTCATAGAGAACATTCTTTATAACATCCCTGAACACGAGGCAACCAGCCTTTTGGACCAGACTTCCTTTGGACTAGAGGAACATCATTGTACAACTCCTCATGCTCTGAAACTGAGTCAGGTGTGAGATTAGTGTCTATCACCTGACCTCTGCCCCAACACAGCTGGCAGCTTTGACATAGTTTGATTTCCAGAATGGAAAGAAAAGGTGTTAGCCATTCAGTCATTATTGAATGAATCTTTATTAAAAAATAATAGAAAAATATTAACTCCATCATGTCTCACAGTACTGGTTCAGCATGCTTTGTCTTTTTTATAAGCTACTTCCTTTTCTAGAGCACAGTCCTGCTGGTTCATGTAGCTCCCTGAGGAATTAATGTAACTCATTTTGGAGACTGGCATCAGCCATCTGTGAGAAGCAGTTAACATAAACCATGTGTTTCCATATCTCCGTGACAGCTAAAGTCTACAATTTCACACTCTCACTTAGAGTAAAAACAAAAACAACACACTGTGTCCTTTGGACACTGTAATTCAGTCTCTCTCTTTAACCTGGGAATGCCAGGAGGGAAAGCTGAATGTGTCAATGCCAGTACTTCACAGAGAAGAAAAGAAACAGGTAGCTCAAAGGTCAGCACAGCCTGCCTACAAAGTTCAGAAACCAGCAACTCTTGAATTTGCAAGTGAACACAAGGTAGTGTCTCTTGTGATTTGCTCCACTTCTGTCTCACCTAAGAATGGGTGAGCAGGGAAATGGTCAGGGAGCCCATACTAGTGCATTCAGTTGCAGTGGGAAGCAAGCCTTGCTACAACTAGGGTAATTTTTCCTGTATACATTGAACTACTTCTCTTTTGATCACCACTTGCTGTTTTTAGGGTGCAAAATTCTGGTTCACTGACAAGACAAATTACTGCACAGAAAATTGGGTAAACAACTATGGGTAGCTCAAGAATAATATTAATGACAAATTGATAATTATGAATACAGGTTCTTTCTCACTCAGGCCAGATATCTGTTCATTGCAAATCTGTGACCCTAGTCCATCCTGGCCTCCATGCTGAGAAGGAACCAAAGACATCATCAGGGCTTTTTTCCTTACCAAGAAAATAGAAAAGTACCTCTCTTGAAAAAAAATATCACCACCACCCCCCAACTAATTCATTCTCTCTTAACTTCTCCATGCTCTAGTGATCAAATCATTAAACAGCCCTCATTATTCATTCCAACTTCTGCCAGGGATATGAGCTCTGTATCCGAGAAACACCTCCTCACCATCACAATCATCATCATGACATCTCAGCAAGTTGATACAATTATGCCAGAGAACCATCCCCATAATTATACAGTTCTTTAGCTCATTTCTCAGTGTATTCACCATTACTATAATCACAGCAAGTACAGTGTGTTAAATTAGGAACAGGATCTACAGCTAACATCTCACAGGATGAAGAGTCTGCCTGCTGCAATTCTTCAATTCCTTACAATATAACTGCAAACTTCTTAAAGCTGAGGCTCATATTTTAGCACTTTTTTTTTTTTTTAAATAATTGACATTTACAACTGATTTTAAGATGCATATGAAGGATGTCTTTTTAGAGATGGAGAAAGGGAAAACCTCTTTCCTGCATAATTTCCAAAGTATTGCTAAAGAATTGGCATGACTGGACCTCATTCCCTAACCAGCTGTTAGGTACAGATTTTTATGCGTTTGTGTCTCAGGTTAGAGACAAGTTTTCTAAGTGGAAAGTGCTCTGAATAAATGCCTCCTCCAAAGCAAATGATAGGGAATACAGGATTATCATAACATCATCCCAAGACAGTTTGGTACGTATGGACAGCCATCATAAAGCATTTTTGCCTTTCAGCTAACAGTGATTACAAAGACAGCTTAAGCAAATGAGCTCTTAGCAGCCACTGATGCTTATTTGCCATGAGATGCTTGACATTAATGACTATATTGTTACTATAAAAAATGCTCTGGTTAGAATACTATGCTGGAAAACAACAGGCAAATATATACTTTTCTAAAAAGAGATTTTTCACAAAATACAAACTGAGGAGGGGTTGAAGGAAGGTTAGAACAGAAGAACCATAACAATTTAAAGAGAAACCAAGGGCACTTCATACCTGTGGCAGAAGTAACTGAAGTCTCTTTAACAGAATGCAAGCAGGCATACTAACAAGTTCTTCCTGTCTATTTCCATTTACCAAATCAGGCACAGCCAAGAAAATGTTGCACTTTGAGATTTCCAAGGAAGGCAGTGAATTATCGGTGGTGGAGCATGCTGAAGTGTGGCTCTTCCTGAAGGTCTCCAAGGCCAACCGGAGCAGGACAAAAGTCACCATCCGCCTGTTCCAACAGCAGCGGCAGCCAAAAGGCAATTCTGAAGGAGCAGAAGATATGGAGGATGGGGGGCTGAAAGGTGAAAAGAGTGAGACTTTGATTTCGGAAAAGGCAGTGGACACCCGTAAAAGCACTTGGCACATCTTTCCTGTCTCCAGCAGTGTCCAGAGACTCCTGGACCAAGGCAAGAGCTCTTTGGATGTGCGGATTGCCTGTGACTTGTGCCAAGAGACTGGAGCCAACCTGGTGTTACTGAGCAAGAAGAAGAAAAAGGAAGATGATGGGGAAGGGAAAGAAAAGGAAGCTGGAGAGTTCACAGGAGAAGAGGAGAAGGAGCAATCCCATCGGCCCTTCCTGATGATGCTTGCCCGGCACTCAGAGGACCGCCTGCACAGGCGGCGGAGACGAGGCCTGGAGTGTGATGGCAAAGTCAACATCTGTTGCAAGAAGCAGTTCTTTGTCAGCTTCAAGGACATAGGATGGAGTGACTGGATCATTGCTCCTACAGGTTATCATGCCAACTACTGTGAAGGAGAGTGTCCCAGCCATATAGCAGGCACATCTGGTTCATCATTATCTTTTCACTCCACTGTCATAAACCACTACCGCATGCGGGGTCATAGCCCCTTTGCCAACCTCAAATCATGTTGTGTGCCCACCAAGCTCCGGCCTATGTCCATGCTCTACTATGATGATGGCCAGAACATCATTAAGAAAGACATACAGAATATGATTGTGGAGGAGTGTGGCTGTTCGTAGATGCTGGTGTGCTCAAGACCCTTCTTGTTGAGAGGAAGATGTATCAAAAGCCCAAGAAGCAGAAAGACCAGACACCATATAACATTTTTTGAGTGAAACAATCATCAGAAAAATAAGCAAAAACAAAGGAGAGAGAGAAAAGAGAGAGAGAAAAAGAAAAAAAAAAAAAGAAAAAAGAAAGACTTACAGAGGATCAGAGAAGACTTCAGCTACAAAAAAGGAAGAAAACTTCATGAAGCTGGGCTTAAATAAGATAGATATGAATGGTGGTATGGGTTGGGGATTTCCCCTTCCTTTCGGTATGCTCCTTATCTTGTTACATAGTATACTAAACATTAGTTACTACCAGGGGAAGTTCCGCTTCCTCCCATAGTTACCCATCAGTTCAAGCCATGGTAGCAGCTCATCTAACCTGCAGCAATTTGGAAAAAGTCCAAAATGTCATTGAAAAGCCATGTGTACGATCATTACAGTCACTGGCACTTTCCTCCCAACATTTACAGAGCAACTGAGTAGATATGTAGTGCTTGTGTTTGTATATATATGACTATGTATTTATAGACATCTCTATACATACAGACACAATACACATACATACACTTAATATTGGTCAAGGGAGAATAGCATGCAGGTGTATACTCCTTCATCTTCCACACCACATTTCAAAAAAAAAAAAAAAAAAAAAAAAAAAAAGGGANAAAAAAAAAAAAAAAAGAAAAAAGAAAAAAGGAAAAAAAAAGAAAAATGAAGAAAAAACCAGAACAAAACATGAATGAAAGAATAAAAGTTACATTCTGTAAAGGTGCTTACAATGTTAGAACTATGCAACCTAGATGGTTTGAAACTGTTTACCTGCCAGAGAAAGAAAAAAAAAAAACCAGAGAGACTCTTTTTTTAAGTGGAAGTAACTTGTTTAAAAAAAAAAAATTCAGTGAGAGATACTTGAAAGGAACATGTTTGTCCAGTTACTGGAGTCAAACATTTCTATATTTTGTAAAAAAAAAATTTAATCGTTTACTATTTGCACTACAATGGTGTCTGACCTGTCTAATCCTTATTTAACAAATATTTGCAAGGGAGGGTGGTTGGGTGTGGGAGGGGTTGAGAGCTGCACTTATTATGAGCTATACAAGAACTGCTACAGCACACAAAATAGCTATTTTTATTATTATAATAATTATTATTATTTTGTACCTTAAAATGAATAGACACATACACCAAAGACATTTGTGCAAGCCTCTAAAAAGTCTGTTTGTGGTTGGTACCATTCACCTGTAATGAGTTAGGGCTTGAATTAAGAGTCAGTGGGTTGATTACATTCAGGCTAGAATATCTGTTAACCAGTTAAATTCAAATAGTGCCCTCAACAGAAAACTGCCATTTCAAGTGAGATCAGAAAATCCCTGGGATTTGGATCCAAGGTGCTTGGATCTGAGGTTCATCTGAGCATAATTGTATTGTTTTGTATGTACAACCCTAAACTTGGCCCTGATGCACAGCAACTATGCATTGTAGGGAAACAACTTTGTCCAAGAAATATACATATATATGTATGTATACATAAGGTATAAGCACTTCTGGCTTCATTTTACTGTTCTTAAAACAATGAATGTTTGTGTGCAAAGCACAGTACATTAAAAGATTGTTTCTTACTGCCAGGTGGGAGGCTACATGTTCAAAATGGTATTTGTGCAAGAGAAACCTAAAGTGCTGGTATACACTTAAAAAGTGTTGATGTAAAATTGCAAGCAGCCTTGGGCCCTGTCCGCCTCTGCTCCTGCAAATATACAGAAAATGGCTGTTGTTGTTGGATTTCTGATTGGAATTTCTTTGCTGAAATACTGGCTGTCTCAACCACCACCCTCTAGCATGACAACTCTTAATGGGTTCGTGCATTACATGTAAGACCTAATTTTCAGTGTCAACACCTAACCTGAAGGGTCCAACCCATAGGGCATAGGTAGATAGTTGTTGTTTTTTAAAATTTTTTTCTGTCATATTTCAAAGAATGTTAAACTTACAACACTTGTCTTTGGGTAGGGGGAGATTGATAAGAGGGAATGGGAGAAACCTTTAGGCCCTGTTTACACTGAGTTTGATAACCCTGAGCCTGAAGCTTCAGACTCTCATAGATTTGCTGAACCAAGCCCCAGTTAGCTGCCTTCTGATGGGACAGGCTTCTAAATGCCTCTCCTGGAAAGAAGCACTGACACGGCTCCCTGTCTTGTTGAGAGCACAGTCTGTTACAAAAAGAAAAAAAAGAAATAGAAAAAAAAAAAAAAAAAGATAGCACAATATAACCCAGTCACACTGGCTAGGGGTAATGTGTTAGCACCTTTGTGGCAAAAACCATGTTTAAACAGTGTAATCAGGGCCTTCATTTTTTGTCAGCCAAAACTGTTTGTGTGTGCATGTGTGTGCGTGTGTTCTCTGTGTGTGCATCTGTATGTGTGCATGGGCGCGTGTCTGTATTTGTACGTATCTACAGAGATAAAAAAAAAGAAAAAGAAAAAAAGAAAAATGCAAAAAAGGAAGAAAGAAAGAAAAGAAAAGAAAGAAAGAAAGAGCCCTTTCTTCTGTTGAATAGATATTGACATACATGCTTATAGCTAAGTTTTTTTCTATCTAATTTATTCCACAATATTTAGATTGTATAGTACAGCTAATGGGTTATACATTTATGTAATTTTTATACAATACATTTTTTTACAGACTTGTTTGCAATTTGCAAAAAAAAATTTAAAAAATATAATTGGTTAAACACTAAATTTGTCACTAAAGTGTTCTGTAAAATATCAAGGCTTTCTGATTTAAATTATTTGCAGAAGTTTGTTGGGTTTTTTTGTGTTTTCTTCCTGGGGAAAGGGAGGGATACCAAATGCTAGTAGGAAAATTATTAAAAAAAAAAAAAGATGCACAACTAATTTATCTTTATAACTTAAACCAAGTTCCTGGCCCCACTTATTTGAAGCATGTGGCAGAGTTGGTGTTGATTTTTCTAGAAGCAGAGCTAGGCTTTGGAACAGCAGGAGCAGGGACATAGTCTGTGAGAGCTGTTGAGGAGAGTATATTTTAGTTCATTGATCTTTGTACTTGACCTTAAAATTGGATGCCCCAGAACCCTTATTCATATCATTAGATGTCCCAGAACTGTTATTCATGCCAACAGGCCCTTTGATGTCTATGGTCTCCTTAGAAGATCAGCAAAACTACTTACATGAGTAGGGGTGTGCCAGGGTGAATCACGAGTTACTTTTGCTGTGGGCATTGTGAAGGGAGAAAAAGGATTCTGAATGAATGTCACCATAGCCAACACTGTTTAATCCAATTATTTAAATTAGGCTGTTTGCATCATGGTGGATCTCTGAACACAGTGGTAAAGGGAAACAGGTGAGATGGCTCACATTGATACAAACTATTGTCAACAGTAATTTGTTAGAGAGTATTGGAGACCTGAAATCCCAGAACCTTCCCCTAGATGACAATGGTAAAACTTCCTTTGGCTGCTAGCAAAGTAGGTTTAGGTTCATGGTTTTTCTGACTACAGCAGAAATAGCCTTTAAAAAAAGAACTCTGATCCTGAGTTTGACAGAAGATTTAATGTGGTGAATAGGGACTGGATTGGAAAAGATGAAATTTCCAAGTGAGGAAAAAAATTAGGATTTTAGATATTGTGAGCATGTTTCATGATAGATACACCAAAAACAGAAGAGCATTTCCAAATCAAGAAGTAACTGTTCCCAAGCCCTACTTTTTAGCTTTCATTTGTGTGTGTATACTGGTCACAAATTTTAAAGATTTCTCCCTCCAATCTCTAGAATCAGTCATGAGGTTTTGATTTGTGGTCAGAGTTATTTAAAGTAGGGGGAAATGAAAAACTGTATGATAGAGTAAAATAAGAAATTGGGATGTTAATCAAGACTGACTGATTCCAGCAAAACACCCCATCCCTTATAATTCGATTTAATTAAATCTGCATGTACTTAAAATACCATTAGAAATTGTTACCATATTTAAGCAGTTGTTCTAGGGCATGCAGCCTCAAAAATTACTTCTCCTTTCAGGTATGACTGTACCAAAAAAAAAGAAAGGCTCTTAACTACTAACACATTCCTTTCCATATAACCTACTTACTGTTTATATTGAAAATATATTTTCAGTATATACTTAATCACAGAAATGTATTTGTTTAGTACCTCCACAATCGTCTTGCTTGACAGTTGACCACATTTGGTTGTTTTTCCCCATCTTTGTGTCAGATGCTCACTGGATACAAAGCCTAAGAAAATGGCATAAATGCATGTTAAGATGTTTCTTTGTGAGGGCTGAATGTATTTGTATTCTTCAGATTTAGCAAAAAGAAATGCTTACAGATGCTTGTAATTATTGTGCACTCATATGTCACAGAATACTGGTCTAGTGCCCAAAACTGTAGAGCTGAATGAAATGGGAGTTTTGTCATTGACTTCACTAGAAACAGTCTCTTACCAAATCTCTGCAAAGTAGGGCTCCATTATATATACCTCCTTTTATTGTATTTAGCTGAGAATTAAGCTGTCACATTCATTTAAGTGACACCACAAGACCATGTAGAGGCTAGCAGCAATATCTCTTAGGTAGAGAAGTTCAGGCATCTGTAAAGTCTGTACAAAATTAAAAATGTATGGACTATAGTTACTCATGTGGAATTGTGCCTTACTCTGTAAGCAATGCCGTTGATTTTAAGAGGGTCTCCTTTCCTAGAAAGTTACCAGTCAACATCAATAAATTTGGCAAAATCTATTTCTGAAACACAGGTCGATATGATGGAAATGATTAAGTACTTCAAGTTAAACCTCATGTCAGTAGTGTGCATCAGTATAAGAATCAGATGCTAATCATTTTCCTTACACTGAAAAAAGCTTTACTCCCCATATGCTCTCACTGCATTTCAAGTGGAGAAAAAAGTTTTCAGTATGAGTAAATTAAATCAGGATTTGACCTTTTGTGAACGACTAGAAGCAAGGTTTTCATAGGCAGAAACAAGCAGCACTTCTGGGTTATATAGCTATTTATTTTTTGAGATATAATGAATCTGTGTTAAGTCTCAATGGGTTTCTTTGTATTTAAATACTTTCAAAAACAATACATTGAAAATGGGTTGAAGATATATATATACATATGTATACATACATATTATATATATGTCTACAGTATATATATACACACACAACTATATATATGTATATACATATCTATAAATTATGAAAGCCAAGATATTATGAAGCCTATTTTGTTTTTATCATTTTGTGTTTTGTTGTTGATATTATTATTATTGTTATTATTATTATTTTGCATACTACATGCAGTGCTTTAACCAATGTCTGTTCGGCTAATGTAATTAAAGTTGTTAATTTATATGAGTACATTTCAACTATGTCAATGGTTTCTTAATATTTATTGTGTAGAAGGACTGGTATTTTTTTTATTTACATTATGTTTAAAGAGGTAACAGTTTGATATGTTCTCATTTGTTTATATTAGAAGTTATTTATTTTCACAGCATTCCGTCTGGTATTTTGATATTTGGAAGGCATGCTACCTATACTTTGTACAGTTAGTGGGCAGTATTCAGCAGCTCCCAGTAGATTTTTAGGCCCTATATTAAGTAAAAGACCTATTAGGGCTTTTGATTTTAGATCTTTCCTATTGGTTTGCCAGGACCACTCAGCACACTTATTGCCAGACACTCTGCCTGCATGACCAATTTATTCCTACTGTATTTACCCAGGACAGAGGACCAAAACCACCTCTGGTGTAAGTCCAGTGACTTCAGTGAAGTTATACCAGAGATGTATTTGGCTCACAGAGAAAATGCTTGTGCAAATCAATGTAAAGAAAAGGCAGAAAGAAAGAGTCTTTGTATTTGGGATGGGATTTCAACATGTTAAAAATGTTTGGATCAGCTATTATGTTATTTTACTTTGTTCTTTTTGTTATTTTTTTCTTATACAACAGCAGGAACAACACAAGTGAAATAAATAAAGGGAGTTTCACCAAGTCTTGTGTAATCGTCCCTTAATATGCATTCCCTGTTGGGAAATTCATGGGAACATGGGAAATAACACGTGGGTACCTCTTTGGACTGAACAGTGTGATATCTTTCTCTTCAGCATGAATATGTTAAATGGACATTTGAATTCACGGCCCAACAAGTAATGGAATTTTAGGTTGTTCACTTCTTGTGAAACACATGAAGTACAAAAGCTAAAGCTAACTGCAATTTCCCTTTGCCTGCAGGCTGTTAGGTCTTTAACTATTATCACCACAATTCCCTTGAATAACCCAGAAGTAGATGCTTACACAGATAAAAGGAGAATTTTCATTACTAAGAAAAAAAAATTTAAAAATTGGAAGGCTGTCAGTTCACATGAGTTAGTTTATAAAGTAATTGGTAGTCAGATTAAATGATCAAAGAGGCCTGATCACAAGCATCTGATCCCTGCTCTGAGTGAGAAATTATCTGAATACCCTCATATTTGAAAGTAGAGTGAATTTATGAAGGGTTTTCACCAGTCATTGCATTCCTATGGTGAAAAATGGACTTCTGCTACATTTCAGTGGGGTGAGAATTGAGAAACAAGAATTCTGAAGTTGATCTTTAAAGAGATTATTTGCACAGTGCTCAAGCATAGGCCACCACAGCTGTCAGCAGGCCTTTAAATAATTAGACACTGAAAGACTTTCTATAAAGGCTGAAGAACAGAATTGGTTTCCTTTTAGTGAAAATATATTAAAAAATAAATAAATCAATGCAATCAGTGCTAGAGAAGGCCTTTGTTTCAGGTAGAACTAAGACATGTTTCAATATTTGCTTTCTTCCCTTCATTATGGTGACTATTCATACAGCTGGAATCAAAGGTCTTTCCAGCCTAGATGATTCTATGATTATTATGGCCAGGAAAGAAAAGTCCAATTGGATTTGGAAGTTGCTCTAAAGAGTAAAACCGTAAGGGTTACTTGATTCCAGCTGCTAGTGTATTATATTGGTACAACTGAAGCTTACACTTCAGGTGTAAAACAGAACTATCCTTTCTCTGTCATGACACAGAGTGCAGTACTAGATAGTTCAATCCAGATTTATTCCATTTCCTACAGCTATTTTATAGCCTTCTTACTTTAAGAATCCCATTGATAACTGTTGCTATTGTACAAGCTTGCTGAAATGCTCCATCTGAAAAGAACAGTGGAGAACTGAGCTGCCTTTTGCACAGGTAGAACAATCTGCTAATACTGAAAAAACCTATCCTAAACAAATTTGACCAAGTTAATAAGATACAAAGGCAGATAACACCAAATGATTTGGGAAAACAGATATGTGAATAGTTTCTACTCAGTGTGGATTTCTTACCTGAGAGGAGCATCTTCACACTGCTGATTGGGCTATTGAGTCACTGGGTTAGTTTCAGTACATATCACGATTCTTTCCACACTTGTCACTGGGCTAAAAGAGTCAAAGTTTTGGTAGTTCTATGGCTGTCCTCAGTGATTAACTTCTTACTTGTCTGTCTCCTGGAAATACAAACACGGACTGATTTTAAGTACTGCCTAGGGGTCAGAGTGACTGTTCTCCCTTATGCTGCTGATAGAAATATAGCTCTGTGATCAAATCCATGGCTTGCTGCCCAACTTCTATGACCTCTGGGTGGTTCACGGTTTCAAAAGAGCTGTATCACACAATGTCACCATTTGATTTCATCTCTCCTGTCTACTCTTGTTTCTCATCAGCTTTGCTAGAATGCCACTGACTGGGAAAATAGTGCAGAAATTCATTGTCTGCTAGAGAATCCCAAATACTCTCTGCAGAACAGAGTTATATGAACAGTGAGGTTTCCCTTTCCCCTCCAACAGCCAGTGACTCTGAGCGCCCAAAGTGAAATGGTTGGGAGAAATGTCCACATGACTAGACAGTATCCATGTATCTTTGTCTTAGGATGACTGTGAGAGGGAATGGGTTTATTTTGTCTTTGAACAGTGGACACAGGGACAAATGTAATCCACTCTTGTAAGACCTCACTTTGAGTACTGCATTCAACCCTGGAGGCTTCAGCATAAGAAAGATGTGGACCTGCTGGAGTGAATCCAGCAGAGGGCCATGAAGATGATCAGAGACATGGAGCACCTCTCCTACAAAGACAGGCTGAGAGAACTGGAGTTGTTCAACCCAGGGAAAAGAAAGCTCCAGGGAGACTTTAGAGCAGCCTTCCAATATGTAAATGGGGTTACAAGAGAGCTGGAGAGGATGTTTACAAGGGCCTATAGTGACAAGGCAAGGGGGAATGGCTTCAAACTAAACAGGGTAGATTTAGATCAGATGACAGAAATAAATTCTTCACTGTGAGGGTGGCGAGACACTGGCACAGGATGCCCAGAAAAGGTGTGGATGCCCCATCCCTGGAAATGTTCAAGGCCAGGTCAGATGGGGCTCTGAGCAACCTGGTCTACTGAAAGGTGTTCCTGCCCCTGGCAGGGAACTGGATGATCTTTAATGTCCCTTCAAACCCAGGCCATTCTACGATTCTATGAATTATTTAATATATCTGACTCATACAGTTTCTAGTACATGAGAAAATTAGTGTTTCTGAAAAGATGGAAATGTATATCAACAGAGTTATGGCTTCCAGAATGTCATATAGCAGCAGATGAAACCAACATAGCAGCTTTATTCAAACAAGAAAAATATTCAGATGGAAGTTGGCAAGAGATACTAGTAGAGATCCCTAGAGGGGCTCTTGAGCAGACAGCTCCTCCACAACTTATATACACAGAAGAATGCCTCTTACGGCTGAATTAGGACGCAGTTGGCTTGATCTTAATGAAGGCAGATGGGTGTTATAGACCTGGATTGATTAACTGAAAGCAAAAGTCCTACTTTCCAAAAAAGATCACTGAGTATAGAAGAGCAGATAGTAAGGTGGTAGAAAACGTGCACTTTACTGAACTACATATGAGAGTGATGAGAGTTGAATCCCTTTGAAAAATGTGAAGATAACTGAAATCAGGGTAGAGGTAGAAAAATTTCAGCTATGGAATTCAATTTCACATGATCTTTCTACAGAAGGAGCCCATTCAAAAGTCTAAATCTTACCTCTCAGCTGAGCTGTGTGTCTTCTTCACTGACACAGCCCTTCCTATAGTTATGCCAGCCTCAGAAATGGCACAATGCAGGAAGAAGACACAGCACCACTTTCAGACATCAGACACTCATTGCTTTTGCCACCATGAGAGTGTACAGAGGCCACAAATATATTTGAAGTCTGGGCAGACAGATTGGTTAACAAGTGACATATCACACTATTTCTTTTTTTTTTTTTTTTTAGATTTCTAGTAGATTACAACACTCAGAAGCAATTCAGGCCCTTCTCAGCAATGGCAAACTACTTTAATATGAATCAGGTTCAAATCTGGCATGCTTTCAGATGCATACCTTTTCATGCAAATCCTACTCCTTTCTCATACTTTCAGTGGGCAGCCTGGTCATTTGCACACAGCTCTTGTGGCAAAATTGCCTCTAGGCTTTGCTCCTCCATTCCTATTTCTATAGCCTAAGAAAGTACCCTCAGGCATAGGTGCTTTGTGCCACCCCCACACGTCTGGACAGGATGATGAGAGATCAGCTAAATAAATTAATTATGCCAACAAATAAGAGACATTCTCTATGAATAGAAACTCCAAGTCCAAACAGGAGCAGCCCAGTACTAGACCTGCCCTGCCAGTGACCCATGCAGGTACTGAGAGACACTGTAGTATCTGAGCAAAAGTAGAAGGACTGCAGAGAGAGGAAATGCAGCAGAGGAGGATTTTCAATTACTCCCTTGCAGTAATAATCACATCAGGTTATGACACAAAGATTAATTTCTTTTTGCTGCCACAAGTGGTTTCTTCAGGGAGCATCTAGACAAGAAGAAAAGAAGCAAACTTCTATGCTCAATAATCTAATATTATATTGTTCTGAAATAGGAACAAGATAAGTTGTACTTCTCCATATTTCTACCAACCTCTGCTACAGCAGAAAAAGAAACTGAAAAATCCTATGAAGACTTCAAGAAGCTAAAAGGGATGGCTGAATATTTCAAAGTAGCTTGCAGACTATTTAAGGATACTGCAGTAGAGTCACAATACTGAAAAAGAGCCCAAAAGTCAGTATGATGGATCAGTATAATAAAGTTATATTTGAGAAAAAAATGAACAGAAATGTCAGTAAATAATTCTAAAAACATATTAGATAAAATTGGAAAAGAATGACAGTAGCCTGAAAAAATCCATATCTAAGAATGAGCTAAAAGATCAAATAAGATAAATGAAAATAAGGGTCAATGTATGCTTGCTATGTAGAAAACCTGTTTCATTTCTATGAAGGAATCAACATTCATGGAAATGGCTCCACCCACTGATACAGTCAGCTTGGATTTTCCAAGAGGAATGTACAAAGACAATGCACTAACTCTTCCTAAAGAAACCAACCCATTGTGGAATAAAAAAGACAGCACACACATAAGTAGTAGTTACATTAAAGCAGATGAAAGAAAAAGAGAGATGTCCTTAGTGTCTGGCTCTGCATTAAGGACAGTGCTATGAGCATGAAAATCTGAAAAAGGGAATGAAAAAAGGCTGGTGGCATGGAGTTGTTGAAGAATTTCACAAAATAATGAAAGAGCATCTGAGTATCAGTAATCATAGAATCATGGAATGGCTCATATTGGAAGAGACCTTAAAAATCATCTAGTTCCTATCCCCCTGCTATAGGCAGGAATGTCATTCTCTAGACCAGATTACTCAAATCCACATCCAGCCTCACCTTGAACACTTGCACAGAAATAAGCTGCATGCATAGAAATGAACAATCCCTCAGGAAAGGGAGTTGCACCTTATAATGACCAGTGTGAGTTAAATGTTCATCATCAGTAAGAAAATCAAGCTGAACATTTCATTAGACTGGTTGGTATAGCTGGAAAATGCAGACATGGTTTTGGGTATCGAAAGAGAATGTCAGATTTTGGGGTAAAACAGAAACTCTCATTTGGTAGGTGTCAGAGACTGGAAAGAATAATTTCTCTCCAGACATCTTGGGATGCTTGGAATGTGTGGTAGGGCCTGGGTCAGGCTTTTCTCTGGTGAGGTCGTGGCCTGGCCCCGCATACACCTCAACCCCTCAGTGTCTGTCAGTCATGGCACAATGGAGGCAGTCCCAGTTCTGCCTGACCCAGTCCCTGAGTGGTCAAGAGACAGTAAGTCCCATCTGGGAAGAAGGCCCAGGATGGGCCAAGGCTTTCAGAAGCCTCACCACAAGCCAAGCATGTTGCTCCTTAACCCATGTTGTTCCTTAACCCTACCTTCATCTTGGAGTTTTCTATCCATTACATTGATGGAACCCAGGAGTTGGTAGCTGTATGTCTGTCTTTCTATATCTTTCCTGTTTTTCTCCCTTTCTTCTTCTTCTCTCTTTTCACAGAACATAAACTTCAAATAGGTTTAAAGGTTTTTGTATTGAATGGACTAAGTCTATGCTCTGATAAGTGTTTTATATTGTACTAAATAATTTGCCAAAGTTCTTTGATTTTCCATAGTTTGGCAGTAAATTTCTGTGTGATTTTTACCTCTTGAGAATATCTGGTCAGTATTTCTCCTTTGTGTTTACCCAGAGCAAAAGAACCTAGGTTTAACCCCTGGGTTTAAGTGACCGGGGTGTTACAGTAGGTCAAGACAGCAATTAGGCCTCTCTCTTGCTCTCTCTGAGTTTAGCTTACTCAAAATCTTCACATACAATTTCCTTAGAGGGACAGAGAGAAGGAAGAAAAATAAGACATAAAGTTTAAGTCATGTTTCTAATTGGAAAAGCTAATTGCTGAGTCTCAGTTAGTTGTGTCACTTTTACCTCAGTATAATACCACACCTCCTCTGGTAGAATAACATACAGGATCAGGTTATGAGAAAACACTGATCCTGTGTGGAGAGAGACAATTCACTCTACATTGCAAGGCAAGAATACATTTGTGCTGCAGCAAACCAGACAGTTTGGCTATCCTGATGCAGCCAACTGTTTTGTGGTTTGGGGCTTTTTTTGGTTGTTGTTGTTGTTGTTTTTGCTTGTTTGTTTAGACTTTGGTTTTGTTTTTAAATATATGTTTTAAGATCCCTTCCTGTTAAACCACAAAACTGTATTATCCTCATTTTTGAGCAGCTACAGCCTGTGGTGGTTGTCTCTGAGCTTCAAAGGCTAGTCATATTTCCTTCAAGCTCAAGTCCTCCTAGCTGTTCCAGTGAATCCCTGGGGAGACAGACCCATGGACATATGAGCCTATGAATGGCTAAGTATGCCTTGCTGCATTCATGCAACAGCAGAAAAAATCATGTTGTTTACATTATTATTCCAGGCCTACACTTTCTAAAAAGAAAAGAGAGGGGGGAAGCAAGGCAAACTAAAATAAAGATGAGGCTAAAACAGAAACTAAACTAGTCTTCACAGCATTTCCACATAAGCAAAATTGTTTGACAAGATTCCTTTTTTAATAAGGAAAAGGAGGGAACATGGACTGAAAAGGAGAAGTGGTTGTAACTTCAAAGATAGGAACACACCAGTGGGTAATAAATATTTATAAAATAAGACATGCATCAGCCTGCCACATATGCTTTCTACAAAATGGTATATAGATGACTAAAGTGTGATAAAGAAATGCAGAGTAAAGTAACACAGACCCTAAATTTAGACATGTGTAGATTTTTCCAAATGTTGCATTTTCAAGTATATTTTAAAAAAGGCAAGGAGGGAGGGGAAAGATGGTGTTTTTGTTTTTGTTTTGTTTTTTTTTTTCCCTAAACTAAACACAACTGTTTCATGTCTTCAGTTTTTCTTTGTTTCTTCCATTTTTAAAAGTTTCCTTCGAATTCCAAACTTTATTCTTTTGTGTTTTAACACATTATTATTCTCAATATGACAAAAGTTGTACTTTTAATGCCAAATTGGTTGATATACTTTATAAAAGAAAATTAAAGACAGACCTTTGACTGCAAAGAGATGTGGAAGTCTTCTTGGTGCTATAACATGCTACATCCATAAATTTCAGTTAACCCCTTTCCCTGCCAATTCCTGACTGTACACCCACTGCAACACATTCCCTGCCAAAGCACCTGACCACGCCACCACTTCTGCAAAAATGAAAGGTACTGTTTTCATTTTCTTAGACTCTCCTCTGAGATCAAGTTAAGGCTTTCCTGGTGCATTTAGCAGAATGGTGACCAGATTTCTGTGTTAAAAGTTCTATGCTTCAAACCTGGCCCCCAAAGAATGACCTTGAATAGACTCTTATTTGTTTCTGACAGAAAAAGTAAAGTTTTACTGTTATTAATAACTGTGATTCCTGCCATTCTAACATAAAGTCTGAGCTCCATTTTTTTTCTGTGGTATATGTTTGCCTTGCATAATGTGATCCTTTAGACCTGTAACATGCTTGTGCAATGCAAAAGGTCTGGCAGTGTTACCAGGGGCATGATTTGAAGACGACAGGGTGATGCAAGCAGACAGAGGCTTTAAAATGTAAGGGCCTTCACTGGTTGCAGAATATGATGATGGTGTGTCAATAACTCTAATCATACCACCCTGTGCATTTTGGACTAACTATTAGGAAAGTATTAGGAAAGACAGCTTTTTAACTTATAAAATGAGCACTTCTGCAACAGAAACAACTGTCAGACAAATATAGAACCCTTAAATGTCTTTTTTATGCTCTTTTTTCAAAGTAATACTACCCTTTAAAGTACAGCAGAACATAATGACAGTTTTAAAGAGAAAAAGAACAGATTTGATTTTAAAGACTAGGTATAGGAGAAGTGAGTCAGACCTGATCTTAGTGACACCAGAAGAGATTTGGAATTACTGCATTCTTATTACTGCTGATGTAGTCCAGTATGACTGAAATCAGGATCCAGCAAACTGTAATAAATGATGGTAAAAATATCCTTCATTACGGAACACTTGAACAAAGAGAAAGAAAAAAAAAAAAGGGGTACATAAAGTAAAAAGTTACATAAAGCACAAAGGTACATAAGCACAGCACAAAGTTCCTCGAAAAGCTGATGTCTGACCCAAACTCAGGTACTTTCAGCCAGTGTGAAGAAAGGCACAGCAACTCAGTTCTGTCTGTTCAATAAATTCCCTAATTTTGAATTATTGCAAGGATGTTCAGGGTGTTATCGAAGAAAACTCTGGGGTGGAAAGAGCATATAAAGCTATCTGTAATGCTCACCCTGGCAATGCTTGTATCAGGTGAGAGAGTGAATAGGCAGGAAGTCAGAGAAGTATTCTAAGATATAGCAAGCGGAACAAGACAGATTTTTGAAGGCCTGATCTGGAAGTGAAGCTGCATATAAATTTATTTGTTTAGATGGAAAACTATATGTGACCCTATTCTTTGTCCTTATAAGCAACGTGGCTATGGAGCTTCCATCAAAGGAAGTGTTTCATCTACTAATGTAGTTAGTTGAAAAGTAAAGGGTTTCTTGCTTTAGCGATTGAAGCAAAGGTGGAGGGATACAGAAGAAAGCATAGATTACTACTGAAAGATAGAAAACATACTCTTGGGTAGAAACATACTCTTTCAGCAGCATACTTGACCAAGCTGAAATATAGCATATAAATAATAAAAATTATGATTTGGTAAAACAGTTATGTAGAATAACAAGTTCACCTAATCACAATTCCTTAAGATTAGGAGTATTTGGCAAAACTTGTTTTGGAATGCTTTTGTGCAATTTGGCATAAAAAGGAGAAATAGTAGATTGCAGCCACAAACAAAGCCCTTTGCTTTGATCCATATATGTTGCACATCCATACCGAAAAGAAAGGCAAAGAATTAGAGCCTGCTTCAATTTGCCTGCATTGCTTTAGTTTCCAGTATCACACACCCTTTTACAATTGGGCAAAAAGATCTTTCTGTAGTGGGCAGGAATTGCTTCTTTCTATTGCAGTTTTAATAACTGCTACACTTCACAAGAGGGCAAGTTCTTCAGCTTTCCAATAATTGTTTACTGCTTGTACCTTGTATCTCTAAATGTCCTTTAATCAGTCCCCATAAAAATACAGATAATCCTTTGTCATCAAACTTTGTAAGAACTGTTTCTGGCAGCCATGTTAACATTTTTCCTTACTTGGACTTCAAGAAATGGCTGGTCTAATAGGACCTAGAATTATGACAGGGATGCCTGGTGTTCGCTGTTCTACACTCACTATATTCTGATCATCCCAGCTATGTGACTTGTTACTCACTTTTTGACCTAAATTATTATGCAATCTTACTTCATGCTATTTAAAAATTACCTCATTTCACCTTGAATACCACTAAGTAATGACAGCTGAAGTAATTTGTAACATGGTTTGTACTTAGTTTCTGGAACCTATTCAGATAACAAGCCATACCAATGTAGCGGTGTTATTATCTGACAAACTGCTGTCTGCTTGGAATAAGGCTGAACATCTAATTTGGACATCTGAAACAATCAAAATTTTCTAGGGATAAGTAGTGACTGAACAACATTTATAATAAATATAAAATACTATTTTGGTATTGGCTAACAGAGGGATTATGATTTTTTTTTTAACCAGAAACAAAAATATTATTTCATATCCTCTAATAGAGAGATTGCAGAGAAACTGGTGAAAAAAATTCTGTTTAGTAGTATGGTGACATAATTAAACAGTAGAATTTAATCACGTAGGTTGTGAAAACAGTTGTGGTGAAGAGACACAATTATGAGGTGTTTCAATGCCAGAGATATGGGCTTAATCCTGCTGTCCTTGCCAAGTCTTTTTCCTAAGAATTCCCCTTGAGCTAAGCACATGTTTCTTTATCCCCTTACTTCAATGGGACAGGATCATTCCTAAGCCATTTTGCCATTTTTAGCAGCTACAGGTTCCCTACACATGGTGCTCAGGGCAAAGACAAAGTCAGTCATGGGTGCAGAGGCAGCATGAGTTCCTTGGCATGTTGCTGCAGCAAACCAGTCAATTCTAGTGATGGCAATGCAGGGCATGGTCCTTCCCTTTGGCATAAATCAGTGCTGAAAAAAAAGAAAAGAAAGCTTTTCTAAGATGGGAGCATGGATCACTGATTGGTATTTTAATCCCCAAGTGGCTTATGGAGGCAGAAGTCAACACCAATGGGCTGACAGAGATTGGGCTCTTCCAAACATGCAAGAGGTTTTCCTTGGCATTGGACAGAAAGTCTGGGAAGGGGAGAGAAGTTATATATGCAGTTGAACCCTCAGGAAACTGGTCATCAGTATGTTAGATGACAAGAAGATTGATGCCCTTGGGGAATGGTTATTTGAGGACCTCAATGTGATTTGAATCACGATTGAAAAGTTCATTGTGGTAACAGTGACCTAGCAGTGACCTAGCAGGCCTCTGTGGAGTTAGGTACAGAAATGCTCCGTGGTCACATATGCCTCTACTGTGCAATATTAAGGCACTGCTGGCATTTGCAAAATCAGTACCTAGTCCTCAAGCCACACAAACTTCTTTGATGGCTAAATTTCAACAGCTGCCCAGGGAGCCCATATAACTGCCAGTGTGATGTTTCTAGCCACACTGAGTTGCAAAGGGCAAGAGCTCAACAGAACTTCACAAAAATTGAGTCCTCTTAGCTGTTTCACTTTGCCATGGTTATGATCAAAACTTCAAAGCACAAAACATTCTGTTAGAATAATCTCTATACTGGTTAACCAGTTGCTAGAAAGTAATTTAGGACATCTAAAGCATGGGAACTGGGAACTCCATAGCCCTTTCATAAAAGGACTAGAATTTTCTCCAAGACAAGGGCTCTAGCAACAATGCAAAATGCGGCCGTTTTTGCAACAGGTCTCACTTGCTTCCACTTATTCAGTACTTATTGAACCCAGAACATGACAGCAAAGGGTCTGAGAGATCTCCATCCAAATTATTTACAATATGACTACACACAATCAGCTGAAAGCTTCTCTCATATTTATCTTTTAGAAAATGCCAAAGAGAAGCTCCAGTATTTTCCAGCCATACTACCTCTTGTTATTATTTTGTAATTCCACATAAGCAAATCTTCACTGCATCTGGTAAATGTCTGTGGGGGCAGGATGACTCAGTCACTTAAATACGTAGCATGGTTTCCCCTATTTCTGCATTACAGCAACACCCCAGTCTGTGACTCTGAGCAAGTCACATGCTGTCTTTCAGAGGGTATTTAGAGTGAAGTTCTCACTGCTCACTAAGATAGATTCCATGGCACTTTTCACAAAAGTAGGGCTATTAACCTCTCTGACCTGACCATATTCCTCTATTCATTAAGCACCATGGGAGGAAGAACTAGTTTAGTATTGACTGAGAAGGAAGAGTGCCACCCACTGAATCAAAACCATCACACTTACCAGCAGCCTGAGTATATATGCACAAAGATATATATGTGTTCTTAGTATATATACACACTGTGTATGTTGAACAGAAACCAAGGAGTAATCTGATCTGGTAGTTATAATTCGCTGTGTCTTACATTGTTCAGTGGCAAAACTGACGGGATGCTACATGATCATGTTTAGTCACACTAGGTATGCTGTAAACCGTACCTAATATAGGTATGGTTTCTGTATTTCTGTAAACCAAATACAGAATTTTCTCTGATGCAGTTTCAGCATCCAGGGAAAAATCCCTAATCTATGACTGTAGCCTTCAACTGGTGAATTTACACCAGCAGAAAAAAGCAGCAGAGGAATGAGGCCCATGTTACTTCTCCCATCCCACTTTTTCCTCTCTACATTATGGCTGCTAAGAACAACTTTTCTGCTTGATATGTTTTTCTTTCTGCCAGCTGCCACCTTAAATTAGCCTTTCTTATGTCATTTGGTAGTAATCTTTGGGTTCATGTCAGGAGATGCATTTAACACACTTCTGATACTCCAGCATAAGCAGCTGTGACATATAGGCAACTCTGAACATCCACAACCATCACCACCAATTACCCCCATTATTAATCTCACCTTACAGTGGATATCCAGGGAGAATTTCACTGTCAGTCTAATATTTCACAGCTTCCTATGTTTCATTAATATATACATGTGGTGTTTCACATTTCACTTGTTTGCTGCCCTCCCAAAAACCAGCTTCTTAATATTAGATGCTTTGGTAATAAGACATAAATCACTTTTTTATGGCTGCTCCACCATTTTTCCACTAACAACTGCCATCTTGTATTAGGCTACATTATACATGATAAAGAATGATGGAGAGGTGGAGCATGACGTGCAGCCTAACAAATTTATTATGCTGTTCAGTTGATAGGCCTATTCATCTTTCAACACTGTGAGTACAGTAAGTCCTACTAACCCAAACTAACAGCACTCCAGGAAAACGTTAAGAATGTAGATTATATACAAATCAGTAAACTCTGATACTATGTATTCAGCTCGGATAATCTACATCTTGATAATGGAGCCAATGTATTTTAGGCATCTGTTACCCTTAGGGTGCTTTTATGGAAAGGCATTTATAATTCAATTTCCAAGCACAGCAAAAAACTGTATTGAACAATGAAACTGTTTAGCTTGTGGTTATGTTTAAACAGCTCAAACACACTCAGGACTTGTCTACACTGCAGGGTGTGGGGTGACACAGAAGATACCACATCTGAGCTGAAATAGCTTATGGCTTCTTACAGCAAAATGAACATTCCCTTGGCCCACATTGTGGAAGAAGCTAAGTATCTACCTAGAACAATGAAGGAAGACCCTAGAGTGTCAGAATTGCTGTTCTCTCTTGCCTGAGAAGTCAAGCCTCATTCTTGTGTTTTGAAGAGGTCATCCACAGTCTGAAGCATCCCAAGTCATGTTTATCATTTCAGCACAGCTGGGCTTCTTTGACACTAGCATATATTTTTAAAATGGGCTGTAAAACCTGGCAAACGTGAAAACCTTTTTAAAAGCTCTGACCTCCAACCCATCAGGAGTTCTTACAGCTATTTTTATTGAACCCTGAAAATGAAATTTCCAAGTGGAATTTTTCCAACAGAAGAAATAGTAATTTCTATAAGAGAAAAAACTAAGTAATTAAAGTGTGTAAATTTGGAGGTATAGTATAGATTATTTAGGTTATAATAGTAGAGACTATAGAGGATTTCATAAGTGGAACAAAGTTTTAAGAAGCTCTTAAAAGAAATACTGTTCTTCCTTTCCCATGCAAAACCCCCTGCAGCTTCTGCAGTTATTGGGAGTTCCTTAAATCACAGCATTTAGACTCCATGTTAAGGAATACACAAATTCAAATCTTTACAATTCTCACTTTTCTGTAATTATCTTTACAGCAGCATTCATAGTGTGGGGAATACTGTAAACTGTGTGGTAATGTTAATTATGTGCAAATGGCAATTGTAAAGGTTTTAATAGTGACCTCTGCAACTGGAAACCTTATTGATAATTTCTACATTTATATGTATAATCACATAGTGCTGGCGAAAAAACCAAAATCCTAGCCTGGCTTGTATTGAAGTCTATGTGAAACCTGGACTGGACTCCTGAGGAAGAAAATCATGTTTGGATGCTTCTCAAAAAATGTTAAATGTCTCCTCCTTTCCCTCAATAAACTGAAATGTTATAAGTTGAACAATGATTCTGAATTATTTTATAGAAGTATGAAGAAGTCTGATTGAATCAAAAATTTATGCAAAGCAATCGATACTGATTTGAATTTGCAAAAGCAAATTCAAGCATTTGCAAAACAACACATGAAAAATACTTTGGCAGGTCTTGTATTTTCTATCAGGATATCAGCACTATTGCATGAGGTCCTAATTTCTTGTGTGTTCTGAGACCCATATACAATAGGTTTTGCTAGTTCAAATAGCTCTGTTTTGTTTGGTGGTGGTTTCTTTGTTGTGGGTGTTTTGTTGGTGGGGTTTTTTTGCTTATTTTGGGTTTTGGGGGGTTTTCTGGTTGTTTGGTTGGTTGTTTTTGTTTTTTGTTTTTGTTTTTTTTTTAATAGTCTGTAGACTTGGGAAGCTGGTGAGAACTGTTTGGAAATCCACAATGCACCAAAGCACAGATTTTGTGCTGTCCATCTCTGTTACCCAGCTGCACAGATAGCCAAAATTTTCTTACAAGTCATGGAAGTTGTTTCATGAGCCACAAATCATTTGTACACAGAGCTGAATAAGCAAGGGTCAATACCATGTTACAACATTTGGGAAATATCTCAAAGGGGTTTTCTTCTGGCACATGGGATTTAAAGTTCCTGAAAATTTACATTTTTTGCTAAGGCTCAAAAGTGCATTGGACACCACTATGTCTGGTCAGCTTTGCTGGCTGCAGTAAACAATAAATGAGACCACATTTTTTGTTCTCTTCATCTTTAAAATTAAGCTCATGTGAGCTGCACTGCACACCAGCACATGTGCTCAGCAAATATGCAGTTACAGTTTGCCCTATATAGGGGTGTTATTACTCAGTCTCTCAGTGCAGCTGTCAAAGACATATGCATATTTTGCTTTGAAGAGGTTAATCTCTGAACCTTATGAAGTATTTTGAGTGTTAATGATCTCTGTTCAGTTTTGTATTGCTTTGAAATAGCCCAGCTTATTCATCTGTTTATTTGAACTCAGATTAACAAATGCAATTGTTTATTTTTCCTTAACTAGAGCACTAAAAGTCTTATTCTACATAGTTTTAATCATTAATTCCTAAGAAATATGTTTTTGCAGCACAAGAACTTGGAAAAAGTTCTTCATTTTGGGAAGAGTAAGATGATTTTATCCACATTTGGGTCTTATTGTTTTAAAAGTGGAAGAGAAATTACAAAATCTTGAGACCATTACATATGTGCAAAATTATTTGTTTCTTTGTTTTTTTTAACCTAGTGAAATGCATGAATTTATTTAAATTTTGCTTGGATAAAACTTTCCCTTGACACTATAGTCTATATATTTTAATTTGGTTTAGTGCCTGGATGCTTTATATAAAGCCAAACCCAAAAAGTACATTCTCCAGTGATACCTAAGACAATTGCTAGTTAACCACTTTTTAACCTTTCCAGTTCTATGTAAGGAAGCATTGTCAGTATCAAATTACAGTATTGCTGTAATTTCCTTACAAGGAACAATCTTTATTATGGCAGAATGAAACTCCTGGGTCAAAAGAAACATTTTGAAATGTCAAAAGGGATAATACTGATGTTTTCAAACAGAAAATTTCCAGTTTTCATTTTATATTAAGGGTTTCTTTTGTAATTTACCTATATTTATCTTTAATGGATGATAAAAAGCCTACATGAAATGTCTTCTGACCTGAGATGACATTTCTTTCAAATTTGTATGTTGTTGTTTGGCAATAAAACTGAAAAATTTTAATTCTGGGTGGACCAAAAGAATTTTTTTATTGTTGTTGATTTTTTGGTTTGGCCAGCATACAAATACAAATAAATAAATACTTTATACAACACTAGTCTTCAGATATAACTTGATCAGCAAAACTGTCCGTTCAGTTTTACACATGTAAACAACAAGTAATCGTATTTGTTTTCACAGGGTTACTTCATACTTATGCAAGAGAAAAAGGAGCAAGATTTCCTGTCAAAATATTTAAAAAAAAAAAAAGGTTCAAAAAAGAGAAGGAAAAGAAAAACAAACCAACGTAATAGAGCCGCATCTCTCCTGTGTGTTTCTCAACACCAGCTGAAACAAAACTGACTTGAGACTCTGCAGAAGCATAGTTTGGAAGCGAGAAAAAATAAATTGAATCCTGCAGCAGTAGAGCAACTCCCCCAGACACCGCACTGGGAGAAATCAGGGGAGTTCCAAGGGGCTGTGGGTGGAAAGGAGGATTAGGAAGAGCCAGCAGGACTTGGCCGACCTTTGCTAACTTCCTGACCCCCGCTTTCCACCCCTGGGAGCTGGGCTCTGGTCGTGGGAACAACACCTGCCTTCCCCAGCCCCATCTCCACAGGGACTTCTGCTGCCCTATGGGTGCCTGGGGCCAGGAGCGACCTCAGAGAGGGGAAAGTCTCCTGTGCTTTATCAACCCTGCTCCAGAGCCACAGGGTAGCAGTGGTGTGAAAAACTTCTGAGGGGTGATGAGCAATGTGGTTCATTGCTGAAGATTTTTCTACAACTCCACTGAGCAAAGTGCCCAGACCCACCACCCTGTGTAAGATCTCAGCTGATGGGATTCCATGGACCCAAATCAGAAAAGACAGCTCACAAACAGAAGCCACTATCAACTTTTAACTATGGCCAGTGCCCGAAGGTGTTTTGGGGTCACACAGGTGGAAAGCAGAACCATGTCTAATTCAGTCATCTATGCCTATAACACCAGTATTTTCCTTACACTTAATGTTTAAAGCCATCAGCTACAGATAGGATTTGAACAGCATACACAAATGAATATTGAATACACTTTCTGTATCACACTGTATCTCTCACTGTAGTGCAGAGAACTACAGTAAGTTACACACATATTTCAATACATCTATTCTATGGACTAAAAATATATCCACACTTGGGGCAGCACCTGCACTTCTGTCAGCATCTATGCAGACAGGTTTTCATCTATAGTGTAATGTGTGCACGCTTGAGTACACATGTGAGCCTGCACACATTCATCTAATGTGCACACTGGTTATCCATAAATTCCTGTTCAGAGGAAGATCATTTACCCTACAGTAGTGATAAATCACATACCACTTCACATGTCAACAGAGTGGTCATAAATGACCCAGTATCCATACAAAACAGAGGCTAGTGGCATCACCACTAGCAAATATTTTGGCCCCACAAGATTGTTTGCAGGCCCTGTGCAAAAGCTGCAGGGATTTCTGTTGAAGCACATTTTTCCTCTTTCTCTGCTGTCATTCCCTTTTGCCCTTTCAGTTTCCTCCTTTCTCCAGCTTACCTTTTCCTTCTTCTGAATAATACAACTGTTACATGTTTTTCTAGGTCTATCATTCCAAATCAAGTTAACAAATATCCAACTTGTGACATCGCCATAGTCCTTTTTATTTCTCTCTTGTGTAATATTGCTCTCATTTCTATGACTTACACAGAAAGTATAATTATATTTATTTGTTTGTGTTTTTATCAAAAGGAAACTACTATTTTTCATCTTAGACAGGAAAGACTTGTAAATCTCCTCCAGATACAGGAGAAAATAGTATGGAAATATTGTGTTATAATATACATACACACACATATTTTATATATGGCAGTATGAGGAGTAGATGCATAAACTCCTCAGCTCTTAGGAGCTGTGAGTGCTACAGGTGGAGCAGATAAAGGGAGGAAGCTTGCTGCCACCTCACTTGTGCTAAAGGGCAATCTGGATAAACTAGAACAGACATAACAGACTTCAAATATGGACATGAAGAAACTCCCCTAACCCTACATGGATCTTTATTATTCACTATTTTATAATTATGTGCTATAGATATAGCTCTTTTATTTTAAAATGTAGAATGCAATAATGCAAATAAGATACAATTTGGAACACACAGTTATTCAATATTTAATTCTACATGCATTCACATGAAGTGGAAAATAATGCAGAGAAAAACTGGACAGGTTGATGTCTGCAGTAAGTACAGGTTTTGAGATAAACAGTGAAGCAACTCATTGTCTGAAAAATCAGCAATGGGAGGGAAAGGTCTGTCTCTCAGAATATCAGATCTTGGTGGTTACTGCAATTCCTGTTACGTAAGTAAGATTTGGATCTGTCTAGAACTATATGAGAAGCAGGAGGCAAAGAGACCTCCATTTTGATTTTGATCTTGCATCTTGAGATATGTCCATTTCAATATTCTTTTATGTGATACATTTGTCTTCGCACCTGCTGCCCCTTCCTCATCCTTGGAAGTGCAAAAGGTGGCAGAGATAAGAACTTGTTTGTGCTCCTGTCTGGTTGCTGGGCCCCTGCTGCATGAGGGCATACTTCACATAGGCTGTGATCATATGTCTGACCTGGGAGTGGTGCTTCCCTTGCAGAACAGGAGATCTTGACAAAAGTGAATTGGGGAGTTTCCAAAGTGGGCTGCTCTAGGTGGCAGTTAGGCTAATACCATAAATATGAAAGCTCTTTTTATGAGCCTTTAATGAGAAATAAAACTGTGAGTAAATTGCTGAGATTGTCTGCAAGAAGGCAGCTCCAATAAAGTCTTATATCTCAATTTCAATAACAACATGGAAACCTGCTGATTTATTGCAATGTGTTTTTAGAAGCTTTGGGATGCTTCAGGTGGCTACAAGTAATGCTGTAACTTTAAGCAACAAATGCTTGGATGAACTCAAACATTCCAGGTTTTCCTGTGCTTAATATGTTGCATTGCTATCTTGATATGTAATGTCACAGATGGTAATATTAGTCATGAAAGAACAAAGAAGCCAAGTCCATCGACAAATTAAGGTGGTGGAGAGGCAGAGAGAAAGAAAGGCAAGAGAGGGAGCAGCGAATGCCTACAGCAAACAAATCTTATTTTAAAGATCCTTTATACGCACTGAACACCTTCTCAAGACCTACATGTTGGCAAGAGAAGCCATAGAAGTCTGTAAATCCTCAACCTGGCTGGTGTCCACTGCAAAAAGCAGAGTAAGCAGTGTGGTGAAAACACTCGGAAATGAATAGATGAACTTAATTTAACAATGGGCAGCTGTCCCACAAATTTCCATGAAAACCAGTGGTGGCTTCTTCCTTTTTCCATTTTTTTTGGTTGTTTTTTGTTGTTGTTTTTGATTTGTTGTTGTTATTGTTGTTCTCGTTCTTGTTGTAGGGGTTTTTTTTGGGTGGGTTTTTTCAATGTTTTTTTCGTTGGTTTTTTAAATTCATTACACAGACCTTCTCCAACAAGATTTAGAATGTTTGCCTCATCTTCTTTGTACCTTTCAAGTGTCTTTTTTAACAATTTGTATACAGCCCACAAAGAGCTAAAGGAAAATACCCACATAAATTAAATTGAAGTATGAAAAGAAATAATAAGGCAGTGACTGAAGGCATGAGTTAACAGACAAATTATAAAGACCATGAAACTACATTTACTATGAGTTATGGGGAACCTCTTCCCGCTCAGCACACAACATGCTCACTAGGGCTTTTCCTTGCTAAGTTAGCTTTTTCCATGAACAGAGGAAGTGGAGCCCATGTTAAATGAGGCAGCAGACTTCCATGAAAGAAACACACCTCTTGAGCAATTTCCAGTCAAATTTGCAATACTCTTGAAAAAAATTCAAGTGTAGAACTGTACCAGTGAATCTGCCCTTCTCATCTCTGAGTTATCTAAATATTCAGGAAGATATTGAGAAAGGTAAGAATTGGTCCAAAAAGCTATGAACTGGTACAAGTGAGAAATTTTGTGAGAGTAGGCAAATATTTCACCTGTAGTAAATGCAGTTTGTCCAGAATTTCAGCTTAGAAACAGATTTCACAGTTTGCTTTTGCACTTGTTTGACTTCACAGAGTTTGGAGTATATATCACAACATTTTACAAGAGTTTGATAACTGAACTCTTAAGAGGGAAGCACAGAAGAGGGTGTCTTACAAGTGTGAGTAAGGCAATACAAGTGAAAAAATCTATTTTTAGGCTGAGATGTAGGGAAAATTTCCAACACTGATTTTATTGTACTGTCGAATAGAGTCCTCAAATGAAGGGGTAGGTGCCTATTAGCCTGAAATGGAAAGTTCTGTATATTGAGAGTACACTTTCACTGGCAAGGAAATGCATCATTTAATAGGACTTTTCCATTTCTATGATACTATAACTTGGGGTTGTTCCAATGTGTAAAGTAAAAGGAAAAATATAATGAACTTCTAAATCTCTTTCATAAAGCACTTGACCTATCTTGGCATAGACATGCATATATCTTGAAGCCATTTTGTTTTAAATATTTTAATATTTAGAAGGATATTTGATCATTCTCCAGAAACTGGAAAAATACAGTGAATGCAAAAATAATGGCAAGTGTTACCTTCTCCCTTTAATGCTATTTATTTTACAATCCAGACCTGACAGTCTTGCTGCCCTGCTTGGATTTCCTTGAAAAAGAAATAGCAAAGTAAGTTGCATCGCACATGATGATTTTGTAATCTTCCTTGTATTTGTAATATGTCACTTTCATTCTCTGTATCCAATGCTTTTACATAGCCATAAAGCAGAGAGTCAGATTTTCATTTATTACTTTGTTTTATGCTATGCATAACAAGTAAGACAGAAACCTACAGTCACTCCTCTGATACTGCAAGAACTTGAAAATACACAGAAATTTGGCCCATTCAAAGCTTTCTATTTAATTGAAAGTCCAGAGTGTGGCCAAACTTTTTCAAAGACTCAATATTAACATTTAGCAGAGACATATTTTACAGAAATAAAGTGTTTACGTGGTTACAGTGATTGTTTATGAGTGATTTCTGGGCAACATAAATGTGGTCTCAGGCTTTGTGGAAAACAAGAATACAGAAAATTAATCTTTGGTCAGCTGCAAATGTATTGCAGTTAAGTAACACAACATAGAAGACCATTCCATGGGGTGTTTTTTCAACCTGCTAGATGCCTAGGCACAAAATTTGACTGTTCAAGGCATTAACACCAGAGGACCCCTGCTTCCCAATGTTCCCTCTAACTGAGGCAACCTGCACAGTTGGGCCAACTGAGATATATTTTCCCAGATCATCAATCTTGTTAAATATAATTTAGCACTAAGAACAAAAAGCATGAAGGACTCCTTTTGATCCAGGATAAACTTCCATCCTTGGACATCAATGTTAATTTCTATTTAGGATTATACTTCTTTCCAGTGAAAAGTTAGATTTTAGAATCTTATTTTTCATAAGAACAAAATGCTTAAAATGCACATGGATAAATATCCTCATTCTCCTTCACATTAGGATGTACAGTTTGTAAAAACTGGATTCACACACACATCTAAAGTTGTGGAAAGGTGGAAAAGAGTTTTTATGTATGGATACCTAAGCAGTGCAGATTTTATGAAAATCTCGCAGGGAAAAAAATGAAGAAAAAACATGAAGACAAGAAAAAAAGAAACTGTAAAAAATAGGAGATGGTTTTGACCACCTTGTCAGAAGCATTAAATGTATTGATGGCCAGCTGACTGCTTAGCTCAGGTAGGGGGACATGGTTCTAGTACTATGGATCCCAAACCCCATCATACTGCAAAACACTGTAGCTGGATATTTATTAAGTTCAAGAAATAGTCCTCCTGTAGTTTAAGAACGAATACTATTACAATTCTGAAGATTAGGTGCCAAAATTAACAGTACATGGCAGAGTCCTGTTAGAGAATGTGTTACAGCATGTGAAATATAGTTATCCACTGCAAGGTTTACTCTAGGTAGTAAAGAAGGTTAAATGTTGTCTTTTTGACATTTCAGGATTTGATACATGTGAACGATATCCTAAGGATATAATCTTTAATGTTCCAAGTTGTAGATAATTTCCTTTACTTGAAAGAGATTTGAGCCTTCTGTTTAAGCATTTGTGTTTGCCTACAAGAATTCATCCCACTGGTTAGAATATATTAGTTAAACAAAGGCTTTAAAAATATACATAAAACAAAACAAAACAAAAACCTCAAACTACTTCTTCCTTATTTTTCTTTTTTTTTCCCCCTATTGGGATCTACAGAGCAATAGTACTTCATCTACTCATTATTTTAAGTTTACCTGGTCCCAGAGGGATATGGGTCCTTTTCTCTTCTTTGGCACTTCTAAAATTAAGGATCTGGTTTTTTTATCTGACCTGACAGTAATAACCCCAGAGACAGCATGGCATAAACAGTGTAACCTCTCGATTTCTTCACTATTTCAGCATCGCTTTGAGGAACAATGGAAAAAAATGTACTATGAATACATAGACCTAGGAAATTTCTGAACTTTATATCATTTATCAACTTACCTGTGAGGTCATAAGATACAGATGTGTTGCATGATGTTTCTTGTTGACTACTCTGACAGTGAAAGAGGTCAGCTGCCAGCCCACAAAGCTATGCAAGAAAGCTACCCCTGCATGAAATTGTTCTGTATATATCTTAGTGTTTTTCTTCTCTCTCAGCAGACAACACACACTGAGATAGAACAAATTCTCCATCAGAAGCAGGACAGTTCCTCATGGAGATAAAGCTGATCATTCTTGTCTGACTTGGGTGGGAACAATTTCAGACACTTTGAGTGCGTGATGGGACACTTGATGTCTGTGGAAGAGGCAGCGCCCAAAGATCTTAATGAATTGTGTCCTGAGGAGTCATTGCCTTACTGACTTCCCACTCCTTTTTGACACCAAAAATGGTCTGCCCAAAGAGGCTCCTTTTTGCCCACAGTTTTTCCTAGTGTCTGGACTTTTGTCCTTCTCCACATCACAAATATACGGGGTGGACACAGAAGGAGGGGATAAGCTATTCAAAGCAGATATTGCAGCATATTTGGACCAATACTGTGAGCATGAAGCCATAGCAGTCTGCAGTGACACCTTAACAAGGACATACAGCAGCTACTAGGCACATAAACAACACAAACAGTATCTTTTAGGTGCATCAGGAAAACCCTGATGTTCTTCCCTTTAGAGAACAAGGAACTACAGGCTTCTAAGTTGTGTTGGATAAAGTTCAAGCCTTTAGTTGTTTGAATATTTTTTATCAACATCCTAAGAAGCTAGAATATTTTCCTTGTTTCTCCAGCATGGACAGCTGGGCTTTCTCTCACTAAGAGAAGGAATTGCTTTGACAGAGTTGGAGAGCTGTCTAGAGGAATCATCAGATTTGACGTTTTGTTGTTTCAGTATGTATCATTCCTGCTCTAGTCCACAAAGGTGCTAAACAAAACAATGTTGATTGTATCACCAGACTCTTCCTCCTCTTACCTCTTCTCTCTGCACTCTATTGTCTCACTAGATTGAACAAGAGAGGAAAACTAAGCTAAGAAATGCTCTAGAAAAATGTTGAGGATAGATTTTTGGCAAAGAACCCATATTGCATGCTCCACATGGCTGATTATTAACTAATGGGTCGAGCCCAGATTTGAGTATGAGAATGGACTAGATCACCCTCTGAGGTTCCTTCCAACCTGCATTAGTCTGCTATTCTATGTGAATCAAAGCCCCCTGTATTTCACAGAAGAAACTGGCCTGCGTTTCTCCTGGAGATGTCAGTCTATGAAATGATTCAGCAAGGGATGTGAAAGGTTACAAGAGGTAGCAGGTCTCAAGGTCCTTTGCAAAACATTCTGGCTTTTTCCACCCCAAAGCACCCTGGACCCTTGGAGAAAAAGATGTGCAGAGATATAGCTCGAGGTACAGCAGTTGATACAGGTCCTAAAGATGTCAGAGGTGTGACAAGAACACAGACTTGAATAGCTTTGGTATTTGCATTGTGTGGCAATTCATGCATGCATGTCGGTCCAACCTGCTGCACTTTTGCCCTGTCACATGGCCTTTTGCAATAGAGGGGCTGGCTGACCTGCAGCTGTGGCTTCCAATTCTCTTTATGTCTTGAGGGGAGATGGGGGCCAAGAAAAGCCCACCTGGCTGAGGCTGTCGGCCAAGGGAACACTGTTGACAGATCATGGACAACCTCCATGCTGAGACTCTCAACAGAGGAGGAAGCAAAAGGCACACATGGTTCATATGCTTTTGGCTTTTCTTGGACTAACTTGATCCCTGAAGTCTGCAGGAAAGCAGAATTGAGGAGGCAAACTGCTCCAAAAGTAAATGCCGCCTGGGGATTTGGCTGGGAGTTAGACAGACACGTTGCAAAGCCAAAGTGTAAATCTAAAATTTTGAAATAAAGTTTGGAATTTTCCTCAAAAAAGCTTGGCCACCAGGAGGTCTGGCTGTAATGCCAATGCCACAAGAGGCAGAAAAAACAGGCCTGAACTTCAACAAGCAAGATATTCCTTGATTGCCAGTGATTGATAAGCCTGGCTTCATCCCCACTTCTTGAACACACCAGAACAGCTAAGAGAAAAAGGCATCTACTACTAAAAAATACAGGAGTTCGGTGGGTGGTAAGTCTGCTTTTCACTCAGGAACCCCTTAGGAGTCAGTTAGGAGCAGCACACGGATCTCAGTAGCAGCAGAGGCTTATACAGTTGAGAAAACAAAGTTGAAAACAAACAGCTGCATAATGTATTGCAATAAGGCTTTCACAGCACAGAGATAGTGGGCCATAAACAAGTCCCCCAGTACCTGGATATTATCCAACAAGGCACAAGGCCTAAAAAGAACTATTTGTTTTTTTACTCTTCATGAGATGAAATGCACACTGCAGAAAAATCCCATGCAAATCAACATAGCGTCATGGAAACTGCGAGACCATCATAAAAGTAATAAATGGAAATGGTTATAATAGTATAGACTTAGCACTTTACATTTTCAAAGTGCTGACAGGACATTAATCCTCAAAATACCCTTGTGGGAGCAAAGGCAGGTTTAACATTTTGAGGTGGGCTTGTGAAACAATTTTTGGTCTCAAATTGATCCGACCTGACTTCTGCTCACTAGGCTCAAAGTTGAATTGGAGTAGCTTATTTTCACACCAGATAACATGATGCTCCATTGTTTCTTCTCCTCTGAATATGAGAAGCAGAGTCCATTCAGTGTTTTCTAGACTACATGTTAATGCCAGCAGTGTAAAACTGCTTTCTAAGGTCAAGTCTTCCTCTCAGCTTGGGCCTAGTGTTTACTATCACTAGAGATTTTTATTATGTTCAGTTACTCAGTTAACCTTTTTCTCCATTTAAATAACTAAGCAAAACATAGTGGCCAGAAATTCATATACCAAAACATGCAGATTACCCATTTCCAATTAACTGAAAGAACTGCCTTCAAGACAGCCAGAAAGGAACACAAGAGAGCATAAGTTATATTTTATAACTTCAAAGGGCTGCTTTTATCTTCCACAGATTATTTGTTCAACTGCAGTTTTGAATTAGCTCTGCCTCTCCTTAAGCTCAGGTCAGGGACAGGGGATGGGGAGTACAGTCAGTTGTTCAGTTTATTGCACATCTTTCCTCCTATTTCCAGTTGTTTTCATTGGGCCTGTTATACTTCTACTACTTCTGTTACTGCTCATGATCTCAGTGAGTCAAAATGTCATACATACTGTACACTCCTGTGTAGCTGCGCAAGATGGGTTTCATTAAAATCATATGAAATTATGTAGATGGCTACAAATAGAGGATCTGTGTCAAAAGCAAAAAGCTAGGAAAAAGAAATGAAAAAAAGAAAAAAAAGGGTTCAAACTTCTGTCTTCAAGAGAAATTATAGCAAAGATTAATCAAAACCAAAACTAAGAGAGGTGAGTTTGTGGCTGCAAAAAGATGAGAGGAAGTAAGAGCAGAGATTTAGAGATTACACAGACAGTGTACTTCCTAAATATACGGAGTAACTGGCAGTTCAGTGGATATGATATTTGGCCCAGATGTGTGATATTTTATTTTTTGCCCATGTAACCTCAAAGCTGAATGAGGAACTACTTAGAAGCAGGTTTTCATAAATATTGAGAATGAAAGCATGCACTGTTCAAAACTCTACTGTGTATAATAAGAGAACAAGAATGCTCACCACAACTAACAAGTAACTGAAAAGATTTTAAAAAACAACCCCAGATTCCCCCAAACAAAAAACATTCATGGCAGCACTATGTGAGATTTCCTGATAAAGGACAGACTTGCTAGTGACACTCTTTTTCAGCATTTATTGGGAACATTCTTCTAGGAAAAAGAAGCCTGAGCTAAGCAATGCCCTTGTTGAAGGCTGAGGGGTGGCGGAATTTTGTTCCCATTCCTGTTGCTAAGTTACTAATGGTGGATACTTAAGGACTATTAACTCCTTTTGTAAGAGGCAAAGAGTTGGCTGGGTGTGGGGAGGAGAGGAGAGATTTGGTATTCCCAATAAGACACTCGACCACCAGGGGAACTGGAGAGGCAGCGGTGGGGGAATTGAGGGCTCCCTTCGCTGAGGCTGCAGGAACGTTTTTCACATCTGTGCTGCTTTCTTCTCTTTGGTGAGTGAGCCTTTGTCTGGGAAGGGGGCATTCCTGGAGTGCACATCCCCTTGGCTGTGCCGGCAGTTTCTGCGGAGGGGGTCCGGGGGCCGCCACCCCACGCACCTGTTGGAGTGGATTGAGAAGTTTCTGCTGCTCCCGCTCACTGCCCTGCCCACCTGCTACATGCCCACCGCTGCCCTGCCCGTCTCGTGGCAATGCTCACCCTGCTGCCTGGCTTGCCCTGCTGCCCATCTCGTCCCCCATTGTCCGTGTGACACAGACCTGACCGCGTGCCACAGCGCCACTTGCAGTTGCGCAGGAGTCATCATACCCACCCTGCCCGGCCGGGAGCCCGACAGTGCCCCTGCCGACTCTGACTGTAACTGCACCAAACGGGAAAAAGCACTTGACAGCCCAAAGACACCTGTCACCAGGTTTTCTGGGTTTTGTTTGTTTGTTTGTTAGTTATTGCTACTGTTGTTGATTTTTTGCCTTGCTATAGATACTAGTAAAGAACTGTTATTCCTTTCCCCATATCTTTGCCTGAAAGCTCGTGATTCCAAAATTATAATAATTCGGAGGGAAGGGGGTCACATTCTCGGTTTCTTCCACCTCCCTTAGCAGACACCAGTCTTCAAACCAAGACAGCCCTTCATTAGAATCAGGGACATATACTGCATAAAAATGCCATTGACCAACCATAAGAATGCTTGAACAATACATTGGTAGCAGGAATTGTGGAATGAATATGTGCTGCCAAACTGTGGCACAAGCAGATGTTTTGTGGAGGCTTATGGGAGACCCATGCATGGGCACCTAGGAGATGGATGGAGACTGTAGTTAAGTTCTGCCAGATCTTGCTAAGGTGGAGATTCCTAAATGCATCTGCAACATCATGCAGAAGATTTCTAACAGACATCTGTGTTGGGTCCCTCAACCTAAACCTGTGTTTAGTTGCTTGACTAAAGAAATGAAATCAGAGCTGAGAATTTACTATGAAATATGCAAAATCTTTTGACTGAATCACCTCTTAATTAGTAGTGATGGTAAGAGGTTAAAGGTACTTGAAATGACCAGCCACTTCACATCAAGTATTGGGAAATCACCTCAGGGAGCACAATCCAGCAAGCTAAATGTCCTGACAGTGGCCCAAAATTTCCTTTCTGCTGTCAATTAGATGAAAAGCAATGACAATTCTGTCTGCACACAGACTGTAAAAAAAGATTTCAGTGACCCAAGCAGATCTCAGATAATAACTACTGCTCTAATTTCTCCAAAATATGAGTTCAGAAGTTAGGGCTCATAGAAATTGTATGTTTTGCCATTGTAAGCTCTCTCTTCTACTTATCTTTATATTTTATGTTATGCCTATTATAATGGTATTCCTCCTAAGCCACTCTTCCCACAAAACACTCTTGCCAAACTCCTAATGATCCATTCATCCTGTGTCTTGATGTAAAACTCCTCATGTAAGACATGATAAGCACTAAAGCAATTAGCTGCACCACCTGCCCCATTCCACCTACTCGCCTGACGCTACAGGAGACACCACCACATCAACAGCTACAAATCTGGATCCAGAGCCAGACCAATAAGATGGCCTTCCACAAACTTCCAATTATGTTTATTTTTGGCTGCTGAATAGGACAAACTTCCTTCTTGCATCTGATTAGTTTACCCAAGGAAGTATTTAAAACTAGAAAATAGAAAAGCTTCTCTACAAACTATCCCAGAAAGATGGAATTTTAAAAAACACACTGAAACACATAAATTCCAGAAAATCATGTGCTCTTCAATCAGACTGGCATAGGGGAAATGCAGACATTCCTTTGTAAAACCATGGCAAAACTGAGTATATAACTTTCTACTATTTAAACCTTAATCACTATACATAATGCCTATGCATATTTCAAGTTGTATGTTGGCCAGGGGATAGAAAAATATAACCAACAAAAACCAGACATTCCTTGCTTCAAGATGGAAGTACCTATTACTGCTTTAAGAAGGAACAATTAAAGATCTCCTTCCTTGAAACTGTTCCCACAAAAAAAAAAAAAAAAAAAAAATTAGCACAGCTACACCAACTTGTTTGCAAAAATGTTGAATAGAACAGAAAAATATAGGCATGTAAGGCAAGTATACAGTCTCCTACATACCACTTATGGTAAAAATATGGTTATTACTGCACTTTGTGTTCCTACCCAGTTCTTGCTAGTATCAGTTAAAAGACTTCTACTGCTTTAAGGGACATATATCTGAATCAGGAAAATATTTTAAATTATAGAGCTTTAAGAATTTGCATGCTTTCACTGATTTTAGTGAGAATCTATGACAAGCATTAGACTTCCACATAAGCATCCTACTAACCAGGAGTCATAGTGAATTATTTCTGTAACAAAAGAATGTAAATAATACTTGTATTAGGCTGAGTACTGTAAAATTCAGTGTCTATTCTACTGCAGGCTAGCTAACGTAAGCTTATTTATTGTATTTTTAGTACTTTCTGGAGAATCTATGTGTGTAATGCTATTTAGATTTATGCAAGACATACTTAAGAGGATTATAACTGTATTATTTAACATAGCACCTGTAAATACTGGAACGACAGACATGTTACCTTTATGTTTCTGTTACCATGACACTGAAATCATGGAGCAAATTAAAAAGCTCTTGTGTCAAACCTTTAGGAAAAAATCTACCTCAAGGGCAATATTTACTTTTAACACTTTAGAAAAAATTATGAGCTTAGTACTTAGCACTGTTGAATCTGAAAATTTTGTTCAGCCACCAAATCCAAGGTTTTTTTCATTAAAAGATAGTGGGAAACACTACTTTCACACACAAACTTTCTTTCATTTTCTAACCACAGGAGGGAATTACATGAAACGTATACTCAAATTATTTAATTTTTGCAAAATCTTCTTATATTATTAGTTGCTAAAGCACAGTAACTGAAAAATGTTTGTAGATGGTGCTATTTTTTGGGGACACAGTATAAATCATTTGGAAGATTAATTCTAAATTCACTCTTCAGGAAAATTTCATTGTTGCATTATTTTTCCACTCAATTAAAATTCCTCTCTTAGTATCAAATTAAGACCATTTCTCTAATAATCACTAGAAAATGACTGCACTCACATTGAGGCCAAGGAAGTTGGGCAGCAGAAGGGAGGACAATTGTGCCCAGTGTTGGATCACATGGTCTTCCCTTTTGGGCCAAATATCTTGCAGATATAAATTGAAGAAAAGTCTAATTTTCATAGAATCATAAAATGACAAAATTATTTGCATTATTAGAATGGTTTGGGTTGGATGGGACCTTAAAAATCACCTAGTTCCAAACTCCCTGTCACGGACAAGGATACCTTTCCTTGACCAGGTTGCTCAAAGCCCCAAGCTGGCCTTGAACACTTCCAGGGATGGGTCATCCACAGCTTCTCTGGGTGACCTCTTTCAGTTTCTCACCAATCTCACAATTAAAAACAATTTTCTTCCTTATGTCCAGTCTAAATCTACCTCAGTTTAAAACCATTTCCCATTGTCCTGTCACTACAGGCTAGGTAACATTTGCTCTCTATATTTCTTATAAGCCCCCTTTATGTGTTGAAAATACCCCAGTAAGATCTCTCCAGAGCCTTCTCTTCTCTGGGCTCAACAGCCCCAGCTCTCTCAGCTTGTCGTTGCAGGAGAGATCCCTCAGATCATCTTTGTGGCCTCCTCTGGACTCTTTCTAAAAGGTCCATGCCTTTCTTTTTCTTGGGACCCTAGACTTGGATGCAGCACTCCAAGTGAGGTCTTAGGAGAGCAAATGTATTTTCCCAAATACAAGCATACAGATATTGTATCTGTAAGAGGCTGACAAAGACACCGTTCACTCTGTAATTATTAGCCAGATCTGAAAACAAAATAAAGTACCCTTTTATCTTTGTGATTAAACTGTGTGTGCTCCATTTCCCTTATGTGAGCCATTTTTTGCCTAATTTATTCTAAGCAAAGTGTTCTATAATTCACAATGGATTGTTTAACAAAAACAAGGAAAATGCAGAAGGTATGTGCCTACCCTTCTGACCAATTCACATCATACAAAACAACCTTCACCTACCAATATCAACAGTGCTATAGCTTAGCAATATTTGTTTCTAAATGTCTGACCTGAATGCAATCACCAGGCAAGCTGCGCCAAGAGATTTTACTCCTTTATAAATATGAATGGCTGAAAGGAAAATGTCAACAGCAAAAAAAAAAAATCCATGTACTTTCTACAAACTGGGATACTTCTGCAGATGATGTAAATCTTTTGTTCTACAGTGGACTGCAATTATCTAAACAAAAGGATTACAACTGCCAACTGATTTTGGATAGTAATGCTGAAAACTGACAGAAGTTTCAGTAAGAGATTTGCCAGTTGGAACAATAAAGGGAAACCCCTCCAACACGCAGCACATTATAGAACTCCTCCCTCCCAAAAACACAGAAGTTGCAGTGATTACTGGGGACTTTCTTTTCTCTTCCTTACATTGAGGCAACTTCCACAGCTCATATTCAGATCCTCAAAACCCAGCTCTTGTTATTGTGCTACAAATGCAGAACAATTATGCTTGTGTGAGTGGGCATCGAGATGATAACTTGGAAGATAGGACAAACTGAAAACAGGTTGTCTTTCTGATTCAAGAGCTCATAACTTAATCTTCAACCAGTTACTCAGGGCAAAATAGCCCTTTTGTTCCCCATATGCATCCTGTGAGATGGCTCCCACTATGATGCAGCATCACAGCCAGCCTGGGAAACTCTTGTGAAGCATTTGGAGCTACATCAGCAGAGCAAAGGGTGGCATGGGTCTGCTTAATTTCGGAAAATGGCAGTGGTAGAATTACAACATGGTGACAGGACTCATCAGAATTTATTTCCATGCTATGGACCTGTGGCCTAATGAATTGGAAAACGTTTGCCTATGTTCTCTGCTTACGATCTAAATTAAACTAACACCTTTTACTAAAAACGACAATTTTATGAACTGAAATACATGACATGCTATTGCCTGACTGATAATACAAGTTTCCTTGTAGTTCTGTGTATAATAACAACATTTTTTCTTGGCATACACAGTGGCTGTAAGTTCTCCACACATCAAACTCTTACGTCCTGAATAGTGTATTCAGTGCATTGTCTAGACTATTTCTATGTAAATCAACAAGTATATTGTATAATGTTAGAAAGATTATAGTGTTAAAGTGGTATTCTAAAATAGAGATTGCCTCATTCTTATCTGTTTACAGTGCCTTAAAAGAACAACAGCCTCTTACTTATTCTTTTATATTCCAGCTGATTGGGTGAAGGATTTAACATCATTCCAGTTTTCAAGATGGGCAAGAAAGATGACCCTGGAAATTATAGGCCTGTTAGAGTCTCTGCAGTGACCAGTAAAATTATGGAGAAGATTATCCTGGGAGGGAAAATACCTGAAGGATAGTGCAGTCATTGGTCATAGCCAGCATGGCTCCATGCGGGGAAAGTCCTACTTGTCAAACTTAATTTCCTTTTGACATGGTAACCCAGCTACTTGATCAAGGGAAGCCAGTTGATGTAATTTTTCTGGATTTAAGTAAAGCTTTCCATACTTTCTCTCACAGGATCCTTCTGGATAAAACATCCAGCCCACAGCTGGATAAACACATCATGCAGTGGGTGAGCAACAGGTTCACAAGTTGGGCTTAAAGGGTTACAGTGAATGGAGTGACATCAAACTGGTGACCTGTCACTAGTGGGGTTCCACAAGGCTCCATCCTTGGTCCTGTGCTCTTCAACATCCTCCTAAATGACTTGAATGCAGGGCTCAAAGGAACACTAAGCAAGTTTGCCAATTACAGCAAATTGGGAGAAATCATTGAGTACCTCAAAGGTACGGATGCCCTGCAGAGAGACCTGGACAAATCAGAGGGCTGGGCAACCACCATATGAGCAAAGACAAATGCCAGATTCTGCACCTGGGTTGGGGCAGCCCTGGATGTACAGACAGACTGGGGAACAAGAGACTGGAGAGCGGCCCTGAGGAAAGAGACCTGGAGGTCCTGGTTGATGGAAAGTTGAACATGGGTCAGCAGTGCCCTGGCAACCAGGAGGGCCAAGCGTGTCCTGGGAAGCATTGCCAGCCAGGCAAGGGAGGGGATTGTCCTACTTTGCTCTGCATGGGGGCGGACTCACATTGAGTGCTGGGGGCAGTTTTGGGCACCACAATATAAGAAGGATATAAAGCTATTGGCGAGTGGCCAAAGGAGGGCTATGAAAATGTGAAGGGCCTTTGAGTGGAAGATGTATGAGGAGTGTCTGAGGTCACTTGGTTTGTTCAGCCTGCAGGAGATTGAAGGAAGACCTCATTGCAGTCTACAATTTCCTCATGAGGGGCAGACACTGATTTCTACTCTATGGTGCCCAGTGATAGGACTTAAGGGAAAATTAGGTTTATGTTGGATATTAGGAAAAGATTCTTCAGCCAGACAGTGTTTGGGCAGTGGGACAGTCTCCTGAGGGAAGCAGTCACAGCACCAAGCTTGACAGAGTTCAGGAATTGTTTAGACAATGTTCTCAGGCACACTCTTGGGGTGTCCTGTGCAGGGCCAGGAGTTGGACTTCGATGATCCTTGTGGGTTCCTTCCAACTCATGATATTCTATGATTCTGTTATTAACGGTTGTCACTACTTGGGGAGCTTTAAGGCTCTTTAATGGAGGATAACAAAACTTTGCCTATGCACAGTTGCCTCTTCTGACTGCATGCCACTAAGAAGAAAGCAGCATGAGCTGTGGAAACCTGCTCCTAAACGGCTCATTGTAGCATCTGCTGGAGATGTTCCAAAGAGTAATGCTTCTCTGCAGTGTAAAGAAACTATTTGATAACATTCCGTCTTAGCTTGGAGAGACAGAAAAAGACAGAAAGAAGAGATTTAATTTACACTTCAGAGTCTCACAGTTGTGTTCCTCTAATGAAGTGGTCTGACTCTGTTAGCTTTTCTTGCTAAAACATATAAAGACTGATAGGTCATGTTAACATTGTTATTATCAGGGGCTCAGTGATGGCATACATATTCTCTGTCTGAGATTTTGCCTAGAGCCATATTAATATAAATAGTCAAGCAATAAAAAACAGCCAATTACATTCTAGAGTGGGCTAAAAGAAAAGTGAAACCAGCAGCATTTTAAGTCATGAAAGATTCATTTCCTAAATTTCTATTTCCTTAAATAGATTCAATGGAAATTCTTGCAAGAATCAATTCACATCAAGTGATAACAGGGTGAAATGCTGTTCTCACAGAGAACAAAATGATCCCACAAATCTCCAAGTATCTGTGCTAATTTTGAAGTAGCTGCCAAAACCTCTTCAGCTTCCTGTACAAACTTTATTACTTACGGTATGCATGTCCAGTGCTCATGCAGCTTAACCTGGACATTCCACAGCATGGCAATGAAAAATCTCTGATCACAAATACTCACAGCATTTTTCTGTGTTTGCTGCATACTGCAGGTATGACAGAAAGAAAAGCACATCATGCACAGAGGTCTCTCAACATGGGAATTCTGTTCCCCTCATGAGCTGTCTTCCTCCTCTGTAAACTGGTTGAATTTGGGGTTTTTTTTACCACTTTTTGTTTTGTGTTTCCTCTTCCCTCCTCTGCCCACAACAGTTCCTAAGACCACTTAAAAGAAAAAATCTTCATTTTCCCCTGCACATTACATGCAGATATGCAGACCCACTCATCCATCACTTAATGGTGTTTAAATTGGTGATGTTATACCAGTGTAAAGGTGATGTGAAAGGGCAATTTGGCTCCGTCTAGTCTTCATCTGTTCAAGCTCATACTAGCACACTGAGTTCCAAATAATTAGGAGCTTCTCTCCAGCTGGTGTTTTGGTAGAAAAGGTGGTTGAGCAACCAGTCTGGATTTTCCTACATCTGAAAGAGTCTGAAGATGCCTTGAACATTACATATACTTTCCTAATATGTTTTCAGTGTCAGCTATAGCACAGCAGTGGGTGGAATGACAAATAGGTATTCTTTGAGAATAATTGCCACTGTCAGGGTTCAGAGGAGTTCAGAGCATTAAATTTATATTTATTTACTGGTGTTTTTCACTATTTACCAGGATTTCTCTCCTGTCCAATCCATTCCACTACACTCAGAGAAGAGTTATTTTGCTGCCAGAGCTCACTTGGACTTTATTTTCTACAAAGTTTGCACTTTGAAGTGAGTACAGGGAATACAGGGACTTTGAGTAACACTTTGCATATTCAGGTTTCACTTCTGGTCCTGTTAGTGATCTGCTGTGCCACCCTTCTATGTGGGTTTTTTGGAGAGAGCATGAAGCCCAAGCTGAGGTGTGTTTCACATAACTTAATGTTACTAATTAGATTTATTTATTTTTAAACTAAATAATTCCCTTTAATAGGTTGTAAAGTAGCAAATGGATGAGATGTCAAACTTGCTCACCTCTCAACATCTCCTTAACAGCATATTTTAAAAATGAGAAGGGAATATGAGGACTAAAACCATTCAATGGAAAACTGAGCATGCCATTACAGAGGCTTCTGGATATTATAACTCTATTTCCATTGGACTTCCTTCCAAAAATTCAGGTGGTTTCTGTTAATAGCTAGAGCATAGTGAAAATTTCTAACTTAATAATCTGAAAGACTATTTTAAGGAATGACTACATTAACAAGTATTACTGGCTTCCTGCTCAGACTAAAAAGAATTTATTCTTTTAATACAACTAACTCCAGAGTTGGATTTTTTCCTGTCTTCTGCCTCCTCTAGTCTCCATTTCCTTGGGTTTCACAAATATACAGTAACAATTAGTTATGACTCAGACCACGGTGGTTAACACTGTGCTATTAATAAAACCTTTCTGGAGAATCATAAACTACTTTTGCATTCACAGAGTACATAGGTAGCAATATTTATCCATGCATTATTCATCAGGAGATGATGAGCTGGATAGGGAAGATTGTATTAGTGCAGATAAATTAAGAACAGATGAATCCCTCACCTTCAAAATCAAGCTGCACATTATTTTTTTTTCTCTTTGGAGATTTTAAAGTGTTCTTTCCCTTTTTTCTCCTCACCTCTTCAGTTATTTATATAATTCTCGTAATGCTCTCTCTGCATTTCTGAGCTTATTCAATTATAACACTACAGGAGGAAAACCAAAATAAGAAGTATCACCATTAAAATCACAGTAACAACAGAATTGCAGAAGACAGAGGGTATTTTAAATGCTTGATTAAAAGAATTCCAAATATTGTTATTTGCACTTCCATCATTTACCTGGAGGGAAAACTGACTGTAGTTCATCGCATGCTATTCAGACATAAAGAAATGTCAAGAAACTCTCTCCACAAATACATCAGTGGAGCTAACCTAAATTATTGTCCGTAACTGTGGCTCACATAGACCTTGCACATCACATCTTTGAACATACAGAAACTAAAACTGCACAGGAGTCTATATACAAGTACTGAAATGGCACTCCTTAGAAGATAAAGAAACAATAATACCACAGGATCACAGAGGGATATTAAACACCAACTTCAAAACAATGTAGCTTAGTGGTGGAAGAATTTATTCAGACATGTTGTCTCATCCACAACAATGACAAAATGTGTATTAATTTAAATAATGCTCAGGTCTCATTCCCAAAATGCCATTAGTTGTATTTAGAGCATGGTCTCAAGAGGGATTTACAGTCCCCCTGCTAGAAACACACACACAAGGAAAGACCCCAAAACTTCAAAATCTCAATCAGCTGAGACAACCTATTAAATAATGTTTAACAATCCATCAAAGAGCCATCAATATGCTGTTTCATTTAATTTTAAATAAAATGGCATTAAATCTGATGGAAAAAAGTGGCAATGCTTTTCATCAGCGGTAAAATTTCAGTGGGAAATGGCCTGTGTTATCAATAAACATTTCAGCACAATTTCATCTCCCTGATTCAAATATTTGAAATATTGGAGAGGCTTTGCTATTTAAATTATGGATTTCACAAAAGGACCAGGAAATATCTGAATGAAAATTTTTCCATTTTCCAAACACGTCTAACTGCCACAATACAAAGAGAAGCTTGCTCACTGAGTTTTATATAACTAAAAACTTTCCTTTATGTACTATTGCTGGGGTGGGGGGCACATCTGGAGAGGGAAGATGAGGAGATACTGCCCATTTTCAGTTCTTGTTTATTTTTCTTTCCTTCTCAGAACTAACTCAGTTCAAAAAAGCAATGCTTTCCTGCATGACATCCAGTTCAGATTTATTCAGCAAACTGTGTGACTTTACATGATACCTCCTTTTTTTATTTCTAATTTTCAGTGAAAAGGTAAAAAAACCCCAATCTTGTATTGAAACTATGGTGTATTTAAAACTGAGTGTTTTTCAGTACAATTTAATGAAAAAAGTATAGGCTTGATTATTATTAAGCTATATATATATATAGTTACACACACACACACACACACACACACACACACACACACACACACACACACAAACACACACACACACCCCTTTCTGTGGCTTGGAACAACTGCAAAGGACAGATGGACTTGGGAGGGGTTTCACAAGTACTGCAGAAGGTCTCATGTACTCATTTGTTTACACCAAGTATTTAAAAACACATCAATCAGCCACTTCAGGGCAAGCAGAGCAAAAAAAAAGGAGGTGCAAGTAAAACACATTGTACAGAAAGCTAATGTATCTGCAGTAACATACAATAAATGTGAAGAATACAATCTGCTGTACCTCTTGCTGATCTTTACATCATTTTATCCTGCTTAAAGCAATAACTTTATGGGCATCTCAGAAGGAAAGAAATACAGCAACAGGAGTATGAAACTGGTTTGCAGTCTGAAAAGGCCATAGACAAGGAGTTTCTGTGCTTCTTTGAGGCTTATATAGAGCCTGTGATTCAACACAAGAGAAAAGGCTCTTAAAACAGACTTGGCTCATTGTAGCACACAATGGTTGATAAGCACTGAATCATATCAAGGAAAGGACAGAGCTGTGCTGAAGAGTGAGGCTACACACACTGAGTGAGAAATAGCATCTGAAAGTGTGCTTGAGGGGATCTATGAGGAAACTCTGAAGAGACAGTCTTTTCCCCCTCCCCAGAAGCCTTTTTAGCACTGGCCTGTGTAGGAGGAGACACATGTAATTCCCAGAGAGGCTGGAGGGCTTACATTTCAATGAACAGTTCTCATTTATGAAATCTTTCAAGAACAAAGTTTACTGGCCAATTCTCGAACTCTTTCCTTCCACTTAGCTCCTGGCAGCCAGGACCTTGTTTTCTGATGATCCAGTAAGTCCCTGGCAGTAACTTACTACCCTTGAAGAAAGCAGTGGTAGCAAAAGGACAGGTCTATCTACCTGTTCTGTATCCTTTCCTTCAGAAAACAGTCCGATTGCCCAGGCCCCATCTTCTTCCTCTCTTTCATTCTTCCTTCTCCAGATGATTTCTTTTCTATATTCTTTTCTAGAAACACGCCTATCTGTCTGTGTTTAAAGATGCTCCATTTCCAGTGCATACTTGGATTTCTGTGGCAGGGTGCTGCCCACTCCAGAAAGCAGTTGGCCCATGTGAGACTCTCAGAGAACTTTGTGGCAACCCACATATGAAAATCCACATTCTGCTTTTAGCTTAAAGACAGCAGGGTTTATCTAACCATCAAATTTACAAAGCCATTCTTTTATATTTGGTGAAACATTTATGTGGTCAGTCAAACGTGTAAGTCCACGAAGTAGTGTAGGAAAGGATCTAATTATCCCAGTTAGTGGCCAGATTCATCCTTCTCCCATTCTGAGGGGAATAGCTTCCACTAAGCTTGAGTTCCCACACTGTGAATAGGAGGGAAGAGGCCTGAAAATTTTGCACTTTCACAGTATACTCACTACTGACATTCCTCAGAGCTTCAGAATTACAGCCTTCATGTGAAGGCTTTTTGGGGATAAGCTTTTTTTCTTTCCATTAATTTTTTGATAGCTCATTTGAGATTGTGCAATATCATCTTTCCCCAGGCAACAAAAATAAATCAATATGCTCTCCACTCCTAATACTTTTGTACACTTCAACAATCCTCAACACTGCTATTGTGTGTTTTCACCAATATAAAAACACTTTTCAGTAATGATGCCACTAGTACACATTATACATCTTGTAAGTTCTGCAGCAATATGAATCAAGGCATAGCAAAATTCATGGCATATTCAGATTTACAGGCTGTGCTAGGCTTTAACTACCACCATGCTTGTAGTTCAGCTGAACCAAGTTTGTGTACTGATGCTAAACATCAGTACGCAATTAATTTTGCTTAAATGACAAAAGACAGTCAAAGCTTGCATGCCATGCTGATCTGAGCACAGAAAATCTGTCAAAAAGTCATACAACTTCTGTATTTAAACATGGTCTTAATTGCAAAGCAGCTACAAACCCCAGAAATCCTGGACAACCCTACTGCTCTTCTCTGAATTCAGTCTTTCATATTTCAGCACAGGCCACATGTAACAAGAGGGGAGAGCAAAGTTTGTACTGCTGCTGTGCGTGATGAATTTGCATAATGTTACAGTATGCTAGACAAAATTATCCATTATTCATTGCAAAGAAATTATCCAGTCATTCAATATATGCCAACAGTCAGAGCAAAAATATCAGTATTAAAATTTCTTTAATCCAAATCACTATTAACTTCATTATGTTCTGTCACATCTTGAAGAAGCTGCATTTAATTTAATGAGCTGTTTCTATCCCCTAAATAAAGAATTTTAGCAGCAGCATAACTGTAAGACAACACAGAAGACCCTAAGGCGGTTTCTGAAAGCTCTCATAACTACTTACATTGTGCAATACCATTCGCTTGCTGCTATTCATTGAACATTTGTTTACGATATCAGAACTTTAAAAGGATTCATGCTTGGATTCATGTACAAGACAAGATTGTATTGTTTAATATTTAAATGAGCAACATTGCTTTAACAGGGCTGGAGGTGTAATATATTATCTTTCACCTACTTATTTGTTCTCTGGTTTTCTTAACATAATGGCTCCATAAATTTGCTGGCCTGGTTTGCTAAGATACCACAATGGATTGGCCTTTCTTCAGATCTGCGTCTGCTGTCAGTGTCCTCCACTGATGTTATACTGTCAATTTTCCTCCAAGTTTTTTAGACTTTCCTACTTTATGCTTTCTCTCACTTAGTTTCCGTATAAATTGTTGCATTTACCTGCAACTAAAAAGCAGTCTGTGTATATAATCGCTGTTGCTGAGCCTTCAAAGCAAGACATAAAGAGAAAACCCCAAATGAGTTTAACGCACTATTTAGAGAGCGACTGCATGGTATCTGGTAGGCTTGTTACTCTCATGGAAGTCCCCTGGCAATAACTACACTTTATTCAAGTGACAGAAAGAAATTAAAATCCTGTCTTTCCAGGCACATGCACAGAACACTCTTCATCATGGGTGTCAGCTGCAGTTTTGGTCTCTGACGTACACTGAACAGAATTTAGCAGTTGATAGGCAGAGGCCAATCTCCACAGACAGAAGGGTTTATGTTCAAACTACAGCAATTCATTCTGATAACACTGAAAATACAGGATAATCAAAGAAGTGTGATCCAGTGACATGCAAGCTATAAAAAGGGATCCTTTCACTCTAATGGAAATGGAGTCCAAGTAGCAGAGATAGCTTAATACCTACCACAAGTCATTTGAAGATGCTCTTAAGGAGCACTTATTTATCTGATTTATAGCATGTTTAGTGAGGGAAATGTTGGCTACAAAGTACTACGGGATGAGATACAGGTGCTTAAGTACAGGCATCTAGTGCCATTTTAGATATACCATTCTGTCTGAGACATTTGCAAAATACTTACAGGAGACATCAGAACAGACACTAAATATCTATACTGAAACACCCAGAAATTTATCTTAAAATGTGTAAAACACAGAATAATTGGAGGCAGTAAGAAATGAGACAAACATTTTAAGATGAATAAACAGATGAACAAACAGCTTAGTTAAGGAGTCTCCTCTCAAATTATCCTTCAGGTTCATGAGCAAACACTTAGAAGTTGCTCATAATAATTCCATTGTTGTCATGAACGAATAGGTCAGCTGATCACATAAAAAAGTCAACTGATCATCATCAAACTCACCAAAACCTCCTTTCCAGATGTCAGAACATTTAATTACAAAACCAATTAATATGTGTCATTGTCTTTCTGTTCATAGTTAACAACAAGAGATAGCTAATTCTTATTTTAATGTGAACAGAGTAAATGCAAGAGAGGCAAAAGAAGGATTCACATGGCTATATATAATAATATCTTGTAGGAATAGCCACTATGCTGAAAGCTAGAATTATGACTCCTAGGAATTTTGGAGTACAACTTTGGAGCCTGATAAGGAGTGAGTGTGGAATGAAGTGGCTGGAATATTTCACAAGGTAACTGGCATCATGCTGTGGCATAGATGAGGAGGATGCATTCAAATGTACGACCATTATGCCCACACTGCAGGAGACAGCAGGAGACAGTGAATCATCCAACATTTAAATCAACACCCCCTTAATACAAAATGTATTCAGCTCAACGTGGGTATCTCCAATGGGCTCCAAAAGTTCTGACAATGCGTGGCATGGGTTACGCACATCTTGCTCTGCCCAGAATGCAACCACCATTTAGTAAGCAACTTGATTCAGAGGCATAGAGGGTTTCTGATGAATCATAAAATGCTCAGTATGTGATTTAAGGGGGTTTTGTCACCCCCTTGTCAAAGTAGATTTTCTAGTGCTAATTTTATGTAGGAAAGGGTTTTCAGGGACAAAACTATGATAGGGTTGAGGGGTGGTGGGGAGGAAAAAAAAGAGAAAGGAGAAACAAATTCAACAGACCTGGAAATTGACAGTGAAAGTGCTGTGGCAGCAGCATGTATGTTTTCTAAATTTTTGCTTTTGTTTTTTTAAAATAAGTGAATATTGAGGAGACATTAATCAAATTGTTAAAAACCTGGCAGAATAAATGTGTCAACAAAACTCCTTTCTTAACATGTTTTATTAAAACACTTTGAATGATTTCTATGGAAACAGTAGGCTGTTACAATGGGAAATACCCAGCATAGCTGAAAATGTCACTCTTCCTTTCAGCAGTGGACTGGCCATAAATAGAGATTCAGTGCAGCAAAACTGGTATCACTTGGAAGCAAAGCCTCCAGTAAGGGAAGTACAGCAATGCAGGAATGCCTAAAATCCAAGACAAAGAAAGTGATTACCTTGCTGAGTAGCAATAGCACCATGCTAATAAAAAATTTAATTACATTGCCTTTTATTTTGGAAGAGTGTATTTGGATGTATCAAGATATAGCACCTATCTGGATATACCAGAATATTTTTTGCTTCTAATATTTTTGCACTTGGCAATAACTTCTAGTGACAGAAAAAGAAGGATAGCTTACAGATTGCCCATTTTTTTGGTTTGTCCTATAACTGATGACACTCCACACCACTCACAATCAGCAGTTATCTGATGCCTTATCTATGTCTTATTACCTTATCACCTTATCTTAAGCTTTATCTTATGCCTTATCTACTGCCCACTCATGCCTTCTCTCTGACTGTACCATTTTTAATCTTATATTTAACTCTTCTATGCACCTTGCCCAGAGTAGAAGTACTTATATGGATTTTAAAAGAAAACCCTAAACCCACACTGTATTCTTTAAAAGAGCGTAAACCAAGAAAGAGCTGCTCTTGCTCTTTTCAAAAGGCCCTTGGTTATGCACACACCCCTTCCCACGCTCTTCCCACACACAGATCCTATGACTGGAATAGCTTCTTTCTAAAGTATGAAATATTGTGAAGGCTCACTTTAAATCTCAGGCTGTTAATACCACCAAAATCTTTAAATCTCTAAACCACACGAAAAAGAAAATTAGTCCGCTTTCTATACTCCACTTGTTTAGCAATGGATGTGAAAAGCATATTGGTCCTTATTACCAACATGCACTTCAGTAACTTGGAACAAAGCAGGTTCCAAAATGCTACAAAACGGAAAATTTTCATGCTATAATTTACAAAAGGATGCAAGGAAGCACACAGACACCATAAGCATACTTTTTATGACTGCTTCTTAATTTCTGCCTCTGAAATTGTGGATGGCCACATCTTGCTAGTTTTACACAAAAATTGGGATCAAATGATTCCCTTGGTGGCAAGTTGCAATTTGGATAAATGAAGCACTGACTCATTGGTGATATATGAAGTAGAAACTACTGGTCTTGGCTACCATAATGCTGCTGTGTCAGATTGGTATCACTGCCTCCTTTAGTCATCAAACATACGAACTACCATCAAATACTAATAAAAATTCACTGTTTTATCCCATGTTTCCTATTTCCCAATAATAAAATGTATTTCACATATGCACAATGAAATATGAAGTGCAATGACATAACTTGAATGAAATGTTGCCTGTTGCTTCTGATTGTTATTTGTTGACAAGTCCATTTATTTAAGTGTGCCAAAGTAATAACAAGTTGGAATCTAAGATAAGCATTCTAGAACACATTATTAAGGAATGCTGTGGGCAGCATTGTGTTTCATGCCCTGTGTTGCCTGTTATATCAGTAATGAGCTCATGACTAAATACATTTTTGGACATTTGCCAAACTAACGTGATTGTGAAAGACTGAGGACCACAGGAATGATGGACTGATACTACAGAACCCAGTAATGCAGAAGGTTTTTTGCTAGACCAGTAGAGGATTTCTCAGTAATCATCTGTAAATTATGCAATTACAGCTGATTAGCGTCAAACTCAAGTGGACACAGGGACTGAATCAACACCATATAATCACACGGAGCAGAATAAAACAGCATTCTATTGCATTAAAATAGGACTTCAGCAATAAAGATGACATATCTACTCCAAAAGTAACTATTTTATGACTGATATATTTATTTTCCCTTGCAGTCTCATCTCTCAATCACCTCACATAAAGATTAAAAATTGAAAAAAAAAAATCTTGTAATTCATACCCTACTTTGGAAAAAAGTTCCAATGCTTAGACGCTTATAAGGAGACATAACATCCTGATCCTATAGCATCCAGTAAAAAAACCTCACAAGTACCAGCTCCTTGTGAAATTTTTGGGAAATCTGCCTCTAGCTGCAATTGGGATCATTGGTTTAATTTTCAAAAACAGCTAGTGTCTTATGCTTGATTTGAAGAGGATGGAAAATTCCTAAGGGACAATACCTTCCAAAAGCCCTGCTTCTTTGAGAATGCTTTGAACTGTGTATCCCAAGTATGACCCATCTTTACATAACTAGTATCTTTTTAAAACTGCCCGTTTTCTGGTTGCCAATTAGAACACTGAGATTTTTAAGTATAGTCAGAACTGAATCTTAAGATTAGTACAATCAGCCAGTAAATAAAAAGTCACTTGCAACCAGGCAGTTTCTTTTTTAACAAGTTAAGTAACTTGTACCGTGGCTAAATTAGACAATTTAGCAAAGATGCAGTTTGAGGTATTAAAAAGAAAATAAAAAAATCACTGCATAAAATACTTCATAACGTAGAAGTATGGAAAATTAGAAATACTTCTGCCAAAAAGGAAAGATGAAAAAACTCACCATTTCATCATTACTAGAAATGACAGGAAGTTCTGAAAGGTTTAGATGGAGAAACAAATTTCTGCAGCAAATTGTACACCAGCCTTTTGACTTTTTACACATTACTCCATCAGTCCAGCCATTCACCAGGTGAATAACTGCTCATCAGTACAAGATTCAGGTTCACAACTGACAGTAACTATCTCATGTCCAAAATGTAAAATCATTACCTTATATATAACAGTATCATGAAAATTTGTCTTGGGTGAAAATCTCTTCATTTTATTGTAGGATTGAAGAATAAAAACATACAGAAAATAACAAAGTAGTAACAGAATCTGTTGTGAAGACTTCTATCTGTAGGGAATGAGTTTAAATCAACTTAAGTCACCAAAAATAATAGCCAGGGTGCAATTACTTGCTGGCAATTCTTCCTAAGATGACATATGGCACCACTCCTGACATCACAAGGCTAACGGTGCTATATGATTTTGTTTTGTTTTATTCTTGTGATATTACCAGAAAGGGGAAGGTTTCAGTGAATCACAGTGGATGTGGTACCTCTTGGTTTTCACTCACTGAGAAGCACTGGTATATCAAATTGGTGAAAATGGCTTGCTTACAGCTTTATGTTATTTTTCCAAATCGTTGTCCTGACTCGTTTCCTAAACCTTACACTAGCTGCTTTTAGAATGTCATTTTAGCATGTGTCTTTCATTCATAAACTCAAAAATACTGTATCTTTTAAAAAATGCAATCCTGTTGAACTGATCTGTCTTAAATTCTACTGTTTCTCTTGCTGACAGAAAAATACATACCTCTCAGATGGAACTACTGAGTCAAGGTATTTGAATGTGTTAATAGCCTTAATATGGGTAAAGAAAAATTAATTAAAAGAAATATATCTGTGGACAAAGACAAAACCAGCAATTGAATATCTCAGGGGGAAAAAAAAAAGAACTCTTTGAAGAGCTTAGGGCCCATGTAAATTTTAGAGGTACTTTAAAGTCATTCTGGTATGGCTGAACTAATGAAACCTGTGTCCTTATATACATGTCCCTTTTGTCTCTTGAAGAATTTCCCCTTTCATTAACCCAGTTCCCTCCCTTTTTATCACCAACACCTTAGATGGTGTCTCTTATCCACCAGAGAGGACATGTCACTTATCCAGAGAGAAAGTGGGGTCTGAAAGCCTTGTCAGAGGTCACAGCACCTGTTCTTCCCGCTGCATCCTCATTGCACCTTCCTTCAGGGCTAGCTACCACCCAGCTCAGCTGATCACCCCCAGAAATCAGCACAGACAGACCGATCATTGAGATGTCTTTTTTCCTGCCAAGTCTGGCTGGACATGAACATGAGTTAAATGACAAAAATTGTGGCAGGAAGTGTGAAGGATGGGAAAGAGCAGAAAGCAAAGAGATCTAAAGACTGACAGATACAGATAGACCAGTTATTTAATTCTGGTCTCCTTACAAGGATAAGGAAATTAAAATAAAAATTAGATATCTAAATCAGTGAGGGGATGTATCAGAAGAGATTATAATACATGGCCACAGTCTTAAGGGTACCCAGCTGTAAGACAGAAGAGATGAACACATTTATTAAACCTTTGTCTCTTGCATGAAAAAAAACCAACTTAAGTGTAAAAAAAAAAAAAAAAAAATATTTCTACCCAGTTCAATCAAAAGGTATCATCTGTAACCCCACAAGTTAGCTTTCCAAGAATTTGTTTTAACTCACTAATAAAGGATTTCAGTATTACTTGAGAATGAGACTGGACTTTTTCCTTGTATTGCTCAAAACCTGTTCCAGATACAGTCTGAGGTAAGGAATATTAATCAGGGTGCAGTTGACTGTATTTGGTAAAACATTTAATTGGAGGTCAACATGGAACTGGGGCAGGATCTGAAGTCTCACTGCAATCATTCCAAGGCTATTTGCATGTACATACGTGAAACTTTTGATGACTGATTTTCTTTGTCACCAGAGATGAAATTCTGGAATATAAACCCCTCCAGACTCTCTTAAAAAATCTGGGACCAGTTCTCTATTAATCTGTTAGGTTCATGTCAGTCTTTCCTTCCTTAGTAAACATCCTCAGTGGTGTGCTTAGTAACCCAATAAAAAAGAATAATTCCAGTCTGCTTGCATGAGCACTGGAGAGCACTGAGTATGGGAATGTTGGAATGAAAAACTGAGAGTATGAAGTAAAAGTATGACAGTTGTGGCTATGCAAAAGTACCAAAATTCAATTTACCAGATGGTGTCAGAGTAGAAAAGGGAGGGAAGAACATGGAAAAACATTCCCCAGCAGGGCTTTCCTGAAGATCTCATATTGCTAAAAAGAAGAAAATTGCAGAATTCCAGAAGGTCAGTGCAGAATTCTTACTGTTTTTACCAACAGAAATGTGAACATGTGTCTAGGGGCAGGGCATTTACACAAAGAGGAGGTGTTAACACCAGTATTTTAAGCACCATCTTCCTCCTCATTAGATAGGGTAAAACGTGAAAGCAAAAAAAAGCCCAAATCAAACAAAACCAAAACACCACATTTAAAAGCTTGATTGATACGAACTGTAAATACTCTTACAAAACTTTAAATTTTTTTTTTTGTTTTGTTCACAGCTAATGGCAAACAATTTAGGCATATGAGCTACTGCTACTATAAGGCCCATTTATAATTTTACTACAGTTTTAATAGAAGTAAATAAATATTCAAACCTTTTGACTGTAATCCAGGGAGGGAGACACTTTTCTTAATGGCATGCAAGTGTTTTAGCCAACACTGCCTGTTTTTATAACCCTGACCCCTTTGTTAGAGATAATAATACTAGTGAAAGACCTTGGGAGGAAAACCACACATGTATTTGGTTTTTAAGATTTACTGTGGGGTTCACTTCTGTGTGATCTTTGTAAAAAACACAGGGATGCAAGGTTAAGTGTTTACAAAGACCACTTCCAGCAGTTTGGACATGACTTTCTCACTGCTATTTCTGTGACGCTACTTCTACTCAGGCATTTGCCCTTTGATTCAGTAGTCTTGAAAGTGTGTTTGTTGCTCAGCTTCCAAGCTTATTTTCTCAAGTTGAATTCAGCATGGTGTAGCTGTGTTATTGAAGGGATTGCTCAGTGTGTTCAGGACATGCTGTCAAGTCATGATGCTACCATAGCCCTGCGCTGGTTTACCTGTGAGCTGGACACAGGAGAACATGGCAAGAGAGATTGCCACTGCCTCAGGGACAGCCTGCAGGGAAGCAGGAGAATTGTAGCGAGTCACTGGAACCTATTTCACTGTTTATATTAACTGCTTCTTTGGGGTTAATGGGATGAGCCCGCTGAGCTCCAAATTGAACACCCCAGGTTTTGAACCACTTTGCCTGACCCTGCCTTGCTTCAGGGAATGTAGAGCTTGGAAATGTATGGGACAGGAGAGACAGAGGGAAATCTAGGCCTTTCAACAATAATCTATTTGCTTGCCAAAGAATTATTAAGAGGTTATGGGGCGTGGCATGTATTTGAAGCAAAAATATTTCACACCCTGCACATTTACTTGGTTCCTTCTATTCAACCTTATGCAAGTAATTTTGGTTTTTGTCCAAGTGACCATTAAAAGGGCTGTTAAGTTTTCTGCTTTACAGGCTTTTCATTGTAGTTCTTCAGAGTTATTTCCTTCAGGGAGCTACTGTAAGCTTTATCTAATAATGGTTGTTAAAAACTTTATGACTCTTAAAGCATAGATCCTTCAGAAAAAGGAACTGCTTCAAAAATGGTAACAGACATCAATAGTTTAGCTCTTGCTTCCCAAAAATGATAGATTTCTCAGACAGCTATCACTAGGATTATATTTTCTAAGCCTCTGGCTGCAGGTGATTACTTTTTTTTTTTTTTTTTTTTTTAAATGGTGAACAGTTCAGTCATTGTAAAAATAAAAGGAGAGGAAATATAGGGAAAGAGAAAAAAAAATCCACCTTAGGAAAAATAAAAGGTTCTTTTCCATTTTAGAACAGCAAGACTTTCTAGAAGTTGCTAGAAAGTAGAAACCTGGGGTGGAAACAGTCCCCAGAAAGAGGATCTCACTTTATTTTGATTTTGTCTAATTACAACACTTTGAAAACCCAATTTTGTGCTTTTACAGTAAGATAGCTGTGACTTAGACCTTCTTTCAGGAAAATTTCAAGTCAAGAAAAGCTCTGTACAAGCACATATGCATTTTTAACTTAGCACCTTTGTGAAGAACTTAGTAAGAATACATGGTAAAGGAAGCAGGAATTAGACATTACTTATGTATAGATATAATGCCTTGGGAATACCTCTTTTGTGCTCCATGATGGCTTGATTCCAATTCCCTACATTAATATTTCCCTGTTCCTGAGAGGGACAACTTGTTTTGGTGCCATCTGCAATTAAAACTGATTTCTTCAAGGCATCATTAATGCACACCAAACTTAGAAACAGGGGTTTAAGTCATTTTTAAATATCTGTGAGTATGTTGTACAGAGCTAAAAGTGAAGCCTGTCAGAATCCTAATTCACATCTCGAAGTTTATCAGCAGGTTTTTAACTTCCTTAAAATTTCTCAGGAAATCTCACAAAAGATCTTTTCTAAGCTTTATGAAAAACAAGTCTAAAAGTTTTTCTGTGTGGGAACATGCTTATGGATTTTACATTAAGGCAAACCAGAAAGCTCTCAACTCTACAGGGATTAATAACCTCACAAAATAATAGACTGTCATGTGTATATTATTTACATGACATAGTACTTTCCACTGAGACTTCAATCACAGGAAGAAAACAGAACAAGTGCAAGTGAAATATTGTAGGAAAGAACACATAGCAGCTGAAGAGTAATAATTCCTAAAGCAAGAAAGATGAAAGTTATTAATCAAAATTGTTAGTCTCTTCCTTCTTCCCCACTCGCTTCAAAATACACAAGTTTATCAACTAGTAGCATGTCAGCATAAAAAAGAGGCTTTCAAATTTTATCACCTAACAGGATATAGAAATGGATTCAGAAGAAAGTTTAAAAGGACTTAAGTGAATGCAAATTTCTCCAATTTACAGCTTCTTCCAGCATTTCCACATGTGGAAATTCACTTGGAAAGTTCCAGAGATATAATTTTCACCCTCCTACACGTCACCTCTCATACAGTTCACAGTCTTCAAAAATATGAGGGACTAAAATGTTATCTGACATTGGTAATTGCAGATAGCCCAAAGCAGAGCACATCTACTTACCTTTGGGACTGCAGAAACCCATGCCCACTCACCCTACCCCCACAAGACAGAGCAGTTCAGGAGTATACAGATGAGAAAAATGAATTATGAAAAATGAGTTTGCAACTTCAGCTGGGCTGGCCAGTGTAGAAGAGGAAAAGCACTAGGATTGAATTATGGCACTGATTTGCTCACTACTGTGTTACAAACTCTTAAAGCAGTCCAAGGAGAAGAAGAGAGGGGATGATCTCTGCTTAGTTTTTTAGAACAGTAATAACATGAACAAGAAAAGCCAATAAATAACTTTTGCTTCAGGCTTTTTGTTCATGTAAGTTTTTTCTTCTTCTAACGCTAATATTTCTACTTCAAATCCTACTACAGTTTATCATCTGTTTGCTACCACACATATACCAGTATGCATTCAACTCAAGAAATCCTAGTTTCAGGGGTTTTTTTTGGTTTTTGGTTTGGTTTTGGGTTTTTTTTTTGTTTTTGTTGTTTTTTTGTTTTTTTTTGTTTTTTTTTTAAAGATTGACTGACCATATTTGGTTTTGATTACTGGTCTTTGAACTTATTTTGTTTAAGTGCGGTCATTTTCTGAATATATCACTCTGTAAATATGTCATGGTAGGGTTTCATGTTTACTGTTTCTCAATGACTTCCAGATCAAATTTATTTGGTTTGAAACAAAAAAAAAAATGGTACGAGTGCTTGGTTTTGGGCTGGGGTTTGTTTTGGTTTGTTTCTTTTTAGGCATGTGAGGGGGAATAGAAACAGAAGCATGGTTAGCCAGTATTACACTATCAGCCATGTCTATGAAAGTTGTTTCATTTACTGTCTCTATGGCAAAAGATTTTGACACTGGGATTTCACTAAGGAATCCATTTGTGATGTGCAAGAAAGCGTTCCATACAGTTTGCTCCCCACAGGCCTGCAGGTACTCCATGGGCAAAGAGACTGAAATGTAATGACAAACTTACAAGTCAGGCATGCATTTGGAAAGTGGTAATACACATAGGGAACGGATCTGTTGACTAAGAACATACCATTTTCACAGTCACTTTTCTGACTGTAACTACACTTTAAACTCCAGACAAGGTTGTGTTCTTCTTTGCTGTGGCACAGCAGATGTGAAGCACTTGTAACCTTTTAACAGGACCCAATCTACAGCTAAATGACAAAACCTTGACAAAATAATCCTTAAATTTGAATCCTTGGTATTTTTAATGTTCTGTGACAGAGTCAAAAATCTTGATAAATCAAAATTCTCACACTGAAAAAACCAAAACAACACTAAGTCATGACTCACCAAATGGTAAGCAAGGCAGATGTCTCCATGTACTCTGTTTTGAACATTAAAAGTTTTAAAGATGCAATTTAAAAAATACCTCAGCTTCCCAGCTGTATTTGCCCACCACAATCTAGTGGAGGAAGAGACAACATACACAGCTTGGTTTCTGGGAAATTGCAGCTGCCTTCCTGCTGAGATGCACATTTCTTCAGTCTTCAGCTCAGGGTGGAGTCTACCTCCCCTCAAAAGTGTCATGTATTATACCTCTGTTATGAAGTGAGGTAGTAGAATGCGAGACATCTCAGAAGATGGCAGCATCTTGCTAAAGCAAACATGCCAAAAATGGGCTTCTGTAGAAGAAGGAAATTAGCAAATGAGAAAAAAGTTCCTCTATCTGCTAAAAACAAGAGACTGTTTTAAGAGTTTAGCAGTCATTTTTCTTGACCTAGCAGAATAGCACTGGCACTGCAAGCATTATGTGTTATTCTGTCTACGAGTTACTATTTTTTAAATGTAATAGTCCCTGATTCCCATTTTACAACACACCCTAAGGACATGAAACAAATCAAACTATCCATATTTTGCAATAGTTTCTTGGCATGATGCATGTGGTAATTAAAAAAAAAAATAATGGAAGTTGCTGCCACAATTTGCAGGCTTCCTTAATCCAGCTATGCTATCTGCAGCACCTCCAGGCACTTGTCTTGTTCTCATAGTACAAAATCAACAATACCACGGCAGGACTTGAGGGGATGTCTGATGATGATGAGAACTTAGAAAGGAATGCTGGTATGAAAACTTGCCTGGTGTTTGGTGCTTTTTATTTCCTTTCTGCCTTTATTTATTTTTTTCTCCTGTTGTTTCTTTATCTAACCATTCTTTTACCAGGAAATATCACATGGACGAATGAAGTCTTCTATTGTGAAGGCATCCCAGCCAAGTAGCACTAAATGATTTTAACACAAAATAAATTAAAACAAAAACATTTAAACACTATAATTCTAAACATGGCCTTCAGCTACATCAATGCCAAGCTACAGCAATTGCAATGCAATAAATCAGTGTGAGATATATACTAATGACGTAAAAACCTGACTTTTGCCAGGACAAGGGCAAAGCTCTTAAATATTTTGAAACTGCAGTCTTGAAATGATAAATTATCAACAGACAGCTGCATGGAAGGTTTTTTTTTTGTTTTTAATGAAATTTAGCCCTTCATTGCAGTACTTGGAGTTGGTAACTACCATTTGTTTGGTTCTGACTTGAATAACCCAACATGTTACTTTCTAGTTTTCGAATTCTCATCCTGTTCCATTGCCCATTATTCTCTTCCCCCTAGTACTCACATCAAACCTTTCAATGGGAAAAGTGCACAATATCCTCCTGAACTATTTCTGCATATCAGTTTTATGAAGACTGAAAAATGCAAATAATGTTATATACTTTCCTATGAATACAAAATTCAATATGTTTCTTGTGTTTCTTTTGTACTGGATACAAATCTCCTCAGTCCATTCATATGAGAAATGTCACCATGCCATAATACCTGGACTTGCAGTATTCAATGTATTTTAAAAAATGTAGTATCATTCTGGGGAGGTGCTTGAGAATGCGGGGAGGTGGGCTGCGGGGGCATGTAGAGGGCGAGGGAACACAATCCTTTAAGAGTTATCTGCATCTGTTTTTCCAGCTTATTGCTCTTTTGCATATTAGTGGCACAGTTCTCCACATTGGTTCGCTGCCCATCAAAGTGCACTGAGGTGCAACATAACAAGTCACCCTCCACCTCACACTTTCCCTTCTGGAGGACTGCAGTTTCACAGCGTTCGAATCTCTACCGAGAAACATACTCCAGCTGTATAGCTGCTGTTTAATACTAATGCTTATCCATCTGGTGGTGTATATTGTGTCCATCTTTCCACCTTTATGGAATATAAACAGAACCCCAAATTCAGCAAAGAACGACCTGTCTGACCAACAGCCTCAGCTCATCTTCCAGATGAGGTCTGCCCTGTATGGCCTCTCCATCCAGCTCTCTAAGGTGGCACTGGTTCTGCCTAGATCCCCATTCCCCGTAGCGAGACTTCGGCTGCTCTCTGTCAGCTTTGGAGGAATCTGACAAGATGGAGCAGGTCCAGGAAGCAGTAGCTGTTGATCTCCTACATCTCCAGGTGGGATGGCTGTGAATCCACAAGCATGCCTGGCCCCATGATGTCATCTTGTTTGTGCCTGGGCTGTCTTTGCAGCCTACAGCCAAGTTACAGAAGAGCTCACCTTTCCCCCTATATTGCCCAGGGCTTCATCACCCAGTGCAGGCAAGGGTGCTCACCAGGAAATCCCCAGCCCCTCCAATATGCTTCATCTTACAATGGACTGGAGCACTGGCTCAGCACAAGCCTAGGATGCTGATCAATGTGGGTCTGTTTGCAGAAGCCTGTGCAAGAAGGACAGCAGAAGTTAGGGAACTAAACAGTTAAAATCAATAGCCTTTGTTCAAGACTATTTAATGCTTATGTGTTTTAAAACTCCATCAATATGCATTCCACAAAAATAAATTTCAGATATTATTCATGTACTGTATCTGCTCTATCATATTTGAAGCAACAGATTAAACATAAAGCAAATGGCAGGCAATTTAACCTTTCTCAGCAGACAAATAGTTTATCTTATCATGTCAATTATGAAAACAGACCTAGAGAATTTGGCACAGGAAACTTAACACACAATATAATAAATAAAGCTTTAGGAGAGAATACCAAGCAGTCTGCCATTAAGACAAAGGGGTTAAGGGCTGGATGACATGCATTTGAGCTACCAGTGTCCATACTGAGACTGACTTACTGAAGATTTATAATCATTTATTGATATCTTGCTCTGATGTTAATTGGTAAAATACAGAAACCTGAAAGCCTGAAATTTCCTGAAATTTCCTGAAATTTCCTGAAATTTCCTGAAATTTCCTGAAATTTCCTGAAATTTCCTGAAATTTCCTGAAATTTCCTGAAATTTCCTGAAATTTCCTGAAATTTCCTGAAATTTCCTGAAATTTCCTGAAATTTCCTGAAATTTCCTGAAATGTCCTGAAATTCTGATTTTAATTTTTTTTTAAATTTCGGCACTTTATCTCAATAAAGGATGTGTGAATTAATTCATCATGTGGGTTTTTTAAACCCTCTGACACCACTAGTTTGAATAAAGTGTTACTGGTTTCTAATTGTAATCAGAAGAACATACAAAGAATGGGACAATCAAGACATCACAGAAAGAGAAAAAATAATTTAGAATATAACCAGAGTTCAGTGATTAGCATATAAAAGGAATATAGGCTAGAAGGAAAGAGTAAGATCAAGTTCTGTGAGAGTAGAACTCAGAAGAGATTTATATCATCCATTTATGACTGAGTCAGCATGTGGCCCTTGATTAAATTCCTAAAATAATACTGACAACACTGTGCTTGTTCCTCATACTGTTATTATGACAAGCAATCCTGGCATGAACTATGACTATGAGGCGCACCCTCAACCCTAAGCTGTTTTAAACAAAGTTACAGTACACCTTGCAGGCACTTGACACACTTAAATTCTCCACCTTATTTCCAAGATCTGCTGTCTGAACATGTGCAGCCTTACAAAAGGGAATCATCAAGCTTCTCAGCCACGTAGGCAACACCAAATTTTGCCATTCTGTGGGTGAAGAAAAAATCAGGGCCAAAATATCTCAAGGCACCAAGTAGGATACACCAGCAGCTTGGGACATACAGCTACCAAAGACCAATGCCAAGGACCACTGTCTCTTGCACAGACTTATGTCCTTCAATAAGGACAGGGAGCAAACCATTACCACTGTGATTTTGCTGCCTTCATAAGTCTGCTTTCCTTAAACTAGAGCCTAACTTGCTTGAGCCTGAAGAGAGTCCTGCCACAGAGTTGCTCTAAGAAGTATTGGCAGTTGAAAGTGTTTTGTATTGTATTTAGAAAACACCATCTCAGAGCAAAAAAACCTCCATGATTATTCCGAAATCTTTCAATGTAAGAAAATTTCCAATAGTCAAAACCTGAGGACCAGGGGAAAGAGGAAAGGCATGCCTACCAGGCAGGATCCATACTCACCAAGTGAGGGTTAACTCTAAGCTTTAACAAATACAATTATGGTCCCTGGTACTCCTGTGAGAATCCTACAGAAGGATGGCTCTGTTTTGCCGGATTTCTGTAGCAGCCTGGATGCAAACAAGTAGTCATGAATTCAGAAGCAGCCCTTGGTGTGAAGGTGGACCAACAGGTAAAACACACCCTCTGAATAGGTCAGAGCACACTGACCAGCTGAGGTGGCCAAGAAGCTGCCATAATGTTATCAGTTGGTACACCACACTGGGCATGTAGAAATTTGAAACTACAGATGTCTAACTTTGCTTCCTGCCAGACATTTATTTTGCAATATAACATATGAAAACAGGCCTTTGCATTGCACATGTCCTGTTTCATGCATCTGAGAACACAAAAGCAATTTGTTGACGTCTTCTTTTTCTCTTTTTTTTTTTTTTTTAACAGTTTTGGCTAATACTTGCATGTAAGCAAAAAGCATGATGGTCAAATCATATTACCTTGGAGTAGCAGTAGGACAGCAGAGGTCAGAGCAGTGAGGCTTTTGAAAAGGGGATTTTCAGTTGTCTCAAGTTGATCCATGCCAAGCTCCAGAGGTGGGCAAGGGTATGATGGACTTTTCTCAACAGTAGTCTTCAACAAAATAAAGGCAGGCTGCTGAGTGGAAAGCTTCTAGTAGTATCCCTATTCCTGTATATATATATCCCTTATAAAATGCAAAATGAGAAACTGAATTGCCCATAGTTAACACAGTCGTACTACTCCCATACACTCCAGGGTTTTGGTGTGGTACTGACTTAGAGGAAATCATTGCCATAACCTCATTTGACAGATGACTAAACAAAGAGAAGATTATCATAATTTCATTTGATGTTGGTAATTAAAGGTTTTGGAAAATAAAATGAAAGACAACGCTCCCTTGCAGTTTGGAGAGTAAATAAAAGCATATATAGTTTTACAACGTATATACTTAAAATGGTAAGACTTCATCTCCTAAGCCTTTATTTAATGTATAATTTATGTAGATATACAGAACTGTGTTTTTTAGTAGAGCAAATGGTTAGGCAGAGAACTCTTTAAATGTAATAAAACAAAAGGAAACAAAATGGACACCATGTGCAAAATCCACAGTCCTTGTCGTCTTAACTCTTTGGTCCTGTACCCTCCTCCTACAATCAACTTTTATCTGAAAGGGCCAGTGAACACTCAGTTATTTTATATAGCAGCTGACACAAGCACATCAAATACAGTCTACTGAGGGAGCCATATAAAAAAAGATTCCACGTGCACAGGGTGGTATTTGAAAGGAAAGAGTATTATCTAGTTTTTCATAGCTTGTAAATGGTTTAAGTCATCGTTATATGTATTTATTTTATTAAAATGAGAGACATTTTTGCTTGATTTCTTTGCTCTGATCCCACTTACTACCACTGCCTTTGAAACTCTACAGACACTACATTTCTGTTACTGACTGGACATTTTTGAAATAGTACCACTATCAGGTAGATCAGATTGTTGGCAAAAGCTTTGGCACTGAAGAGACTCAACAAATATATTTCATCACACTGACCCTGTACTAAACAGCAACTTTATGTGGATAACCTCATGGGAATGGAAGTTGAGAAAGAGCTATTTCATGGCCTCCAATAACTTAATCTCTGTTCAGTTCATAATGCAAAGCCATTTCTGTTTCCTTTGCTCACAGTACTAAAGAGTTTTTAGGATACTGTAATCCTAATAAGATGGGGAGGGCAATGTGGGAGGCAGGGGTTTGCTAGACGGAGAAGAGATCCCACTCAAATTATGTTCCATTTAAAAAAAAATTTAAAAGAAAAATAAATAAAAGGCCAAGTTTTTCATCTTGGAAATTCTCAGCCTCAGTTACATGAGCACGAAAAGTAACTTTTATTTGAAGAACTAACACTTACTTCTTTGTTAAGAAAACTTAAGGCACCACCCAGCAGACATGAAGGCTCCTATGTTATCAGCAAACTATTTCCTGGGTATATGTTCACCCTTTCCATGCAGCTTGCTTATTTTTTCAACTCAACTCAACTCAACTCAACTCAACTCAACTCAACTCAACTCAACAAAAAAAAAAAAGGTAGTGCAAACAAATTCTGTAACACTGCTGAATGATCCATGTTTTGCTGCAACAGCTACTATATTGATGTTACAGAAATTTCATAGGTGTCCAGTTTTGCAGAAACAAAATTGGAAAAATGCCAAGAAGAGACCTATTGCAGATCTCACATGTTCTTTCCAAGGGCTCTGCATAGTGCTGCTGTCTGCAATCATCTGAAAGCAGTCCTTGAGAGGCACAGACAACCTGCACAGCGGAGCAATATAACTTGGGTGGAAGAACATGAACCCCCATTCCCCTGTTAATGGTTAATCTAACCCCTTATCCACAAATGTAGCACCAGTTATGCGGCAAATTCAGTTGCAAGCCTGAGTTCTGCACAGGAATAGGCCTGAATGATTATGGTTTCTGTCCATCTGCCTCTCCTCCCAGTTTTGAACATTTATGTTAGTCTGAACTACGTTTTGACAAAGGTGGGAGACAGTAGGACTTGAAAAGATACAATTCCCACAAATGTCTGGAAAGCTAAGGGTGGAAGGAGAGCAGGACAAGAGTCTGGTCATGCTTGCACAGCAAGGACACCCACAGCAGCTCCCAGAATCTCTATCCTTCATGTCCAGAGAATTCTGCAGCATCTGATGCCTTGCACTCTGCTGGGAAACACTCAAGGATGCTAAAGAGATAGGGGAAGGAGAGGGTAATGGATACATAGGGGTCAGCTGCAAGGGGTGTGAAAAGAATATTGGATAAACTGTGGGAGAGCCCCTCAGGAACACAGGGAAAGGGAGAGAGGTTCTTGCTGTGGATATAGCTTCCTTAGTGCCACAGTTTACAGAACAAATTGTCTTCATACTGAATTCCTCTTGTCCCCGAAGAAACATTTTTGTAAGAGCAAGAGGTACGGTGAGGAAGGAAGACTATACAACATCCAAAATAGAGAGCAGACATCCCATGCAGGAAAGTATCGGGGGGGTCACCTCAAGTAACAAACTAGACAGGGATGTGGCAAAAACTTAAATCCTAAAGAATAGAGATACATGGCCCTGTAATAAAGCCACATGTAGAAGGATGAAGCAGTTTTCACTGCCCAGCGTGGCTTGACAGAAGCTGCAATGCTCAGGGATCCTCTGCCCCTGCAGCCCCAAAATCGTGGATCGCTGTCTCCACAACGTTGTCTGACAGCATAATCCAGTGCTTGCAGTGAAGTCCCCTCTATATTCCTGCACATGAATCTTATTGTTTCCCAGGAAAGCAAGGCAGAAACACAGCATACACTGGCAGCAAGACACTGCAGTCTGCTCTGCAGTCTCAGATTCATCCTGTTGGAGCAGCAGAGCAAAACCTCTGCAGAGGGGTCAAGCCTCAAGTGTCAGGGAGCTGTTTGGACCTCGGTGGGCTCACAGCTACAGAATGGCGTGAAGAGCAATATTAATATAAAAACCAGGTTGTGCACAGCTTTTTCAGTTGTTCTGGTTTGCCTTTGCGCGGGAAGGGTAGTACTGAGAAAGATGCAGATGACTTCTGTCCTCCTGCTATGCTGACTAAATCTTTCCTGATTTCTGACTTCTTTTAAAATACAATTCACTGTTTCAGCTATTCCAAATGTCACTGTATATGTCAAGATACAGTACAGTATATAGGCCATGTTAGTTTCTATAGGACTGGAAGGAGAGATGAAGTAGTCTTACAAGAGAGGAACCCTTTTTAAACTAGGGGTTTAGTCTATGGATTTCACAGATCTAACCAGCAGCAGCCAGTCATGGCTTTACTATTTCATCAAGCCAGAGCTTTAAACACACCTTTGTATTTCACATAGTTTTGTCCTTGAGAAAGTCAGCTGACCATGACTAGTGTATCCAGACATTTAAACAGATACCCAATCCAAATGCAAAAAAACCCCAAAGGGCTGTTGTGATGGAATAAATGTTTTTCTCTGTAGCTACCCTTTGCAGTTTCACTCGCTTTGTCTCTTTAAGCTCATTGCCCTGGTAAGGTGTCTAGCAGCCAATAAACAGAGACCAGCATTTAAGAGAGCCTGCAGACACAAAGCTAGCTTTGCTTGAACATCTAGTCAAAGAAGAGCCCATGGTAAAATAAACTAGCAGACCAAAACAAAAACAAAGTTTAAAAGTTTATCTTCTGGAAGCCTACTGCACCGTTGGCAATGCCTTTGTATTTCAGGGCCTTTTAAGCTGGACTTGTCAGGCTAGAAAACCTCTACACAGTCAATAAAATATTCTCTCATAAGACCCTGAGACATGATAAGGCTCCAAATCTCAAGTTTTAAAGAAACAATGTCACCAAAAGACCAAACAAGCAAAATAACAGAAGACTGGGATCAGAAGATGAGCTATGAGGAAAAATTATAGTGATTAACATTTTTTAAATATCAGTGAAAACATTCAATTCCAAGAATGGTTTTCATGCTTGTTTTCAAGCACCCACCCGCCCAAGAGATTTTTTTTTCCCTTCACTTTGTGCTGCTCAAGACAAGGATTTTCCTCTCAACTGCTTACTCTTTCACTCAGTCTTCAGTAAAATGTCAGCAAACAATTGTCATTTGGTATCTGTAAAAGATAATGCAGGTGGAAAGGGGAATACTGAAATCCAATACCTCCCTGTAAAAACCTGCTGTACTATCAACACCAGATAACTTCCTTTTCTCTGCTAGAAACCTGATCTTGTAAATACACTTACTAGGATAGTGGCAAGGGAATACCTATCTAGCTTGTTTGAGTAAGTCATAAGCAGGTCTTCCCTCCCATAAGATAGAAGTTTTCTGGAAAGTAAATACCTGACACAGCTTTGTAATGGTACCTTAAGAAAGCTTTTCTCTGGAATTCAATATGAAATTAGTGAGGTTGCAAGACAGTTATAATGGGTCCTGCTCTGAACTGCTGGGCACTAAGAAGCATTAAGGTCAGTACAGCATATTCACCCTGAATGAAATAATTTGAAAAAAAATCACCTCTACTTAGCTTTTTCAGCACATCACATGATCAAGCACTCAGGTTGTCTTTTGTCTTTGGAAATATATTCTCATCAGAGCTGCACTATAGATTCTAGAGTTTTGAGGTGAATGTATTATTTACAAGATGATTTGAGAGTAAATTAAGGAACCACTCCTACTGATCAAAAAGTTTTGAATAAAAATTTAGTGTTGCATTTTTTTAAAGTACCTCTTTGGAAGTTTGTTGATGAAGGAAATATCTTCAAAAATTATTTTTTTAATTTACAGTCACATGGAAGACACAGGAACCACTTGCATTAGCAAGGAAATCAGGATTTGGCCCTGAATGACTCCACTGAACTCCATGCTGTCACCCTAAACTCTACATGAGATTCAAGTTGGTCACTACAGCAGTGTTTTTTCAACAGAGGCTCCTTTCACATGTCAGAAACATCTCGTCCACAAAAATGTCACTACTATACAACTTCTGATCTTTACATGCTTTGGAACTTTTCAGGGGGAAAAACTATTGTAAAAAACTATTTTCTCCCCTTCTTTTGTTCTCAGATTTACATTGAATTGGAGTCTCACTAATTTAAGCTTTGAGTATACATCTCCTATATGATAAATGAGCAAAAGAAAATTAAAGATGTACTGATAAAACACTGTCAATCCTGAAACAATGTAGGATCATGAATCATAAGTCAAATGTAACCCCAAAACCTGTGTTCTGAACTATAAAATAGCTCCAACAATTATTTCATCTTACACAAACATCTATGTGGGTCAAATTTTAAAGAGCTGGAGCCAGTCTGGAAGTAAGAAACACATTTGACAAGGAACTTTGAAATGTCCCTCAATGGAGCTTTCCCTGTCTGGCTCCATCTGCATCAGTGCTCCACCTGGTACCTCTCTTCTACCCCTTGACCAAGCACTGCCACTGGTTGCTAAGAGAAGTAGCGGAGTTTATACCTGTGGAGACATTCAAAACCTGACTGGGCATAATCCTGGGTGACTTGATCTAAGTGACCCTGTGTGAACAGGGTGGTTTGACCAGATCATCTCAAGAGTTCACTGCTATCCTCAGCAATTCTTCCTTACTCCTCTTACAGGAAAAAGGAGGGGAACACAAGGTAGAAAGCAGTTTCCTGCACCATCATGTCTAGTCCCCCACTCTTAGAGATATGATAAGAAACTTTTGTAGCTACATATTAACAAACCTTTGTAGCTCCACCTTCTCTCCCTACTGGAAGACTCAGCGCTGTAATAGTCAGGAAATCTGACTTAATTTCCTGCCTAAATTTATCATACATCAATAACAATCAATTCTCCAGCCCATCTCAGTCTTGCAGGATTCTTTATTTTCCATTTCATTTATCTACTGCATGCATTTTTAGCATTTTCTGATTAGTTTACTATTTTTTTAGACTGCAGAGAGAGATCTTTTTCTGCTCTTTTTCTAATTTTGAGCCATCTCCCTCGAATACTGTGCAAAAGTCTCTGCAGCTGTTTATGCAGCTTCACAACAAGGACGAAACCAGCACTTGGTGTATAGCATTACACCACTGCACCATTACATCATTTGTTCTAAAAATGCTTCTTTCAATGAACACAGAGCTGACACTTTATTCTTGTTACTGCATTACCAGTGGTACCTCATAGTCAGCCTGTCAGGTTGGGATATTTAAGCCTACATTTCTTTTCCTTGGGATGACTTTCCACTTTGCACTCTGAGATCCTCCTTTTTAATTTTTTTTTCTATTTTTTGCTGGAAAGCCAGCCATGAAACCTGTAACATTTAAGTATGGAAGGTTCTAGCACTTTTAAATCACTAGTCTCAGGGCTGCCTTTTTCTTCATTTTCCTTTCACCACATCTTAGCTTTTTCCCCTTTATCAAAGTCCATCTTAGCAGTTCCACAAAGAAAAAAAAACCAAACAAACAAAACAAACCTGGATTCACATTTATTTTACATTATCCAGTACTTTGAAATGTTGAAAGACAATGCAATTATGTCCAGAGTATGAGCTTGCATGTGTTCAAGCATTGCTATTTAGAAGAAAGCACCTACTGCTTCTTTAAGAAGGTGTAAGAAATTCCCTCTAAATTCAAAATGACCCGGCATTGAAGACTAATCAGTGAGACAAGCAAAGAGGCCACTTTTCTAGCTGTATTTCTATGGACAATTTTTAAGAGATCCCAGAAGCAAAGTAACTGAATAATATATACATAAAATCAGAGGCAGATAATGCATACTTTTTGATAAAGCAGCATGGCAATACAAGAACAAGAATTTAAAACTTCTTTCAAAAATAGAAAGTGGTTAAAATCCCCAAGTGAAAGCTAAAGCAAACTACTCCAAAACCAAACCTTATTGTTAAAGTCATAGGCAAAACTTAGCAATTCTTGCTTTTCAACAATCTTCTTTATAATGTATCAGTTCTGAGACACGCTGTGCTCAAGAAATTAATATGTCAAATATTTGCACTGTTTCCCGAATTTTTTACCTACCAAGCCAGCTGCTAGTTTTAGACAAAGATTACAATCTCTTTTATGCACTATGTCTTTTGATACTCATACATTTGGGACTTGGATAGGACTTCACTCCGTATATTATATTATCATAAATGTTGTCATGTACTTACAAATTTTAAAGCCAAAACCAAACCACCCCCTGTCAAACAAAAAAGAGTTATCACACACATATTTCAATGCCACAGTCCAGATTATGATGCAAAATCCATTGCAAGCAATAGAAGCTAATACTAAGAAATATAACCAGTAACAAAAATTTATGTATTTTCTTAAAGGGACTTGAAAAAATGATATTGTGAATGATGCCATAACACACTGGTCTTCTTGAGTAAATAAAGTCATTAAATAAAAGTAATTTAGTATTTGTACAATGGGCTGTAAACAGGATGCAACCCAGAGGCATTTACACTCAGGAATAAGGCTACAGTAGCAAAGAAGTGCAGCAATTGGTTTCAATTTGATATATGTATTTTTTACCTAATCTGTCTTAGAAGTACCACATAGTTGCAAATATGTAAGGAAAACACCTGTTATGATGATCTATGAGAGTATGCTCTATAACATTGCTCTCAGAATCCATTCAGAGACAACTCTCTGAAGCAGCCAGATCCATTGTTTTGTTACTTTTTGTAAGAAAAGCACAGCTAGTCACTGCAGAGTTATTACTCCTTTTCCTCATAAACCATATAAACTGACATAGTGTATATCAAGAAATACCACCCGAGGAAAGGGACAGTGTCAGGAAAGACCTGCTTGGTACTTTTGATGTCTCTCTTAGTATTGCAGAATTTGCTTTTTTGAACAGACCAGAGTTTCTGTATTCAAAATAGCACTATGTAGTTTGCTTTCTGTTTTAGAAAATCCTTTTATTGTATTATAAAACAGTATGGCTTGGCAGTCTGGAGAAATATAAGTAGTGGTAAACATTTCAGTGTAACAGATTATAATGGAAGAAACAGAGTAAGTTCATTAAGCTGAAACACTTGGAAGCATACCAGTTCTCCTGGGATTCTCTAAGGAAAAACAGCCTTGGAGTCCCAGTGTGAAACTGTGAAGATCAACGACACCCAACAGCTCACAGGTGGTTACAGTGCCTTCTGGGGATGTGAAACCTGACTTCAGAGCTCTTTTTCAGCTGGTTGCTCACATACTATGTAAGATTCTTAAAACTGGGCTATATGATGGGCACTCACTCTCACTACAGCTGCCCCATTTAACATTAAAAAATAAAACCAGGCCAAGAAAGAGCTCCCATAACTGCAAGAAGGAGACTAGGAGAGATCTACCCTGGAAGAGCCATCATGAGGCTGGTGAAAGAGAGCACAGAGCTGGATATGTGCCCAAGCATAGTTGGCTGATCTGCAAGTTTGTGCTAGTACACAAGTACACCCACACCTTCTTTGCAAGATGGAAAACTTCTAAGACCTTTCCTGCCCCCCCCATGCAATGGGAACCTTTTTATGGCATGAAAATTTTCCCAGAATAGAAAATGTATTTGCTACCCAGATCTCCATATTGCATTCCCCACCCCCGCCCCCCAGCTTATATATAATTGTTGAAAAGTATTACTTGTAAAAACAGCTCTTCCTCCTGTGACTAGCCTCAATGCAATCTGTGGTATGTCCTAAGAAAGGACAGTTTTGGTGAGCAATAGCCATAGGAATGGGGCCCAGTGTAGACATTGCGTATATGCAGCACTTTTTGCAACAAATAACACAAAGTATCATTACCAAAAGTGGCTAATTTCTGATAAAGTTAGTAAAAATCCGCTCTTGTACTTCACCTTTAAGTATTTTTTACTTCATAAGGAACTGCCCTGAATTTCTTTCCACCTTGTCCTGACCATCTTTGCCTCAAAAGAATTCAAATAGCAGCTCCTCATTTCTCATTGGTGTTATTACATCAGAAAATGCATACTCTTGACTTTTTTCATATGGCTCAGCAGACAGAAGTACTGAAGGAAACCCCTTTGCAAGGAGCATTCTTGTGTTGACAGGAAAATTGACAATATGACCTCATAGGACTTTTCCATCTCTAATTTCCCTGAGTCTACTACTCCTGTGGGGAAAAATAACTTGTCAGCAAACTTATTACAGAAGAAAATGTCACAGTAAAAATAGTTACAGTAAATAGCCCACCAATTCCTTGATGTAAGATATGAATGTATTTATTCTTGTCACAGTTGCTTATTCCTGAGAAAAAATTGTTCCCAGACTTTGTACAGTCAAAAATCTCAAGTAGCAACAGAAATCAAATAAAAAAATCTACTAAGCAACTCTCAAATACATAGGAAATTTAAGATGTTTAATCAAAACTCTGTCTATTTACTTGCACAGTTAATTTCTTAGTTTTCTAGAAAATTAATTTCACAGAAACATGTATTGTAAAGAATAAAGGGTTAATGCCAATATTTTGCAATTCCCCTATGCACTGCCTTTTTGGGGGGAGTGGGGAGACAGGTTAAGGTCAGTCTAGTACAATCTTTTCTTCAGCTCAGACAAATTTTATAAGGCAAAACAACCAAACAGCAGGAAATATCTAAAGAGATGTCCTTTTTTTCAGACAAACATCTAATCAGAAACCTGCATTTAGCAATGCAAAACTCCCAAGAAAGGGTGTCCAAAGCTGGATCCTGCCAGTAACAGTGCTCTCACCAACTGTTACCTTTAGTATTTTACTTACTTCCCGACAATTAGGGCAGTGACGAGGAGAGCAACAAATTAGGATTATATCTAACACTACCCACAATGACAACAATCCTTGCTGGTGAAACAAAATTCCTTTAGGTAGAAAGGGGAAGCAAACATTGACCCTCTTTGAAATTCTTCCAACTTGCTATCCATCCACAGACATCATTACTCCATTTTTTTCCATCCTACTCTCCTGTCTCCACCAAACCTGAACTTCTTTTTGTGTACAGCAGCAAATGCTATGGTATCTATCTTAGTCCATCTCAGTTATGGGCTTGACGATCACAGAATCATAGAATAATAGAACACCTGAGACAGAAGTGACCCACAAGGATTGTCAAGCCCAACTTCTAGGCCATGCACAGGCTAACCACAAAAATCATACAATGTGTCTGAGACCATTGTCCAGAATCTCAAAACAAAGAGATTATGTATGATGATCTCTAATCAGAATATATTCTCTAACAGAAAATACGATTTGATTTTCTATAACGCAGCACTTGATATGTGCAGTCTATCTCATCTTGTGAATTCATGAAGTCCTGTTGCATCAGTAGGAGTCTGAGAAGTGAATATTCCTCTTGCATTTGGTTTTTGGGTTTTATATATTTGGTTGGTTGCTGGTTTTGGTTTCACTTGCTTTTGGTGATTTGGTTTTGTTCGGTTATTTTTATGGGTTTTTTAGTGCTGTCTGCTAATGCGATTAATTATCCATAAATGGTTATTGGAGAGCCATATTTCATGACTATAAGATCCTTTCTGAGTTTATCCCATTGCTTGGGGATTACCACAGAAGTATATCACAGATGAAATAGTCATGAGAAACTCATAAAACTCTTACATTAATTACAGGAAGCTATAGAACATAGCTAGCTATTTCTATACAGAATCTCTACATGAACTGTAATATATTCCATTGTGAACCTGGCAGGTAAGTTTCCCTGTTTGCAGTGGTGTATGATTACGAGTAGCGTGTGATTTCAAATTGTGTTCACAACAATATATGAGCATTTACAGTAAGAATCAACAACATAACTCAAAACTGTGACATGAGATTGAGTCTCAATAACTGCCTCAGTAAAGTTCACATGCATGTTTTTAGCAGTGTAATGTGACCTATACTGTATTCTTTAAGATTTCAGAGAACTCACTATGTGTGGGATATGTTAAACTATCAGCCAGTTCTGTAAAATACCCCCTTTTTTTTACACATGCATTAATAACTGTGAAAGTATATCCCTTTGAAAAAAGTATCTTGGATATTATAATATCATTTTTGACACTTTATTTTTGCTTTAAAGTAAATTATAGAGCAAGTCCTCCACATTTTTTTCCTGTCTAAATCAGTCATGTCTGTTGCATTTACATGGGATACAAAACTATTGACTGAAGGAGGGTGAAGGAGAGGGAAAGAAGAGGATAGTTGTTTGATTAAACACATAACCTAAGATTCCAGCATTTTTTTTCCACTTTTTTTCATTTGTTTTTTTTTTTTTACTTAAAATATCAAAAATATTATATGCATTTGGAGGTGCTAACACAGGTTGCCTTCAGAAATGAAGGCAATTGCAAACCCAGCACAGACCAGGCTTGTATCTGTGGGGAGTGGCCACTCCATTCAGAGCTGCAAGTCCTCCTATTGCGACTAAAGGCAACAGGATCACAACTGCAGATCTTGTTCATGTCTTTCAAATGGCATTGTATAAAGAGATAAAGGCCCAGTTAGACTGTATTAAGACAAAAATATCCTCCTTCTCAGGCAACTCAAAGGTTTTCTTAATTTGTTGATTCTCTTTAGGAGTCAGTGGAAAATATAGTTAAGAAGTTGAGTTCTCTAATATGGATTGGGTATCTGTGATCTCATGCCCCCACAGGGTGAAAGGCAAAAAACCAACTCCACAAACAAGCAACAAACCAACTTGGGATGAGAAAATGGAGAAAACATAATCTTCTGCAAATCACAGAAAAAGCCAAACCTTTATATATGGAGTGATATGCCTCACTGTGGCATAGCTACTTTTTTTTCCTTAAATTGCCTTCCATACTAGTCAAATATATAAAACCACATAAAAAGAAGTAAAAATTAATTCATGCACTTAAAACAATAAAAGATGGAGTCCAGAAATCTATGGGAGCTGCTAATAAAGCACTTTTCTGCTCAGATACAAGTAATAGGATTTTTGTTATTTACAGTACTTGCTTCACCACTTGCAGGTTTCAGACCTTTATAATTCTCCTGTCAGGATTTAAATATCACAGTATTGTCGACAGTTAGTATTCCGTATCTATAATTTTTTTTTTTCACCTTGTCAGAGCCTCCTTGATTTTTAAATCAGGCCATGAAGATATCTCACTGATATTAATAGAAAAAATCATTAAGAATATGTTTGCTCTTACACTGGAAGAGATTTTTTTATTTGTCTGTATTTCAGTGCCATAGACTGTCTTCCAGCAACAAACCCATCTATGAAAGTCCTACACCTCTGAGCAAGAATTGTAGCACACTGCATTAGGAAAGCATGTCTGCTCTGCACATAGGGAAAAAAGCTTTCTTGCTACACACATATTCTTATATACATTCATATACTAATAGAAAATTTCAAAGAAAAAGCTCAGGATAAAATATTGCCACATATCTACTAGCAGTAAACTCATTTATGACCTAGGAATGCGCAAAGTTGCATTCACCTTTTTGTTGAGTCCACTCCATATTAGAATAATTTTTAACATGGATGTCTCTGACATCATCTAGCTGCTTCAGTTGTGGAAAACAAGTGTCTATTTTGCATCCTGGTGATTTAAAAATGGGACAATCTACAAAAATATTGTGTCAGGCTGTGCATGCCTGTATTGGGAGGGGCAGGCCAACTCTTTATTTTCTTCTGTATTTTGTTCTTGAAACACTACCTTTTGTCCACAGCCAGTATTGTTTCAGGAGTGATTTTAATATGTTAAAGATGGGCTTGCAACAAATGCTCTCACCACTTTTTAATTATTTCCATTGGATTTTGAAGCAGTCAAAATGCAATTTACAAGAAAAGAAAATTTCTATAACTGTGAGAAAGCTTTATCTGTTGCATCATGGACATTTGGAAATAAGCTTGTATTTTTTACTTTTCCAATAGAATAATTAGCAAGACAATTAGCAGGTATATCTGAGTCTCACAACATGATGTGTCAAAACAAGAACCAGCCCAAACCCCAAACAAGAGTATGAAATGACAGAAAGCTCTAAGGCAACAACCAGGTCAAAGTCTGCATTATTTGTGGAGAAGTGACTTATGTTGTACTGATACAGGTAATCATTGCATAATGCAGGTTAATTAATATCACATCACTGACTCAGGGCAGATGGCTATCAGCTTATCAGAGACCTACTATGCTGACTTTTCCAAATAAAGAAGAGCCAAAAAAGCATGTGACAATACATGCAGAATGCATAAAAATGTAGAACATTAAAAATAAATTTTGAAGAATAAAGTCAGCAAGTAAGATGAAAAAGAACAGAACATAAGCAGATAAAAAAAAAAAATCATGTGAAGTGAAGGGAAGATGTACTCTATCTCTTGAGAAGAGCTGGATGCCTCCACAGCCCCAAGAAGGATGCAGGGGGCCTTTGGGGCAGGGCTACCCCCAGCCAGTGGGAGGGGAGTAGAAGAGATGACACCAACCTTCACTACCCTCTGGTTCTAGTTACTGCTCTTATGTATGACGGTCCCTTCAGCAGTTTTGGATCCACACACAAGCTGTTACTTCTCTGATAGCTCCCAGGCTTCCTTCCCTGAGAAAGTTAAATGCCAACATTTCCAGCCTCTTCAGTTCTGCCTCACCTTCCAGACTACTGGAGGGGCTACAGCTCCTTCAGAGTATATATCTTATCTCTTACCCTGTTATTTGCAATACATATCTAATCTCTATCCTATAGATCACAACATGTGGACCTTTTCCTAGTGCACAGGTCAGAGTCCCTTCTGTGATTGACAAGATATGTTTTGCATAGATTTTCTTTTTACTGCAAAGAAATCCGAAGTGCTAATGATGCCAATAGCTAACATGATGACACTGCTGTATTTTGAAACCAAAGGCTTGTATTAAAATTCAAAGTCTAGGTGCAAGGAAATTGGTTTGGAAAACTAAAATTATTAAGAGGCAAGACCTCAGCCAATTGGCCCGAGACTGGGAAGAAAGGAGATACATAAATTATAATTTTAATTTATACTGAAATCATATATAACTACTTCAGGATTTACAATGTATAGGATCACTATTCTGACTGTGTACAATTTATAGAGACTCCAGATTTTCTGATCACATTTGATAACGGCCTAACTGCTGCCATTGACATCAGGGCATGGAGGAAGGGGAATCAGTGACTTCAACAGGAATAAAGCTGGGACAGTAACAGACACACCTGAAAACTCGGATTTTAGTATAGATCATGTAAACATAAGTTAAACACTACATTGAAACAAAATTACACTTGACAAGGTGTCAGGTAAGGAAGACAGACCAAAACTAAAGCTGGGAAACCCAGAGAAGAGACAAGGACAGGGGGCAATTAACTTAATTTAGTGAAAAATTAAGTCAAATAATCATAACACTTCCATCTGTAAATACTTTTTTTTGGGTGAGGTTCATAAAACCAAAGATTGCAGGCTTCATTTTTATGCAACGTTCTAATGATCTGAGGGCACTTAAACACTTAAAAACCTTTTCTAAAATGTAAAAATTTACAAACAGCAACTGCAAAACCTTTTTCAATGAAACAACATAGATTTGGAAATTAAAATTGTTAGTTAATGGTTGAATATTGCACTGCAGAAGCTTTTGGTTATGATTGAAAAATCATGCATGCTTTGTTCTTAAACTGCAAATATATTTTTAAAGTTTTTAATATAAAAATTGTAATATATTTACAATTATTTAGAATATCCCTAAAGGCTCCTCTTTATTGACTTCAGGCATTACACTAAATCTCAAAATTTAAAAGCAAGAATGTCATACATTAAAGAAATTAAAAGTGATTAAAATTGAGAGGGTTACATAACATTCAGAAAGAGCACACATGGAAGCATCAAAATCTTCTAGATACATTGTAGAGCTTTTACATTGTTTTCTATTTGTTTTGCATCTAAGAGTTAATAATAGTACTGATAAAAAACAAATAAATATGTTGTTCAGTGCTTCATAGAATTCAAGCATTAGTGTTTGGCTTGCTGCTCTTTCACTTTTATAGGCCAGTTATGTTCTGGGTTATTACCAAAAAATACATTATATTTGAATATAACTCCTCATAGTAAGTAAAAGAAATGTATTGGAAGAGAATATTATTCTGCTTTCAAGCCAAGAGGCTCACTTTTCTAAATTCTGAATTATGCCTATTTATGTTGTTACATTTATGAAACAATGGTATATTTCGTTCTGAGTTATGATGTATTAAAAGGGTTTATTAAAATATGCTTTGCCTTCTTTGATGATCATTTTCTCACAAAGATAATTCAAACCAGCAAGGGCCCACCCAGTCGGAGCAACAAAAGGTCTAGTCCTTGATGAGCACTATTTGTAAGCACTCACTACTAATATTAATTAATTTGATAATTTATCCTCTTTTTCTATTCATCAGTTGTCTCCATGTGGTTTAAATATTCATTCTCTATTCAAAAGTATTCACATTGGATGAATATCATTCCTCTGTGGAGGACCAGCATAAGGCATATGCATCACTTCAATCCTCTGAATAGCGTTCAAACAATTCTCAAAATGCTATGTTGTTTCTCAGCTCATGAATAAATTTCACCATTTGACTAGATGCTTTCTGAACTGCTTGTTGCAAGTCACTCTCTGTGCTTCAGTTGTTGATGTGGTGTCTTACATGTCTTAGATGTCAACTCCATAAGTTCAAATGTTTATTTTTGCACTTAGTGGTATATGCACAACACTTCCTAAATACCTATCCCTAATGCACTGCATCAGTGATTTGAACTCAGTCTAAGAGACAAATGCAGACCACCAGCCTGTACCTGCCTATGCTCTCCACATAGACTGATCACACACACTGCATCTGGGACCTTCGGACACGCCGAACAAATGTCCAAAGTCTTTCCATTTCAACAAGATTTCTGCTGAAAAATGACACAATACTGAGAGATATCCAGACAGAGGATAGATTTAAATTTAGGCTGGTAGTGGCAGGGATCATCATCATCTAGGTTAGAATATAGTGCTAATAACACTGATGTCAGGGTTCAATTCCCATAGTGGCCATTCACTTTAGAGTTGGACTTCATGATCTTTGTGGGTCTCTTCCAATTCAGATTAATCTGCGATTCTGTGATCTTACACATATGCACCAAGCACAACGGAGCAGTCCTTTGAGACTGAATTTCTTATGCCCAACTTCACAAACAAGCAAGCAAAAAAACAAGCAGGAAACCATAAATATAAGATTGGCTATTTAAAAACTGAACCAAAGGGAATGATTTTAAGTCCCAAGTTTGTTCCTTTTTGCAAATATTCTGCCAATAACCTTTTCTCCTAGATTTTATGTACAAAGCAATCTCAAAGGGTGAACTCAATTTCAAATTTTAAGTAACTACAAATGCAGAAATATTTTTCCAGTTCTAGCACTAACCAAGCGTCCTTTCTCACTAAGTTATTTTTTTCACTTCAGTATCATAACTAAACCAAAGCTGAAGCAAACAGTTTATCCTCTCTAACAAACAAATTTATCAGAAATTTACTTTGAGAGTGGAAGATAAGATAAAGGGAGCTTCCATTAAGAGCCCAGACAGAGCTTCTTCATTCAGTCTCCAAAATCATCACGTAGACTGGCAAAGAATGAAAGGTAGCAGTGGGAGGAATGAAAAGACATCATTCTTATACAACAAATATGCTACAGAAATAAGTGATAGAAAATGGTTCTGTATATACTTAAAAGTTCAGCTAAGAAAATCCTTTGCTATGTAAAGTTGACACAGGTTAGACTCATTGCCTATTAATATTACTAGAAAGTTTTTAAAGATACAGCTCTGAGAACACTACGTCAGATTAGGAACTGAAATTTAAACAGCTGCAACCTATAGAAAAGACAAGGGCATTTCTAACTACCTCTGCCCTTTGCCACTACAAGCTTCTACAAAGCTTGAAAAGACCCTATGGATCAATGCAGGAGCTCAGGAAAGTGGCTTTCACTTACATCTGAATTATGTATGGGCAGTTTGATGACATACAAGCACTCAGAAAACAAACAGAGTGCTGCATTGCTGCATGTCCCCAACACACATCTGGGCTTTGTCCCTACGACATAGATCAGCTACACTACTTTCTCTGAATAAAGTGTACTCTCTGAGCCAGGAATTACAGGAAACTAGCAAGGGAATGATAGATCATGTTCTGAAAACACAGCCAGTATGTCCATGCCTAATTTCTACCTGATCCTGAATTCTTTCAGCTTTCAAAAATTCTTCCCACAGAGAACAGGGGTTTTGTGTGCAAAAAAGGGAGCACAGTAAGAAAACACAGTAAACACCAGATAAATATTCAAATAGTGGACCCTTGAGGAGTGTCATTTTACCTTTTTTTGCTGAAGCACTTATCTCAGTTTGTTCATCAGAAATGCAAAGATTCAGTAGCTTTTAGTTGTAACTGATTATCCTTACTGTCAACTTAGAAATTCATTAATACCTTGGTTGCTAACTCTGAAAGTTAGGGGGTAAGACATAAGCTCATCAATGAGGAGCTCAGAGCACTAACCTGGATTTCACAGTAGGAGTCTATTTTCTCCCTTGGAGCACAAGACTTGTTGATTTATGCCACATAATGGGAGGAAAGACTTGCACATCCTTTAAAATCCCCATCTTCCCCCGACAACACAACACAACACAACACAACACAACACAACACAACACAACACAACACAGAATGGAGTGTGGCATTTCATGAAGCTAATTAAATTAATTGGTGGAGTGGAGCAGGCACAACTCCTTTGAAAGTAATGTTTACCCTCCCTGTTTACCCTGAGATTGAGGTTGGCTCCCACTGTCAGCCATCAGTTGATAGGTACAGCAATTGCAATGACAACATGAATCATAATGCAAAAAACATGCTACATATTGAATGACAGATAAGCTAATTTTTTGCAATACACTCAACAAATCAGAGTATCTCCTGACTTGAATCACATGGCTTGTTTTTGAAATTTAAACTACTGAACTGTGTGAGGCACTGTCCCCACTGCCTGTGACATGGAGGACATTGAATCAGATGGCCACCTGGCATTTCAAACAACAAATCCTGTGTATTTTCATGTGGGCTCCTTGTCAGACTCCTTTCCCAGAAGCATCAATGTCAGGTCTGTGCAACAACCACTTTCTCTAAGGGACATGAGAAGTTATAGCTTTGTCATACCATCTCTGCAGCTTGTTTTGAAATAAGGCTGTAGTTCTCCCCATGCTTCACAAGATCCATAGCCTTCCTATGCACTGCCAAGAAAATGGAATCACAATCCCAGCCAAATGAGGCAGGTTCTGTCTAAGGCAGCAAGGTTCATAGAGAATTTAATACTTTCTTACTTAAAAATCCATTGTATTGCTTATGACTTCCAGAAAACTCTTTTAACAGTAGAAATAGAACCGGCAGTCTCTGGAGATTGCACAGAAAGAAGTTCTTCCCACTTTCTTGGGTTGCTTACAGGAACGTAAGCACTCTTACATAGTATAAGAGAGAGTTAACTTTTTTTCCTATGATATTTTTCTAAGGTATTTGCTTCAATTTTAGTGTTTTTTCCTCCCCCGAATAAATGTGGAAGAAAAGGGAATTTTAAAAAGTCTCTTTCACTGCACCCTGCCAGTCCCACATATTGTGTAAAGATGGTCTTCATTTCACTGTGTTAGAATACACAAATTCTCTAAGCCATGTCTGTGGTGATACAACAAGATTATAGCTCCACGTCTTATTCTATACTTTTTTAATTATGCACTTGATGAGGCACCAGTCATCATAACTTTCACTTTCACTTTGCTTAGGTGATCTTGTATTACAGACAAGAGCAGTGAAGAAGCTTGACTTTGGCAATTAAAGTACTTACAGTCTTCTTTGCATCCAAAGCACTTCAGCCAGCATCCAATTACAATTTTTAAGACACTGAAAATCCTAATAGTCACTTAAATCTTATTATATAGTAGCGATCTTAACTGTGGCTCCACCTTCTCCATTTCCGAGTTCAAGTTATTTTGACTTGTCTCATTCTCAAAACAATTTGAAAAACACTAGAAAAATTAGAAACAGAAATCTTCAGACAGTTCCATCCACTACACAGAAGCACTGATAATATATTCTTTCAGGAAGGGTTGCATTACAGGATATATTTTATGCTCTAAAAACTAACAGCCAAAAAAGGGATGGAGGGATGGAGGGGAATGGATCATGCACAATAACTGTAAAATTATAGCCCTGTTGTTTTGTATCTGGTTGCTAATGTGCTCAAAAAGATCTGTGCTTCATCATATTTCATAGGGACGATATGCAGCGTGTGCTCTATGGGGAGCCTGTATGAGTCCTAACATTGCTCAAAAGGACAGTTAAATAAATTACTCCAGTCAACTCTCTGAAAAATTTGTATTCCTGCCAGCTTGCTTCCAGCCTCTTTGCATCGATGGACTGTGGTGACAGCAATTATGTCATCCACAAAGTTAAGAAGCTGGCAATCCTTACATCAGCTCTCAGGCTTGCTTTATTGTCCCGCCTACAGTTATCAATTGTTATTCCCAGAATTACCATATTTTCTAGGAGACTATGATAACCAACACAAACACTATGAAAATATGGTTGAGTTTAAGCTGCTCTAAATGGTCACAGTCATTCTCTACCATGCTTCATGCAGACTATCCAAGGTTGGAATACAATATGTGTTTTTTTTCTTCTTCTGTGCGAGCACATATAACACCCCTTAAAATAATCTATCCTATTCAGTCCTTAACTGCTTATATTTTGTACTCAACCAAAATACAGGTTGCTCCTTGTAGCTAGGGTGATTCAGCTAGAGATCAGTTGTATGAAACTATTGACTCTTAAGCAGTAAAGGGGACAACTAAGCAATAAGTTTATTTTTCTGGGTTTATCAGAACATCCTGTATGAGTGAAGTCAAGATATGACATTTTTAAAGCATGGATTTATTTTTTCTATGCTGCCTCTTTGCTGGTGGTCCCATTTTAGTAATGACCTCTGGGTAACTTTGGAAACTATCTCATCAGGATTCCCTTTATTGCTCCTAATGTCCACAAAACATATTTAAGAACACTAATGCTCCACAGTAGAGATGCTGAGAATGGAAGAGGAAACAATCTAAAACAATGCCATTGTATATTATGTGGCAAACTTTAGTTCTGTAATTAAATCCAGTATGTTCCACCTCAAAAAATACGCAAAAGTCTATCTCTTATTGGAAGAGCTGTTGGCAGAAGTCTGTCTCTGATAGTGGGTGATACATTCATGGACAACAACTTATGATTCTGACACTGCTGTATTTTATGGCTTAGAATGAATCATTATTTTCTATTTTCTTTGCCAAACAGCGTTCCAAAGCCACTCAAATGCTGAATTCAACATAGCTCTGGTTTTGAAATCCAAGTCCTACACAAGGAGCAGGCATCTGATTTGGTTTCTGAGAGAATGCCAGTAGCATGTACAATTGGGTGGCTTATCCAAGGCCAACTTAACCAGCCACAAGCTCCAACAAAGTGCTCAGAAACACTGGAAGGTTGCTGTGTTTCACTGGCAAGGTGCTCACTGCTCACTCCTCCTACCCACAGAAAGGGTAAATCAGGTAAGCTGGCTGCATCAGCCCAAGCTGCCTTACACTCTGTTACAGGAGATGAGTAACAGGATGCAGTCGGCAGCAGACCTTGCAGGGTCAGGCCTGAACTGCTCCGCAGCTGGGTACTGCTCACAATTGTTACTCCTACCAGGCAGGCTCCGAGCAGCGGGGGGAGCACTCAAACTGTATCTCATGATGTTGAACACACACGAGTTAGTTTACCGCTTGGTACTAAAAAAAGGTTTCCAAAGAAGACTGACTCCTGTGCAGCACGCAGACTTTCCCTGTACCACTTCCAAGAGGGCTCCATGCTCTTTTCACTACTGGCTTGAAATGACACTCTCTTTTCACCTTGTCAAGATGACACATACAGCGGAGCCAGTATTCTTTCCATCCTCTAAACTGTCTCTGGTGAACATGACTACCATATATAAACACCAAAAACAGAATATATTTTAGAAGCAACCTCTGAGTCTATTTTCTCCTTCATTGAGATGCTTCATACAGTCTTTAATCCTAATCTTAGGTAGCATTATTCTTCACTTAGGCTACAGCCATTGCCAGACTTAACTGACATTTCACAACAAACTTAAAATAATTATTTTGATTAATGAAATCCTATGAAGCAAGAAAACCTGAATCAGGGGGACTGACAGTAAAATCCAGCAGCTGTGTAATTCAGAGGCTGGACAAAATTACTAGCATCATTAGACTATCCAGAAAAAAAGAAAAACATCTTGCATAGTACCAACAGTTTTCATGAGAAAAAATGTTTCAAGCAATAACATTGCTGTTTATATAAAATACTGTTTTGACATTCAGATTTCAAGAAACCTAAGTGGAATTATATTTGATTTGATAAGTTAAATTTAAAAAAAAATAAAACACCAAAAATGTTTTCATCAACACATTTTGAAAATTTTAAACCCCTCAGATAACTTTTTTTTTTCAAAGTCAATTTTTCTAAACAGAGAAAGGCTAGGACTTTAGACTTGAATATGCTTAATATTTGGAAAAAGTCAAGACTAGATCCAACAAATTTTTGTGGTTTTAAGCTCATTTCTACATGTATTTATAGGATTTATTTTCAGTTATTCTTTGGGAAGCTTTTATGTCTTTCCCCATCTAGTCAGTGCATTGGAATACTTTCACTAGCATAGCTGTCATCACAGATTAACACAAGAAAATGGAGCAAAGTCTGGTTACAGTCTGGTTAAAAATATTAGTAAATCTAATCACACTACTGCAAGAATTACATATTTCTACTCTATAATGACTAGTCTTATACAAGTTAGTTAGTTAGCTATGGGGGTTTTTTGTTTGTTTTTGTTTTTTTTAGTTGAAAGACTTTGTTTTGCTTAACTAAATATTCTGGGTCAAAGGACAACTGACTGGTTCCTCTTCCATGACTCTGGAAGTTATTTCTGCACATTCACTGGATTTCCTGCTAATGCACTTACAAGGAGACATATGGGAAATAGAGAAAGGTAATTCATGAATAGGGAAAGGTAACTCAAGAGATGACTGTCTTGGATTCCAAAAGGCATGGACTTTGAGAACGCTAGGACTGTAAGTATATGGCAAGGGATGTCTCTCTTTTTCTGTAAAAAAATGCTGAGCTGTTTTTGTGATCTGTTTTTGATTTCATAGAATCACAGATTGGTTTGGATTGAAAGGGACCTTAATAATCATGTAGTGTTCTAATCCCCCTGCTATGGGCAGGGACACCGCCCACTAGATCAGATTGCTCAAAGCTCCATACAACCTGGCCTTAAACACTTCCAGGGATGGGGAATCCACAACTTTTCTGGGCAACCTGTGCCAGTGCAACAACACCCTCACAGGGAAGGATTTCTTGAAGGATTTCCTTCTATCATCTAATCTAAATCTCTTCAAGTCCAGAATTGTTTCCCTTTATTTTGTCACTGTCTGGCCATGTAAAAATTCATTCTCCCTCTTTTTTTATAAGTCCCCTTTAAGTACTGGCAGGCCCCAATGAGGTCTCCTTGGAGCCTTCTCTTCTCCAGGCAGAATGATGCCACTCTCCAGTCTGTCTTAATAGGAGAGCTGCTCCAGCCCTCTGCTCATCTTTGTGGCCTCTTCTTGACCTCCTCCAACAGGTGCATGTCTTTCTTGTGCTGAGGACTCCAGATCTGGATGCAGCACTCCAGATGCAGCCTCATAAAGGAAGAGTAGAGAGGGAGAATCACCATTTTTCTACTTACTAGTCACCTCTCTTTTGATGCAGCCCAGGATACCATTGGCCTTCTGGGCCGCAAGGGAACTCTGTTGGCTTGTGTTCAGCTTTTCATCCAATAGAACCCCCCAGTACTTCTCTACGGTGCAGCACCTAGCACTTGATATTGTTAAAGCTCATGAGGTTCTCGTGGACCCACTTCTCAGTTTTGTCCACACCCCCCTGGATGTCATCCTGTCCTATTGTTGTGGCCAACCACACCACTTGCTCTTGTGTCATCTACAAACTTGCTGAGGGGGCACTCAATCCCACTGTCTGTGTCACTGATATTAAAGAGCACCAGCCCCAAGACAGAGCCCTGAAGGAGACCACTCATGACCAGACTCCACCTGGACATAGAGCCATTGACCACAACTCTCTGGCTGTGTCTGTCCGGCCAATTCCTTTTCTACCAAATCTAGGTATGCAGTTTACAGCTGAGAGTCCAGCTAGTCATTTTTTGGTGGACACAAAAATATTGTGATGGCCCTATCAATATACAGATAACTTGTGTCTTGTCCTGCTAGTTTTCTTCCTTCTGAAAAAGGCCAGTTCCACTGAGAGTCCACTGGTGTACATTTTTGGCATTACATCTAGCAAATATTAGCTATTAAAAATCACTGTGTTCATCTCTCCATCTGACAACAGAGAATACTGCAGTGCATTAGAGGCACTTTCCTTCCTTTTCACAGTATGATTGAATTAAGGATGACCCAAGCCACACATGAAGCATATCAAAAGTGAGCCTGGAAGTACTAGGCTCAAGTTCCTTGACCAGCAGAGTCTAAAAAGAGATTTAGCTTTGTTCCCATTGATTTCCCCAGCTGTGCATTCCTGCTGCACTCATTGCTGATTTACATCTAGTCAAAGCTCTCATTACTCTGGCCACTCACTAGTGGCTCAAGCTTCAGCTGAAGCTTGTGTTCTCTCTGGAGGAGAGCACTCCTTCAATTTCCCATCCTGACTTTTTGCCCTCTCTGTAGGGGATACACTTTTGGTCTAAGTAAACTGTATATATGACAAAGATCTTCTAAGTAGCTGTTATCAGCAGAGCTCGGTCACTCTGCATCAGTGTGCAGTATTTTAGGCCTAGAATTTTAAATAGCAGTTGGCATTTCCCATCTTAGCAGTGCAAGAACCAATGAGTATTTTGGATGAGATCTGTTTGGAAAAGTGGCTTGGATACTTTGACAACCTCCACATCAACACTCCCACAGGTGTTACAAAATCTAGCTTTTGGATGTCAGGGCTACTGCAAGCCCAAGGCCTGTCTCAGTGGCTGTATTACAACAATACAGTGCAGTGGGGATTGCCATCCAATGAAAGGGACATGTACACAACTTTTAACCTGCTTAAAGCTTATGGCCTTAAGGCAGAAGTAAACTGCAGCATTTTTAAAACAGGCAGATAAAACTTCAGGAATGAAATTTATTCAGGAGGCAGGACTGAAACAGAAGGGTTTATTAAAAGGATTGAATAAAATCAGTGAGTTGACGATCCAACCAAATGTAATTATCTCCTACTGAGGACATGGTCTATGACTAAATGTGTGCTGTAACACTGCAGCCCGAGTGAATATTTTGTTTTCTTCTATAAGAGCTCTATTCCCCAAAAGTAAAGTAGCACATAAGAACCACAAACATTCCCCAAAAGAGGATGTGGATGTAAAGGGAGAAATGTGACTTGCACTCCTTGGAGGCAAAAGCCAGCACTCACTGTTGTGTCACCTGGATTCCTGACACTCTTCACATTTATACTTAATCAGCATTAGTCCTGATAAATTATTTGCCGTGGAAGAATGTAATGGGATGCCAGTTTGTCTGTGCATATGCTCTTATATTCTGCTCAGTGAAATAAGGAGGGCTGAGGGCTGGGGAGAAAGCTCTGATTTTCTGTCAGTGGGATCCTTTCTACGTTCTGTTGGCTTTACTTCATACAGCGCTGGTGTCCCCCTGTGACACAGGCATATTTAATACACCCTTGACATGAGTGTCCTTAAAAGGGAAGTTCAGGGTAGTGGTCATACTTCAAAGTAGGTAAGACACAACAAGTCTCAGAAACAATAAACCATCACATAGTAAGGTTGATAGGGGAATGAAACCTAAGGGGTAAGAGATATGGCTTAGCACCTGGAGCAAAACAACAGCATCAATATCCCAGAGAGCATAATCTTGCTTAACCTTACTTTTAAGGACCGGGCTTAAGGCTATAAAAGCCAGTTTTGATAGCATAAGTGCATACTCTTATGCAAGGCATTAGCCTTAAACTGCAGTTGCATTTCTATAGTACTGGTTACATGGCACAGATTGCTTTGCATGAAAAGGAGAATTAGAGAATGCTGGAATGCTTGTGAGGAGTCTCACTAACTTTTGATAGCTTGTTAAGTTCTTTAATCATAAATTTAATATTAAATTTAACCTAGGTCTTAAGAGATTTCATTTCTAGATGACTTCCAAGTAAAGAGTTGCACTGTAGTGCACCTGATTTAAATAATTTGATGGAAGATTAGACAGCATAGTAAAAAGAGTGATTTAAAATTTTTTAAAATGAAATTTTGAAGATAAATGTAGGCAAAAACTATCACTCAACAGAAAGATACAAGGAACAGTCTCCACAGCTAATGCACAGATAGGTTATGTATTTCCACTTTGTCCCTTTGGTTTTCCATATGTTTTATGGAATAAAGAGCTATAGCCAAGAATAAAACAACCCCTGTTCTTCTTATAGCATTGTAGCGCCAAAAAGGTGGAAAATGTGTTATGAAAAGGTAAAGTAGAAATATTTTTTGGTTCCTCATGAAGAATAATCTGGAATCAAAGCTGTTATGGCCAGAAACCTGCCCACACATCAAAGACATTCAGAAATGCAAGTGCGACAACACTTTTGAGGGGACTCAGTACAGGCACATTGAAGGCAGAATTCCCTGCTCAAAGAATATCTTTCCCCTATTAAGATAGTATTGTCATCCTTGGAGTATAAGATTACTCTAGCAAGCCATCTGTCCAACTTTTAAAACAGGTAACAAAAAAATTAAATTAAATTTTGCTTTTAGTACAAGTTTACTTTCCTTGAACTTGGAGGGTGGGGTAGGGAGGAAGATACTCCCTACCTCCTTCTAGGCTTTGGATCAACACTCATCCTTTTTAACAATGCCTAGAGGAAACTTTTGGTAACTGTGTCTTGTTGAAATAAAGGCAACATCTCCTTGTGGAGGTTGGGAAGGAAAGAAAAGAATTAGCCCAGCTAGAAAGAAAAGAATGAGGGTGATGAGATAGAAAACAGTGATTTTAGTCTGGATTCTATGCAGGATCAGAAATGGGAGGGAAATATGACTCTAAGTCACCCATCTGCTCTCCTAATTCTGGTACAGAATGAAATTGTACCCAGTCTGCCCAGACACAACTCCTACACGCCTGGGTGAGAAAAGTGTGGAGCATATAGATGAATCCATTGGAATAATTCCATTTCTACTAGGAGAAATTCTGCCTTGTTAGGGCAGGCCTTGGTTCCCTGAGCAGCATATTGCAGGGGCTTTGTGAGAACAAAAGGGGTAGTTTTATGATCACAAATGGGAAGGAAGCAGGTCAATGGCACAATCTCTCTGTTAGAAACCCTTGATCTGAAGTCTGAGATGTCATAAGTTGGCACCAAAATAGAAACACTTGAGTGACAGACGAGCAGACAAGCCACAGACCACCAGATAGGAAAAAATATGATACCCTAATGTGAGACCCCACAGGCAGGAAAGAAGATCTGGACAATGTTACCAAAGAGCAGGGAAAGAGAGAGAGAGAGAAAGGAACCACAAATATATATGCACATTATGACCAAACCAAGAGATAAGGGTGCTGCATGGTCATTTTATGTCTGTACCAAATGTATACCAGTTAGCTTAATTGCTTCTTTGATTCTGAAAACTTATTTATGTATCCATCTGTTTGCTTATACAGGAACTGCAATGCTTTTTCAGTCTGATCCAGACCCAATGCATAGCTATTGATGGGTGAATAAGTCTGTACAATGTACAAAATAGCTAAATGCATTATTTACTGTTTAACTTGTACTTGCTCTTGACTCCTCTCTTAATGTCATTTTATAAAACGCCATCTTAGCATTTTTCTGGTGCCATTATTATGAAGACTTAGTTTTCTATTGGGCTATGGTAAAACTTGAAGTTGCTGATAGCACAGTGTCATCAATTTCTCCTCTTCAGGGTGAAATGCCCTGGTTCATGGCCACCGCGCTACACAAGGTGCTAACTTCATACTTCATTTGATGTTATACTGGCAGCCTCCCAGAAAAGAGTTTATCTGGGTACTTGTATGGCACTTATCACTGTGGTATCTGGTGTCTTCCAAAATTCAACCCTTATAAATACATGTGCTTATCCACAGTCTCTTTGTCTGCAATGGAGTAATACCACCCAAAATAGCCCTTTCCCTCATTCTGAGCTGCAGCTCTTCAAACCTGGCTGGAAGATATCACTGCCGAAACAGTCGGTGACGCCAGCCTAAGCACAGAAAGGCAAACTCCCCGTGATTCTCTACAGCACTTGTAAGCAAACCAAGAAGCTGGGAAACTGGCTTATGGAAAGGTTTGCCAGGAAGTTAAAATAATGCTGAGTGAAAGTAAGGCGGTGAAATACCAAGTAGTTCTGCTCATGAACCCCACCTGTGCTGTCTCTGCTCAGCTAAAGAATTTTAAGGATGAGTACAGCACAGAAAAATGCTGCCTAATAGCATAGATGGTAAGAATATTGACCAGAGATTGTGAAAGGACAAGCCACCACTGGAACTACCCTTTTCTACATCTGCTCAATGTCAGCACCTTTATCAACAGTGGGGAGTTTGAATACATTCCTTGAGAAGCTTATCTTTAGTCAGGCACTTCCAATTACAGACAAAGTCAGTGATGCTGTAACATTCAGGAAAGAGACCAGACAGGGAAATACTACCTGGCCAGGTTGATTAAAGTTGACAAGAAGGGTCTTCCTTTACTCACAGCTTCTACCATGGAAGTTCTGCAAGGACCATACTGACCTTCCCAGAAAATATGAAATGGTTTATGCAAAATTTCATTCAGGAAAAACCCTGAAAAAAATATTTTGCATTCATCATAAATTTTTACTTATTCCTCAGATGACTTTAACAAAATGGTTGTATCTGGAATTTGGAACCTTGTGGTTAAAATACTCATAATAGGATTCATGGTCCTTCACACAACAGATAAAAGCCTGGAATAATTACATCTGAATTTTACACCGGCAAGTAGAGGCAAGCAACACTGTGTTATATGATCTTTATTTCTTGTTTTATGTTACAGCAGAACAAGACAACCTGCAAGCTTCAGTTGTAGGGAGACTACCTGACCTCTCCAGACAAGATTCCAGGACAAAGGTAGCCAATTAAATATCCTTTTCCTTATTTGTGACAATGTTCTGGTAGCTCATTCCAAACATCATCACTCCTTCACACATCAGTTTGCTGCTTTATAAACTTCAAGCCAGGTTTGAGAACAGTGAGAGCCTTTTAATACCTTTCTGAACAACCACTAGTTTTAATAAAAGCCAAGTGCATAGTACATGCCATAGGAAGAACATGTACTACTTCAGAAGCGTGCATCAGTAAAGGTTCCTTATAGACAAGGAGTACTATCAAGGCCTGTGACAACACTGATGGAGATACACGAATGTGCATCCAGATGATAAAGTTGTCCTTTGGCCTGGTTACACCAGCTGAATGGAGCCAGGCTAGAAACCTTTCCACAAGACTAAGAGCATCAAAGCTACCATGTCAGCCATGCTTCTCTGCAGGCATGAGGGAGTTGTGAGCGATGAGTGATGAAGCATAGCAAGCTGACTAACAGCAAAGCCTTGCTCTGTGCCAGCCAGCCACACATCCACCGCAACGCACACAAGGAAATCCACCTACAGCAGCTTCATTACAGAGTCCTCTGTTAGGGGGAGGATCCATTGGTAGCAAATTAATCTACTGGAGGGTGCAGGAGGAAAAGTGCACATGGTCAACTGCACACCTGTCCCGTCCCGCTGTAAAAATAAAAGGGGGAGTTGGGAAGGATTCTTTTCATAGATTTCTCGGAAAAAGAATGAAGCGCAAAGCGGCAATATTATATCTGGAAAACCGTTTATTGATAAAGAAGGGTAAGTGTTCCTACCAAAGGGGGACAGGGAAACGGACGCAGAGAGAAAAAGAGAGACGGAGAGAGAAAGAGAATACCGGACAGGTCGTTACCGCTGTACCCCGGGCGCCCTGTCGGCGAGGGTTTGGCAGATGGAGCATGTGCGCTGCGAGCTGCGGAGTCTGCGTAGCTCCCGTGGTGGGCTGAGCGCGATTTCCAAACAGCACCAGTCGCGTGTCCTTTCCATGGGCGACCAACAGGAACGGGCTGCTGTGGCTACGGGCGCACTCGGGGAGCAGCAGGGTCGGAGCACGGCTGCTGCGGGACACACGGCGGCAGCTGGCTGCGTGCCGGCAGGACGTAGGCAGGGCGCGGCTGCGAGCTGGATGCAGGCAGGGTGCAGGCGGCGGCGGCCCTGAGCTGCGTGCAGGCAGGGTGCAGGCGGCTCCGGGCTGGATGCAGGCAGCGGCGGCTGCGTCACGGAAACGGCGAGCACGAGGTTGTTGCGGCGACGGAGCTGCCTCGGGGAAGCAGCGAAGCAGAGAGGACAGACAGTCAGGGAAGGAGCAGGATGGCAGGGAGAAAAATGCGGGGGGGGG
>VZTX01018959.1:157196-359945 GCA_013400915.1 Pardalotus punctatus
CCAGGCGAGCCCCTGTCCCCTCCAAGAACCCCCCAAAAAAAGGCCCCGGCTGTGTCGCAGTTAACGTCTTTTATATGTATAGCATGACTTCCCGCGCGTTTTTTCTGCGCATGTTTTTCCCGGGCATCCGGGGATCTGCCCCACAGGCAAGGGGAGGTCGCTTGCAGAGCAGCAGTGGAAGCTTTGTCTCTCCCGATTGGCTGCCAGGCAAAGCCGTCCCGGGGACAGAGCTCCCAGCACGGTTATAGCCCCTAAAGGAATTTTCTTACCTTATGTATGACGTATATGGAGGCATAAATAAAAATCAGATTGGTCTCTCTAAATGCCCACCTGGCTTGTCCCCTTTATTCACCTGTGATACTGTCATTCTCAAGTTCTCTAATAATCAACTTCTGGTAGAAACTGAAGCTTCACTCAGTGGGTTCACTGCTCTTACAGCCTCAAACATCTCTTTTGGAAATAAAAAAAAAGGGCTTTGATCTCTGAGAAGGTCATTATACTTTATAGCTTTAAACATGACATGCAACCTAGAAATGAATCTTTGAACAGGCTTTTGGTACGTTACAAACAGCTGTCATTTATTATTGTAAATAAAAGTTTATTAGTAATGTTTCACAATCATATCCTCGTAAACAAACAAAAAGGAACAAATCCATGGTGTTTGGCTTGGGTCGTTTGGGTTTATTTTCCCCATCAAAAAATTGAAATTATTCAAAAAATTGCATTAATTTTTGAGTTCTATAGTGCAGAATGTATTTTAAACTCATGAGGTTTTCAGTAGCAGTGAGCACACATGTAATGAAGGAGTCTGGAATAACTTTGAATTTCACTATGTGCTACTGACGCACACTCACACAGGGAACAAAATCTGTAATGGATAAAAAACTTTAACTTCACAAACCTGGCCCCCCTCTTCCAAGACATTCTGTAGCAACCATGCAGCAAACAGTAAATGAAACAGATCTTCACTGATCACCCATATATTTTTTGCTATTGATTACACGACATTTTTCAAAGTGGGAAGGATGTGGTTCTCTCTTAACTCTCTCTCTTTTGATTAACCTCAGTAGTGATATCTCTACAATAGAAGAACGATTAATTTGCTTCAAGCTGTTAATAATATAGCATTGATGTAAGTTTCTCAGTTTGCTGCTAAATATCACCTTTTTCACAGATTTCCATAATCAATGGCTATTCTGGGAGGCACTGATCTGCTTGGAATAGCTCAGAATGTTATAGGATGAGATCCCAAGAAATGTTGAGCTGTATACCTAACCGTGGCACAGACACTAGTTGTTATCTGAAGCAAACAACTGACTTCTCTGACTTGATGTGACTGGGTAGACTTTAAATCAGTGATTACCTTCAAACAAGGGAAGGATTTTGCCTCTAACCAGCAAGAGATGGGGTTTCTCTTTTTCAAAATGGTGATCAATAGAATCAAAATCTATTTTTAATTAATTATTTATCTGCTGAACATGTTTTCTCCCTCTGTAAAGAGAACGATCAGGAACAAATTCAGTTGCTCAAATTCACCCAACAAAGGTGTCTGCAACTCTTATTGATGATGATTATCTTCTTCTACAGTGTGCCAATATATAATGCATATTGTGTTAGTTGCTTGACCTTAGCACCTAGTCAAAATACTCACTTCCATTACAAGTTTTCCCATATGCAAATTCAACTGCTCAGTCAAATATTCATCAGAACTGTGACCTTGCCAAAAAGAGGAAAGAGGCAAACTCAAAGGCTGGCCAAAGAAAATTAATAGAAACTTTCAAAATGCACCATTCCCCCAACCCTCCCTTCAATGTTCACACAGTTTTATCTGTTAACTAATGCTGGTAAAATGATCAGAAGTTTAAAAGCCTCACCACACATTAAGAGGTAGGAAAAAATCAAAGCCTAAAATTCTCTAATGGTTTGAATTCAAATCTATTTGGCAGCATGGACCCATCTTTGATTTAATGGCTAAGTGACAAATAGCTGTCTGGGAGAAAAAGAATAAGCTGCTTCCCAAACATAGACCAGAATCCCTGTGAGATTTTGGACCACACAGTCTTGTTCTTCTTTACTGGACTCCAGGAATTTGTGAAATTACATTTTATCTCATAAGTAAAATATGAAAAAGGATGCTTCCAACACACTGAAGTATGATAAGTTTCTGGTTTTGGTTTGAGTTCTTTTTCTTTTCTTGTAGTATAATTTTTTTATTGCATCATATCCATAAATCAACTATTTCATTGAGGAAGACAGAACATTTTCAAGATATTCTCAACACACAAATTAATCTTAGGGGGTCTATTCTCACTCATCTTTTTATCACATCTGAGTTGTTCTTTAAAAATTATTTCAGCTACAGGTTAATAGCCTTTCCTCCTCATGTCAAATAAATGACACCGTGTAACATTACTTTTTAGTTTCCACAGTTGGCTTTTAAAAATAGGTAGGCATGTGTTGGAGGAGTCCGAATTTCAAGGGACCTGAATGTCTAGGGAAATATAGGTTGACATCCCTTTCATCAAAATCCCATGTCTTCTATATTTTCAGGGTATCAATATCTAATATATTCTTCATGAATACCAGTATGATGGACGAAAGCTGTTCTCATTAAATCAGCATAACACACTGATTCCAGTACAGGCTGCCTGTGTACAATGTTGAAAAAACCCACTGACAAGACAGTAAAGAAATTAGCAGAAATTACACAAAAACCTGCTAACATTTATCTAGACTGAAGCATTTGCTTAGTTTTATATTTTGTCTTGTGGTAATGATCAGTTCTGTTTTCTATACAGCATCTTTGTTTCCTGTTTTATGTCTTTGTTAGCATTGGATTGTTGGGTGGGTCTTCTCCTGCCTTCCCCTCAACCCTCCTCCCCCCCTTTATTTCCATGTTTAATATTTTACTTTTCCATATTCTGCTTAGTTATTGAGTTTAGCTGATTCATGATTCTGGTTTTAATGTTTGTATAATTTTGTTGGGGTGTAAATAGCTGATGGTTTTTATTTGTTCTTTAGATTTGTTGTTCCCATGGTAACTCTTTAGTGCATTTTTTTCCTGAGGTTTGAAGCATGCTTTTGTGCTTTGCTGTGATGGTCTGGTAATCTTCATCAGACTGCAACATGTCTTTACATTTTTCTTCATCTTTGGACTGTCTTAGTTTCTTAGCTTTGCTGATTCTGGTAGCCTAGGGTACTGCAATTACTATAATGGTATTTAAGTGAAAGGTACATAAGATATAAAATTCATACAGCAAAAACAGATATGTGATTTAAATATAATCTATACACCGGTTTAAGGCAATCTATTCCTTTTCAATCTAGAACTTTTACTGTTAGGAAGATCTCCCATCCTTGTATATGGAAGTACATATAATGGTCCCTGTGTGTGTTGGGCCTAATTCTGTTTTGCATGTCCCAGTCCTTTTGCAGCACAAAAGCAGCAGAAGGACAACTTAAAGTATAACCTGCACCCTTGAAAGGAATTTCTCAAGATATTAAAAAAAATTTATAAACGTAATAGTGGTAACTGTTCACTTGTACAAAGCTCTCCACACGGAACAAGGGACTGAATTTCCTGACCACTTGTTGGAGGTTGAGGGGTGTGGAATTTTTTCTCATTTCCTGTTGCTAGGTTACTAATGGCTGGATACTTAAAGACTATTAACTCCTTTTGTAAGAGACAAAAGAGCTGGCTTGGGCATGGGGAGGGGAGGAGAGATTTGGTGATCCTGATAAGACACTCGGGGACCCCAGGAGCGGGACAGGACAGCAGTAGGGAACTGTGGATCTCCTCAACTGCCAGCTGCAGGAAGATCTCGGATAGGTGCCGCTTTTCCTTTCCTTGGTGAGTGAGCTTTTCGTTTGGGAAAATGGGTGCGTTCCTGGGGTGCACATCTCCCCGGCTGTGCTAGCAGCTTCTACGGAAGAGGGCCAGCCACCACCGCCCCGCGCTTTTTCCTGCCAGAGTGGATTGAGGAGTCCCTGCCACCTTTTGCCAGCGAGCCCGAGTGATCCCATCTCTGCCGCTCCTGCTCCCTGCTCTGAGTTATCCAGCCTGCCGCTGCCCTGCCTGTCCCACTGCGGCACCCACCTGCCTTGCCCATCCCACTGCAGTGCCCGCCTGCCTCCCGATCCACCGCCACTACCTGCATCCCACAGGCCGGACCGCGTGCCACAGCGCCACCTGCAGCTGCGCGGGAGTCATAGCACCCGCCCTGCCCGGCCGGGAGCCCGACAGCGCCCCTGCTGACTGTGACCGGAACTGCACCAAACGGGAAAAGCACTTGACAGCTCAGAGACTTCTGTCACCAGGTTTTCTGGTTTTTGTTTGTTTGTTTATTATTGCTACTGTTGTTATTGATTGTTTGCCTTGCTATAGATACTAGTAAAAAACTGTTATTCCTTTCCCCATATCTTTGCCTGAAAGCCCTTGATTCCAAAGTCATAATAATTCGGAGGTAAGGGGGTTCACATTTGCTGTTGCTAAGGAAGGTTCCCACCTTCCTTAGCAGACACTTGTCTTTCAAACCAAGACGCCACTGCGGCACTCCACTCTGTTCACAGCAATGGGCAGTGTGGTTCTGAGGTTGCTCTGGTTTCTTGAAAGAACTAGGTACATCTGAGGACAGCTCCAGACTTCAGAGGGATCTGAAAGCTACTCCTGCCCCCTCTGTTTCCTGTCCAAGTCTAGCTGAGTTAAAGCAGGGCGTCAGACTCGCTGTGTAACAGTGACCTGAAAGCTTATTAAGGCCTCTGCCACAGAGCTCCCATCTGAGTCATGAGAACAGTGGGACTAGTTGTCCATATTTTGAAGCTGTGTTTTGGAAACAAATTTGCTAGTTTTGTTAAAAGCTCAGAATGCCTAACTATGCAAAAGCTGCAGATATCCCTTACAGAAACTCTATCAGGTAGAAAAAAGGCACAGTACTGATAAATCCTGATTACATGCAGTACACCCATATCCCGGTATGTCTCACTGCCAGAGAGGGGCAATTATTCAGCATGTTATGCTAAACACAAAAAATAGAGCTGTGCTGAGCTAAATATGAATATCTAACTTTATTTTTCTGACTGTTGTAATCACATGCATTTAGAAAACCTAGATTACTTTTCTCTTTTATTTCTTATGAAAGGTTGTTACTGTCATGCAAAAGTTTTCAAGTAACTTGTCCCCAACGTTGCCATGGCTTCTTTTCCTCTATACTGTTTAGCCTTTAAACATCCTTGTAGAATAGGCAATTCTAGATGTCTGGCTATTAAAAAAAAAAAAAAAAGGCTATAAATTAGTCATATGATAGGCCAGCATTTTGAAATAAATTCTGTAAGATTTCTCTGTAATTGTCCAAATAGCTTCTAAAGATAGTACTGAGTGAAAGTTTTACATTTTGCTTTGTAAGGGCAGCTCTGTAACCATAATCTTCACATCTATTTCTACTAAAGAAAATGTACAAGAGCAAACAATCTAAGTTCTCAATGCAGACTTTTAAGAATGTGCAAAATTTGAGAGGGCTAAGGATATGAATGATTGGATGGCAGAAGTTCGGAGCTTTCTGCACTCATGATGATGAGAGAACATTTGAATTCCTGGGGAAGTATGCAAACCACTTGCTAAAAGGGCCATTATGGAAACATTTAATAATAGAAATAATGATGTGCATCATCTTTATTTTTTTTCAAAGTGGCAGGTAAGAAGCAGCTTTGAGATTTGATTCAGGTCGTCTGCAGACTCGGGTAAACTGCAATCACTTAACGCTGTTCATAGTTGAAAGGTAGTATTTGCAACCCAAGAAACTACAGGTGGATTTAAGAGATTTAAATTAGGGAAGTCTTTGATCATTCTGTATCAGCTTTGGAATGAAAAGGAAAGCATGCAGAAATTACTCTACCAGGGAGTAAGCTCACCTAACGATTTTATTTTGTGCATGTTGCTTGGTAAATTGAGCATTGATTGATTTCGATTAGTCCTATTCTTTATACCTAATCTTTTCTTTGGTAGAAATCTATTATGGTAGCAAAATTGCCTTTATAAAACCTCCTCTTGAAGAATGTGCTAATTTTGGACACTATTTATTTAGATAATTTTGGAAGAATACTACCAAATTTAATGGAGAATGATAGCCTCATAAAAAATTTTTGTAATTGGTTTTCTCACACATCCCACAGTAAGAGCAATTCTGTGTTATGGTCAACAGAACAAAGAATTATAATTATGGCCAGTAAACTATATAGGATTTTGGATGAGATAATTCTGTTTGGTTTCAATAGTAAAGAACTGATTTCATTCTTACTACCATGCTCTAGGATGTTTCCACAGGGAAAATCTGAGTTAAAGCAGAATCTCTACTATCTTCCTCTTGGCCTCTAGCTTCTACAAAGCAAAACAATTATAAACTGATAAATCACTTGAATGGTTATGACATCTTCCATTGACTAGCAGGGCAGGGGTACATACACACATACTGCTGCCAACATTAAATAACTGTCAACTGAATTACTTAAATGATGATTTAGGCTCAGCTAAAATTTAACGGCAACATTTTTTCTCTCAAAAAGGGATGATGGTTGTACTTCCTATATTCAGATCTTGTTGCCCTTTTAAAGTCCAATTCATGAGTTTGCTGATTTCACTAGGCATTTTGCCCATGCTGACAGAGCAGGATATTGGAGCTGAGTCCTGCCATATAGATTTAGGAGAAGGAAAAGGTATGCCAAGTTTGTAAACCTAAACTCCCATTAATGTGTGGACAAGAAAAAATTTCACATGGCACAGGTGCACAAGTGTGCATTATTCCACATATTTTTATATTCTACAATGTTATAAAAAATTTCCAACCTTTGGATGTATTTTGTTGTTTCCTCATGTCCATCAGTAAAAAAAAATTAAAAGATACAAAAATATTTATAGTGCTCCAATAACTGATAAGCATAAGTGTATTCGTTTAAGTAGCAGCCTTTGCCCCAAAGAGAAGTCCTCACTTATGTCAATACAGTTACTGTAATATTTGTAGAGACTCACTAAAATATATGGAGTTTGGGTATACTTCTTCCTCTTTGAGAAGGATAAAAAGGCAAAATGGTGTAGGCTGGGAATGCAGAGATGGTCAGGATGAACAGGAGTACTTGCTAAACTTGGACTAGCTATGCAAACAATTGTTTGCTTCCTGACAAAAATGGTGCTGGTTCTGTTTGCCAACATGCATTGCAGCTATATGTAACCACCAAAAAAAACACACAGACATTCAAGATCTGCCACTTCTGGAACAGGGACTAGGAAAACTGTATAATCCTAGTGTAAAAAAAAATCGCACAGCAGGTGGTCTTTTTTTTTGCTCATGTCCTTCTTCCTCTCCCCCCCAAGTGACGCTGACAGTATCTGCTCAGCAGACTGCCAAGCACAACCACATCACTCCATTTAGGCCACCTTTTTGGTACATCAGTCTTGTTTTATTTTGCATTTGCTGTTGCCTTATTCTAAGTGTGCTAAGGCTGCAAGTTTATATATAGGAACACTAATACATTTATTACACCTGTTAAATGGCATTGTAGAAAAAAAGGAAAGCTGAAACACAGAGTGGAGCAGATGGAGAGAAAAAAAGAAACTGTTCCTACTCCATGAAGAAAGATAAATGAAGCAGGGAATTTTATTTTTGGAAGGCATTTTTTAATGATGTCATTATCGTGCAGGTTGGCTCAAGAATTATAACTTTATAATGAAAAGAATACAGAATGAACTTTGAAGCATCTGATTTTCATGCATATGAGAAGAAGCAAGCCTGTTTTTAACTGTATGTTCACTCATTGGCTACATTCAAAGTGGTGGCTCTTTTCTGTACTGCCTGTACATTATAGGCCATGGCTCATTAACTAATGTAATTATCACTAGATGGGTCCAGTTTTGCCTTCCAGTTAGACATGGCAATCCCATTTGACTATATCTCAAGTAGCAAACCAGAAAAAAACTGTCTCTGTATGTTGTGAATGCTAGCATATTTTATTCTTTAGATACCAAAATATAAACATTTGCTTAGGAATACAGTCATGCAGCCAAATATCCTCTGTCTTGATGACAAAATAAGTCTCAGTTTGAAAGCAAAGAGACCTCTCTACCTCAAAATCATTTAAAGTAGTGCTTAGAAAATGCATTTTTCTGTCACACACACTATAAATGTGTATTCCTCTCCTGTCCCAAAGATTTAAGTGTTAAAATTTTATGCAGAATAGGTATATTTGTCCTACAAATTATGCCCTGACATCCATTGAATTTATGGACAGGGAGGGGAATACTAAGGTGTCTAAAGAAACTGGGGAGAGAACAGTATTTAAACACTAAAAGGTTTCTGGATAATCTAAAATATATTCTTTTGAATGATTATACTTATACCCCTCATATGATTAGGCCTATGTTCTGAAACTGTTGCTCCTTACTGAATTCTGAAAACATCTCTTTTGCTGAGGAATACTGAAACTGTACAATTTTCAATGACATTTACCAGAAAGAGCTATATTCAGCTTCACCTTAAGCAGAGAATACTTAGTATACTTCTATTTATATAGAGCAGATTAGCCCCAGTATCCTCCCCAAATTTCCTATCTTCTTCTCCTTTTCCTGTAAAATATTTCTCTCAATCACAGAGATTTTGCTCTCACAGGAAACAAACTAAAATGCATACCACACAGAAACAGAATAAACAAAAGACAAGTCCACAAGAGAAAGCTGCTAGGACACTGGATGAAATATTTTCCCATGAATCTAAAAAAGATACCAGGCACATGCTTATATGTCTCCTTTCATCCCTGAAAGCCTTAAAGTTAATTCATGGTTTCATAACTACAATAAAGTAACTATGCAAAGATTAAAATCAGGGCCTCTTTTTATTTGGATATCAACAGTATGAATCCTGCCCAGGTCTTTCTAAAAGCAGCCTTGGCTGACACTCCAAAATGCTTCCTCAAGTTCATCTTCAGCCAAATAAGAAGTGGTCTGGAAAGGATTCATCCTTTTAGTGTACACAGAAGATCCTCATCTTGGACCTATAAAGCAAGTCTTTAAATTCCATTGTAATTACTTTGCAGTCATAAATAGAGGCACACTATTTGTGGCATCCCAGCTGGCTTTTTAGACAAGGTGCACATATCTTCAAACAGAGCATTCAAGAAAAAAATGGGGACAGTGAGAGAGACATGACTATGATAATATATGGATGCTCAAAAAGAAAATGTGAAATATTTTTTCTTTTAAACACAAAGTAATAGCAAGAAAGCATTTTCTTTCTTGAGGAACATTTTCTCAGAAGCTGGATTCCCACCTTGAAAGTTTGCTTTCAAGGAAGACAGGGTTGGTGAAAATGAAAGGCCTTTTATAGCAAAGTTCTTTAAATCATTTAACTCTTAAGATATGATGACTTAATAACAGTCTTACACAAATAACTGAACTCTTCACTGTGAATTTAACAATCAAACCAAAACAGTATTTTCCCCGAGAGACACATTTTTGTAGAGACAGTCATGGAAATTCAAGACCATAGCTAGGGTTAATGCTTGTTAAAGATTTCCCCAAAGATTACAAGTCATTCACAGTGCCTCTGATATCTGTAAATGCCTAGTTTCCATGGATGCACATGCAATGGCCATAAGTCCCTCCATTTTAAGCTGGAAATAAAATTATTTCCAGAGTTTATCTGTCAGAGGTTTCCCCTGACCCACAGCATTTGCTGGCTCTGCTGCTGAACAGCAAATGACATGACCATCAGCGAGACAGCCAACAATGCAGATTTCTTTTTATAAACTTAGTATAAAATGAATATTCAATAGGTCTTTTAATGTGTCCAATTATTGCACTGACTTTTAAAGCATTAAAGGAACATTGCCTAGAAGTTTCATATACTCAGAATTAAGACATAAGTGAAAACCATGGATTATTAGAGCATACAGCCATTCTTTCTAATATAATCTAGCTGAGTATGTAGTCGCTGACACTGGTCTTAAGCACATGCTGAGGAAAGAGTAACTACTAAGTAAGAATATAGATACCATTACTGTCTGCAATGGTAATCTCTTAACACAAAAAATACACCAGCTATCTCTGTACTGTTGCTATCTTTCATTTCAATAGTAGACTACAAATGAAGACAGGTTTTTGATGAACTAAGTTTTCTAGTACAGAAGAATGCAGTCAAACTGATTGGTAGAATACATTCTGGGTTATGGTAAAAAAAGAAAAGAAATGCAGAAATTGTCTGAAGGGAGCTTACAAGTATACAAGATAGCAATATGCATGGTCTATAGAAAATATCAGCCTCACAGGAAGACTGAAAAGACTGAAACTCTTGGAAGCAAAGTAAAACAGCAGAGATATTATATGATTTTTAAGCTAAAAAAAGCCCAGAAACCAACCAACAAAACAAAAACAACCCCAGACTACTGCAAAGGGCAAGCTAGCAATCTGCTTCCCATATCCACAGTGACAAGAAGTGGCAAGCTTAACAGCAGAATTTTTTCATACATTAGCAGAAAATACCCAAGAGTAAGTGTAGTGAAGCTCAGTAATAGGTTGCCTGGGGGCCTTAAAGAATATCTGTAAAGCTTTGAAACAGGTTAGACAAACATCTGTCAGGATTAGCTCATGCTGCCTTGGGGCAGGGTGATGAACTAGATGCTCTCTTGTGCTCCCTTTTAACCCTAAAATTCTATAATTATTAGCAAAAAGCCACACAATTCAATGGTAGCAGCCAGAGAACATCTCAGTTCACTAGCAAACCAAGGTCAGTGATTAAAAAAAAGCAGTGCCTACCACTGAATGAAGATGGCACTTTCATAATAATGCTGAAAAACAAAAGTTTCAACATGTTTATATTCTTCAATCTCAAAGAAGAAATATCTGCTTCTGTTATGTTTTCAGGTTTCTAGTTTATGCAAATAAACTAAGTTCCTCAGGGAGGAAGAGAGAAAGACAGTCATCCTCTAAACATCATTTTCTTGTGAATGGAGGATGAAATCTAATTAAAGAAGGATTTTCATGAGGTGTGGAACACACATAAGGAGGGGGGCATGCTGTACCTGATAAGACTCATGTCTTTAAGGGCAGATCTTCACTGTGTAAATTACTCCTGTGCAGAGATCATACCATGAACTGCATGAGATTAACCAGAAGCTGTAGAACTGAATCATCGCGGACCAAGAAGCAGGTCTTTCAGTGCAGAAACTTTATTGCATAAGCTAACTAGGAAGGAGACTGTGAATCTTGCACCTGGTGTGCGTACCAACCTAAATTAGTGCTGTGTCAGGATTCCCTTGGCTCTCAGCTCTACTGAGGTAAAGAAAATAAGTGATGGAAAGAGGCTTATATCAGATTTGCTATTCCCAGCTAAATATTTTTCTACCTTGTTATACATGTTCAATTTCAGGTCATCATTAAGCAGTTTTTGAGTTAGAGAATGACTTTACAAGGTCCTGTGCAATACCAAGACTTAAATTGCTTTTAACTTTTATTTTCTTCTTTTCTATAAAGTGGAATAGTTCCACCCAAGGAAAGCCAAGGGTAAAACAGTGTGCTGACTTACCTGAAATATCGTGGAAATGTGATTTAAACTTCCCGTATTCTAGACACTAACTTCTCATGTTGCACCAGCTACCTTCCCATTCAAATAGCTGTTTCTCTCAAATCAAAACTTGTAATGCCCTCACAGAAAGCAGGAACATTTTCCAGCTGAGCTTCCTTTGAAATGTATGCTTCCATTAAGAGCAGCTTTGAAAAATCAGCATTATTAAGTCAGTTTTGTACCTAAATATTTTTGTCACATTTCACAAAATTTCTGGTTTGGTTCCCTTTCTATGCAGCATAAAAATAACACCTGCAAGGTGATGTGTTTTGAAGTCTTTCACAAGTGCTGGACTAGGCTGGCAGCCCTGCTGCCCCTCCTCTTCACAGTGCCCCTGTGAGAATGCCCAGCCAGTGTTCAAAGGCATTCCAGGGTGGGTGCTAATGAAAAGCAGCAAAGCCTACTCTGGCTCGTCATCCTCCAAGAAGAAGAGCAGTTACAATAAGAGAGACAGAAAATTTGTGCCAACCCAAAGGAACAGCAGAGAGCTCAAGAGAAACACAGAAATGTGGTTTGTAGGTTTTTTTGCTTTGTCTTCCCTCTCCAGTTCTCCCTCTCCAAGTTTATTGCTTGTAAAACTTCGTGAAGAGAATGCAGCTGAAGATTTCAGGTCAATTAGTGTTCATTTGGATTAGCCCAGAACTCCTGCAAACCTACCCTAAAGAGTCCCCAAATAATTTCTCTTCCTTCTCATTCCCCTCTAAGCCTGTACCACTTCTCAGGGGAAATACAGGAAGTGGTTAACTCAGGACAAATGCTAGCAGAGACCCTGTACCAGTCCAGAATCAGCAGAATAAAATTATGTTGCATACAAAGCTTATTTTAGATCTATAAAATCAAACAGATCATGTTTACAAATGCTACTGACGCATTAATAACACTACTTAGGGCACACAGTTGCTTTTTGAGTTATTATATTTTTCAAAAATATTTTAAAAGGCTGCTATGTGAAAAACACAGCACCTGCAGCTGGGCTCTAGCACTGTATCAGATTTGCTGGAGGAATAAAGACCTATCAACACCTTAGAAGACAAGGGGCAGCCTCCTGAAATGCAGGTAGCCTTCACAAAATGTTATCACAGTAACCCTCCACCTACTGCTTGGAGCTATGATGTGAACACAAAACAGGGGAGGCTCACATTTGTGTCTCTCTGTGCTAAGACCTTCCTAAATTGAAAACACAGCTGGTATAGTGTGCAACTTTCACCAACTGACAAGGCTGGCATCCCCCAATATAACAGAGAAATTTAATGAGGTTTCAATATGTCACACTAATAGAGGTAAATCAGAGCTACTGTGACTGTCAACAATGTTATCCTAATAACTTTGCACCCTAGACATATAAATGGCTCCTGAAGAACGTGACTTATCTGAGCATTAAGTTGAACAGGGTTTAAGTAGCATAATTAAAGATAATATGAATCTGTTCATGTTAAATATACTGAAATACTTCAGATACTAGAATAAATACAGTCTAATCTCCGGAGGATTAGTGTGATAAAGATGACTACAGTTCCACTGTTTAATTTTGTCATGTATATATGCTCCCTGTAGACACTGCAGCAAGATAATTTTTCTAAAATAGAAAATTAAGTTCTTTTTTGAAGGCAGGCAAATCCAAAGCCTAAGAAAACAAAATCTTATTCAACCTTGTGAAAACAGAAGGCCAAAACTGCCAAATGTAAAATGGTATTGAATAACATTTGCATTCAACCAATTTAATGAGATTTTGGACTCTTGAAGTCAACTGTAATGCCTTGGGTGGTAATGCACAAGTGTGGTGGTTTTACTTGGCCCAGTTTTTGCTAGTGGGTAGGGGGGGGCACAAAGATGGCTCCTGTGTGTCCTGTGCGAAGGTTCTGGACGTTTTTCACCCTGTCCAGCAGAGCCACTCTCTGTTGGCTCTGAAAATGATGGACATGCTGCTGGCCAAACCTGGGCCAAGTAGAAATGTTAGTTACGCCTCTGTGAAAACATATTTAAGAAGAAATCAAAACAATGGGGGCACGCACTTCTTTGTAGCCAGAGGAGGAGGAGGAGGTAAAAATATGTGAGGGAAAACAACATGGAGACACCAAGGTCAGTGGAGAAGGTGGGGGAGGAGGTGCTCCTGGCACCAGAGCTGAAAACACTCTGCCGGCCGTGGTGAAAACCATGGGGGGAGCAGGTGGTCCCCCTGCAGCCCATGGAGTCCAGGGGGGTGCAGAGATCCACCCACAGCCCATGGGGAGGTGCCCATGCCAGAAGAACAGGGGGATGCCTGGAGGAAGCTGTGAGCCAGTGAGAGTCCCAGCAGAGACTGAGAGTTGCAAAAGCTGTGGACGAGAGAGAAAAGCCTTGCCCTCGGGATGGAAAAAACCTTGCCTGGGCTTGGGAGCCTGCACCTCGCGGACAAGCACTCGTGTTTGCAGCAGATTTCGGCCGGGCTGCTGCTCGTGAGATTGGACCCACGCCAAAGAAGTTCTCAGAGGACTGTCTCTCGTGGGAGGGACCCCATGGCTGAGTAGAGGACTCTTCTCCCTGGTGGACTGACCCTGACCAAAGGGAAACCCCCATACCCTGCCCCACCCCGGAGTTGTTGGTTGTGTGAAAGAGGGAGGGGGGTGAGCTGAGAAATGGTGTCTTAAGAGGGAGAGGGGTGAGCAGAGAAACAGTGTTTGTAGCAGAAGAATTGTGGTGATGGACTGACTAAGAAAAAGCCCCATAGCCTGCCCCCCACCCGGAGCTGCTGGTTGTTTGAAGGAGTGGAGGGGGTGAGCTGAGGAACAGTGTCTTAAGAGGGAAGGGGGGTGAGTAGAGAAATGGTGTCTTAAAAGCTTATTTTTACCTTTCATTTATCCTCCGACTCTGTTAGGTTAATAAATCACTTTGCAACTTAAGTTTCTCACCTGTTTGCTCATGTTTTTCGTGCGTCCCCTCCCCATCACTGCCTCATCTCAACTCATGAGTCCAGTGTGTTTGTGTTAGTTTGATTCCTCTCCTCTGCGTAAATGCAGCAGGAGAGAGCATAGAAAGCAGACATCGTAGGTCCCTGGCATTTGGCCAGGGTCAAACCTCGACAATAACCTATGCGCTGAATTACAAAATCATAAGCTATAACTTCTGTAATGTGCTTAATATAGGTATATAATTGTAACTTTTTGATTCATGGACATTAAAACCACAGTAACGCAAAGAGGTCTTTACATTGGTAAGCAAAGTCACATCTTCTAAAAAGTGGCTCAAAAGCCATCAGCATAAGGATATATAAATGGATATATTAGGATTTTTTATATTTATTCAAGTCATATCAGAGTATTTTGGTAATGGTTCTGAGAAAAAAAAATTCTTATGTCAAACATTTAGTAATTAAAAAAAAACAAAACCAAAAAAACAACTAGGAAACAAAATAATCTCTGAGACTTAGCATGAGAAAAATCACCAGATCATAAAATTAGAAGCTTTTAAAAGAAAATTCACAAAATATACCCCAAGCATATTAATTTTCATTGGATTTACCATACATTGCAGATATGGCCCTACCTACATGGAAGCTGTTAAAAAGATAAATTTAGAGATGACCAAAGAGGTGCTGGATAGCAATAAACATAGAAATAGGATTTATACTGCTGAAAATACAAACATATCCTAAATAAATTCCTTCAGGTGTGTAATTAGAAGAGTAAGAAATTTTAGTTCATACCAAAATGTGACTGAAATACTTACAAGAGTGTTAAAAATTCCTGTGCATGGGTTACTTATTCTCCCTAACTGACCCTGCACTTCTGTAATCAACAAAATCAGAACTGAGACCTACAGGAATGCAGAAATGCCAAGATTCAGTGAGAAATTTATATCTTCTTATGCATTACCTAGCATAATACTCTATACTGGTGATGCTGAGACATCTAAACCAAACTCATTTCCCAAAAATAGAGGAAAAGACCAAACCTGGACAAACACCAAGCTGTAAAATTTTAGTTTAGCAGTCTTTATTTCTGAGAAATCATTCAATGAACTTGAGAGGCTTTTATAAAACTTTAACCTCAGACAGCCACTGTCATAATATTGTAGCTACACTATGCTAATTTTTAAACATCCAGTGTTGTGTGAAAAATATGAATAATTTACATCTCATTGGGGAAAAAATAATCGTGACTTAAGTCTTAAAGCTGAATGAAGACAAAAGCAAATAAGCGCAAATGATGGGATATGTACAGATTTTACACTGGGTACAAAAATTATAGTTGGGACTGGTCTTCATATTCTACTCTATCAAAGAATTACTAAAATGTAATTAACAAGACTGACTTCATTATATCTTACTCTACTTCAAGAAATAAAGAAATTTAGATAGTTACCAGTGACAACAGTACTCTATTTCTGTATGAGCTATGCATATTGCAATGTAGTGAAACTCAAACATCATCATCATTATTTACTGTTTTCATTATTAATTTACAGATCTGATATATTCTTCTTCCATTATACTTACCCTACATGGCATTTCATCTATAATATGCATTGTATATAGCATATACAAGGATAAAAAAAAATTCTTCATAATTTTTGGGGTTTTTTTCTAGAGAGCAATACAACCTTATAAAATGAAGACTAGTGGGGAGATTACCAGAAATTCTGTGCTGCCTTTTTTTTTTTTTCCTCCATGAAGGAAAGGGAAAATTTTTGGTATTGTCTTAGGTCACCGGAAATACTGCAGTAGTGAATATAAATAAGTCTTCATTAGATGACTGCTGCATTGCGGTCTTTACTTGGGAATGGTTCTGGATTATCATTTTTATTGGCTCTACTTTAAAGATACCTTCTTCAGTTGGTGGAAAAATAATGCTCCTTCTTTAGTTCTAAGAAGAGCAGCCTAAGGGTGGAATGCTCTAAAGAAACCCAGGCTTTTGTGAAATGATGTCATATGCCAACTGTGCCAGGCAAATGTTTAGTAATAGCTAAAGCATTCTATAATTAAAACAAGTCCCTTGTTAAAAGAGACTGAAAGTGATCAAAGCTCTTTTGTCTGCTCAGACACTCGATAAATGTGAAAAGAGTTTTGCTTACAGTGAGGATGGTGCTGTGGTTTCTGTCTCCATTGTAAGTAGCAATAGAGTGCATCCTGAACTATCCCTATTTGCAAATAAACTAATAAAAATAATACAGAAAAATGAATGAAACAAAAGGGGCATTCAACAGAAAATAAACAGGTATTTCTTGCCCCTGTAAGACACAGAGTGGAGCCTTAAATATCTGAAACTATTATTTAATATTTGCAAGGCAATAAAGCAGAGATATTTCAACAGTACTGACAACAGATTGTCCACTCAGGCTAAAGGGACCATTTGAAACCAGTAGTCATTTGATTCAGCATGTGGCCCATGACTATTCCTTTACATTATTGTGTTTCTAAAACACTTCCTATTTACCAAGAAACAGTATATGTGAGAAAATATTTTGAAAATAAAGTATTTCATTGATTGAAACACATTCCTCAGCTTGCCTCTGACCTTGTTGCTGCTCTATGCCAGAAATTGCCTTAAAGGCTATTCGAAAATGGCTATTCAAATGCACCTTAGAAACTGAAGAAACAGAATTTCTCATCTAAATGCACCTCAGTACAGCTTTTATATGCAACACTTGTTCTTTCTTCTTTGACTTGCAGAGGTACAAATAAGACAATTCTAAAACCAGTCCTGGCTACGTTTGCAAGACATATCTGGAAATTTTAAATTGAAGCCTTTTCTCCTAACATTTCCTTTAAACTCTTAAGCATCAAAAATCAAACGTAACTGTACCCACAGCATTCAGCACACTTTTAAAAACTTCCCTGACCCAGAGTGGCAGAGGAAAAAGGTGCACATCAACATTAAAAGGGATGTTACACACACTCCAGTTTAGAATAATGGTTTGAAGGAAGCTGGTTAATGCTAAACTCTATCCTGAGTATTTGCCTCTGTGGAACTGAAGCTTCATCATAAGGAGATATGAACACAAGCCTACCTTCCACCACATGGTATCAGGACAAAAATAAGTCTGAGATAACCTTTTGAGCAAGGAGGACACTCTGCTAACACTCAATAATATGTTCAGTATGCAAGAGCTTAATTCCTTGCAAAATTTGATACACTTGTTCCAAACTCTTGCCACTTTTCTCATCAAATGCTCAATGAAAGTGCAATACTAAGTTGCTGTAAACACTGCAATTCTAATATACAACTTTAGCTGTGATCAATTAATATAAAGCACTTTTCACTACAAAACATAACAGATGTAATTTCAAGTGCAAATTCTTCGTTCCTGTTCACTTTGAAGAACAATGTAAGGTGTGAGATGCCATGTAAAATTTTGAGTTGTCTTCTGCAATAAAGCTAAGTCAAGTGTTTCATTATAATTTTAAAAGACTTTAGTCATGTTCTCCCTAAGGGAAACAAAATAACTGATTCATGAATTGTGAAAAATAATTTCCCAGCTTAAAAAAAAACTTTCAAACTGATGTACTTACAGTCCATCTGCAAAATGTAAACCATTCAAGATAGAACCCACAACGCAGATCTTCAGATCTTTTTCTTTGACCTATGTTAACTCTATACACTTCCCCATTACAAATTACCTGCAATCACATATGACTACATTTCTCCATTCAAAACCATTCTTTTTTTCCAATAGTCAGTGCTACATAAATAGACCATAGTCTTAAAAATATCTTTTTATATCTCCTGTCCTAGCCATATTCTACTTTGGGAAAAAACAACTAACCACTCAACCACACATAGGAAAAATATCAAACCATGTTATACAGACAAGTCTTCTGAAAACAAGCCATTTAGGTGTTTCTAGACATACCATGTTTTTCCAGATGTTCTATGCCCACTAATGCAATTTACTCCTGAAAGGAATCTGACCTGTCTCTAAAATGCTTCATCACTAAAGGCAAGTATAATGATACCTGACTTCCTGGAATGGTTTTAAATGTTTTCATATTAGGTTTCTTTTCATTTGTTTTAAAGCAGGGTTAATGCTCATTCCTTGTAGCTCTTAAAAAGGTCTAACTTCTAGACAAGAACTACTGAACACCTCCTTCAGTGCATTACTGAACTCCTAACTCTTCTTTGCAACTCCTAATATGATGTCACTCGATTGAGCTAGGCTTTGTTTCTGTGAACTCTTACATTCATTATGTGGATGAGATGGGGCATGCAGCTGCACAGTTGTTTTCCTGTTGCACTGCAAAGATTTAAGTGGAAAGAATGATCTCAAGGACTTGTTAGCTGTGCATCTTCAACAGGTTGTATTTGGAGGCAGAAAAGTAGGTCTTTACCGAGTGGTCTCAGTTTCAGTTTTAGCATCTATAATGATAGCTTTACCCACTGATCTTTTAGCAAACCCAGAAATAATCCCAGTAAGATTACTATAAATGAATACTTCTCATAGTATGATGTGCGAGGTTTTAATAATGGTATTCCCAGAAGGTCATAGCAAAGTAAATGTGTAACCAGAAACATTTTAAATAAGCGACACAATGGAAATATTATACCAAAGTGCTTTGTAAAGAAGCAAAAGAAGTATCTTCCTCTCTCCGTGGGAAATGTTCCAGGGAACTCTGATCTCAGAATAAAAATTTCAGAGCTATTAAAATAAATAAATAAATAAATAAATGGCAAGATGGATTATATTTCTGGATAGCACAGAAGAAAACAAGACGGGTAATGTTTCTTACGAAGGAGCAGGGAGGAGCTTGCCTAGATCTTAAAGATCCACAAAGGACTTTAAGGCAGGGAAAGTACATCCCTGTAACCTCTACCAATTTAGAATTTCTGAATGTCACTTCTATAGAAATCATATGAAGATCCCAATCATTAGCCTACTCTCAAGAAATCCAGCAAGAGCCCTTCCTCTCTTTTGGCTAAATGATAAAATAATCATAAATTAATTAAAATCAGTTTATTTACCCATTATAATTGATAGCAAGAAATATTAATACCTAGGGCAGACTAGCAATGTTAAAAAATGACAAATGAAAGCCTTCCACTGGGGCTTCAAGTTCCTGCATTCTTTTGAAATGCCTGCATACTTGCCACCTCCCTACCAAAAATATCATGATGATACAATGGAAAGTTGGTACAATAATAATAATAAAGCATTCAAAAATGCCTTTCGGAAATTACTTCAGTACTGATGAATGAAATACATAAATAAATGTTAATCCCATTACACAACATGGTGAATTCCCAGCAATGCTGCATTTGGTGCTGAAGAAGAAACAATCCAATCATTATCGAGAGCTAACATGATTCAGGATAAGTAAAAATGCTCCAGGCTAAAATGTTCTACTGTACTAACTTAATTCAGTATGCTCCTTCAGTTTGTTACCAGCTAAATTTATAGACAAACCAGTACTTTAAGGTGTCCACAAATTATTGTCTTCTTACAGTTATGGAAACTTCATCTATTCCTGAAAACAAAGAAAAGACAATACCTTTTACCCCTAGGAAAAATCTACAGAGGTTACAACATATTTAGTCTGGCACATATGCCTGTTCTCAAAAGGTAATGAAACACCTTCCTCTGAAAGAAAGGCTCAATTAAACAAATATACTTTGTCTGGTCAGAACCAATCAGAAGAAGAAAGAGGTTTTAAGGCTACAACGTGATCTTAGATCAGTCAAAATATGCTCAGTTTTCCAGTAATACCAGATTCTGTGCTACTGTGAACATAGTAACATTTATAGTTTAGCAATTTACTTCCACAGTTCCTTACATGCTATGTATCTACTGAATCTGGTTGCCTGTGCTTAGGGGTGAATTTGACCTGCTAAGTCAGAGACTGTGGCAGTGTATACAGTGATATATTTGTCTAAGAGCAATTTTCACAAGAAAGATAAAACTCATTTAAAATTTATTTTCTCCTGCCCTCCAGCAACCTACATAAAAATACAGGAAGGACAAGTAATTGCTACATCTGCCAGTAGGGAATAAAACTTATATACTACTAAGTCTTTCATGGTAAGTGTCCTTCATCCCCCACCACAATTTTTATGTTTATTTCTAAAATACTATTATTGTAGTAGTGGGTAGAATCAAACATCCATAAGTGCCTTGATCTTACAGTGGTAAAGAATGCACAACCTCCACATGGAAGTTGTGGAGTTGTGAAAGCACAAACTAGTATTTTAATTTCCCTGGAGCTGTGTTGGTCTGCCTCTGCACTTCTGCTAACCAAAGAGACATTTTGATACACATGGCTCACCAGCAGTTTAACTATGGTGTTTTAACCCAGTGTGGCAGGGACAGTCTTGCTCTCTAGAGCTGGCCTGGTGCCGAGCTTAATGGAATACTTGATCCATGAGGCTGAGGCCCAGAAACTGTAATACACAAGTACTAAATAGCAATAAATAACAATAGATGATCTGAAACACCAGCTCACATCAGTGCCCTGTGTATACTAACATTTCTACATTTTTTACCACCAGCAGAGCTGAAATTGAGCCAGTAATTGTGGGAAATTTTAGGAAAGTATGTCAAATATAGACAAGATAATAATGTCTGTCGCCCCTTTTTTTTTCTTTTTTTTTTAATAGCATTGTGGGGTACCATTTTTATTGTCTATCAATGACTTCCAGATTGTTTACTCAGTTCACAAATAAAAATTTAGAGGGTTTTGAGAACAAGTGGTTAGCAAAAGTAATGGAAAACTGGATAAGTACCAGAGGATTTCTTTAAAATGTAAATAGTATCAAACTTCAAAATACAAAACTAAATTATTCCTGACAATAAATATTCAATAAATTTATGAAAATAATCCAAAACACTATGACAATTCCCATTGTCTTGTAAAACAATAAGCAGCCACCCAAGAAGCAAGCCAAAACAGTTTGTTTTGTAGCTGTAGGACCTTTTGTTCTATCATGAAAATGATGGACCATCCACAGCCAAGTTTTTTAAGAAGAGGATGGAGGAAATTACTTCAGACATTTCAAACACTAATTTATGCTACTTGCACTTGCATATTTACTGACTATCTGATGGCATCTTATCACAGCTATACTTAGGGCAGGTTTTATGACAAGCTTTGCACTGGTGTTTATTCAAAGATTTTAAAGGCTCACCTTCATCCTGTATCAGAAACAAAGCTTGAGTTATGATACAGGCAAAGAAACACAAAGAAACACAATTTTTTTCTCAATTGTATTGAACTGGTTGTCTCTGTCATCTAAACTAACCTGTTATTTTATCTAAGGATCACACCAAGGGGTAATAAACATTTATATTGCCTGCAACATGTCCATAATTCATGACTTGGAACAAGGAACACAATGTGGACTTTGGAACACAAAATGTAGAATGTATAGCAGGGCGTTATTCACAGCCTGGGAAGGAGGGCCCTTAGAAAATAAATACAGTTGGCATTCTTTATCCCTCTGAGTGACACAACATCCTTGCAGTGTCCTGGATTCTGGAAATGTTCATGAGTCAATATGGAGTATTTTTGTTTGTGACTTCTAACTAGAACCTCTGACAGACGTTCAAGTGCTATGACAGAAGATGTGTTTACTGTGGGTTAATCTCAATTTTTCTGAGAGGTTCACAAATACAGCTGGTATCCCATTAGCCTGTTTTCAAAAGAGGTATAAAGGGTCAATATGTTAGGAACAAGTCACTTTTTATTAGGAATTGGTAGCAATCACTATGGCACCAGAGCATATAATGCTACTGTATCAAAATATTTATTTCTTGTAATGAACTTTATAATTTCAAATTATTGCAGTGAAACAACACTATTATGCAAACTTTGTAATATCATGAAAAAAAATTCTGATACATTCTTTTCTTCCCTTGCTGGAAGGAACCAGTTTCTTCTTCTTTTCTTGCAGTTTAGATTTTTACAGCTTTGGAACAGCTACCTCCAGCACTAGTAGAAATGAATAGCAAAACTTAAAACACCTATATTGAAAAATACAAGACTAACATATCTTAATCTAGATGCCCAGAGGATATCCCGCATTTACATTCAAAAATATTAGCATACGCCTTTTCATGCTTTTGCTTATCTGGAAAGTAATGTAGCTGGTAATGTTTCATTCTCAGGCCTTTAAAGAAAAATTATAACCCATAAGCTAATAGGAAATCCTAAAAATAGTCATATTATAAATGCAAATGGTATTTTGTCATCCACCTTCATTCAAAATGGGTTGTTTCATGCTTCACCATTTTAGGAATATAGGATAGAGTTACATTGCATAAAACTCTTTGAACTCTGGCATACTTGGTGACAAACTAATATTTAAGCGATACAGATGTTGGTAGCCTTTTAAAACTAATTAATCTTAAAATATTTGGCATTTCTTTGGTCATCTTTGCAATGAAAAATCAGTAGAAGACAGAGCACAGAAGCTGCTGTTTCACCCCTGCAATATGGAAAGCAGCAAACACTGCATTCCAAAAGGCATGGAAAAGGATTATTAATAGACTCAGGAATTTTTCTTACATTTTCAAAAATTCTTATGTAGGACTGACTGTGAACATGAATAAAGTCAAGGGAAAGCTATGACATAAAACCTGGAAAGCTTAGGTGAAGTTCACACATCTGATATTGCACAGTATATCTCACTTTCAATATTATGCCAACGTTATCCTTGGGATGAAACATTTACAAGGAAAAAGAGAAGAAAAAAAAGTCATCCCAAATGAAGAGAAGGACATGGAGTGCAGAGTGTGAAAGAACCAAGTGGCTGATGGGAAAAGAGGTTACTACTATTGCAAGCAGAAATATGTCCCACCCAGCTTTCCATCTGATTTCTGCATGGTTTGGTCTGTTCTACTCAGAGAAGAAAGCAAACCATGTCGAAATGAGTTTTTATAGAAAATGTATTTAACTTTGCATTTTCCTTAAAGCATGAGAGAGATCCTGTATTTGCAAGGGGAAGGCAGCATGTCACTGAATTTGAGAAATAAACCAGGTTTTATCCAGGAAGTAGATTCCTTTTCACATGAAGGCATCAAAACAATGTCAAAGACAATGTGAATCCTTAAACACCTAAAGATAAATGAATGCTGTCGTGGTTTGACCCTGGCTAAATGCCAGGGACCTACGACGTCTGCTTTCTATGCTCTTTCCTGCTGCATTTATGCAGAGGAGAGGACTCAAACTAACACAAACACACTGAACTCATGAGTTGAGATGAGGCAGTGATGGGGAGGGGACGCACAAAAACATGAGCAAACAGGTGAGGGACTTAAGTTGCAAAGTGATTTATTAACCTGAGGATAAATGAGAGGTAAAAATAAGCTTTTAAGACACCATTTCTCTACTCACCCCCCTTCCCTCTTAAGACACCGTTTCTCAGCTCACCCCCTCCCTCTTTCACACAAACCAACAACTCCGGGGTGGGGCAGGGTATGGGGGTATCCCTTTGGTCAGGGTCAGTCCACCAGGGAGAAGAGTCCTCTACTCAGCCATGGGGTCCCTCCCACGAGAGACAGTCCTGTGTGAACTTCTTTGGCGTGGGTCCAATCTCACGAGCAGCAGCCCGGCCGAAATCTGCTGCAAACACGAGTGCTTGTCCGCGAGGTGCAGGCTCCCAAGCCCAGGCAAGGTTTTTTCCATCCCGAGGCCAAGGCTTTTCTCTCTCGTCCACAGCTTTTGCAACTCTCAGTCTCTGCTGGGACTCCCACTGGCTCACAGCTTCCTCCAGGCATCCCCCTGTTCTTCTGGCATGGGCACCTCACCATGGGCTGTGGGTGGATCTCTGCACCCCCCTGGACTCCATGGGCTGCAGGGGGACCACCTGCTCCCCCCATGGTCTTCACCACGGCCGGCAGAGTGTTTTCAGCTCCGGCGCCTGGAGCACCTCCTCCCCCACCTTCTCCACTGACCTTGGTGTCTCCATGTTGTTTTCCCTCACATATTTTTTCCTCCTCCTCCTCCTCTGGCTACAAAGAAGTGCGTGCCCCCATTGTTTTGATTTCTTCTTAAATATGTTTTCACAGAGGCGTAACTAACAACTCTACTTGGCCCAGGTTTGGCCAGCAGCATGTCCATCATTTTCAGAGCCAACAGAGATTGGCTCTGCTGGACAAGGTGAAAAACGTCCAGAACCTTCGCACAGGACACACAGGAGCCATCTTTGTGCCCCTCCCTACCCACTAGCAAAAACTGGGCCAAGTAAAACCACCACAAATGCTTAAGAGTTTTATTGCAGTGGGGCCAGAAAAAGGACAAAATGACCCTGAAAATTATAACATGCTTAAGTGACATAGAATAAATACACAAATTAAGCCCCACATTTTAGAGATGGGGACATTAAAAAAAAACCCCTCTGGATCTATGTTACATCTGGAAGCAAAAAGGCCTCCGAGACTGAGGTAATTTGTTGACATTACGTTAATTTTTTTTAGTAATTGCTCAAAAATTCAGGGATTAAATGACAGAAACAGATATACATCTCCCAGGAAAAGTTGTGAAAAAATTATCATCCAGAATGCCAGCCTTGGGCATCTCATCTTATGACTGAGAAAACTCCAAAATATACAAGCAAACCCTAATCTCAAGTATCCAGAGGCAGACATCAAGGGAGGCAAGAAGTGGGTACACCAAAACCTTTCTTAAACTAGTGGGAATACTGGTGATGGAAAGTGAAACACCTATATAACTTATTTAGATGAACAAAATATATTATTTTAAAAACAACAAAAAAAACCAAAACAAAACAAAGAAAACAAACAAACAGAACCAAAAAACCAAATAAAACAAAACCAAAAACAAACAAACAAAAAAAAAAACCACCAACCCCCCAAAAAACAACTACAACAAAAAAAAAAAAGGGAAAAAAAAACAACCAATAACCAAAAGCCACACCAAAAACTCTATGTCTCAGCAGCAGGTAGCCTAATAGAAACACTTAGTATACTCAGGGGCACAATACAGGAATACAGTATTTCTTGTAGATGAGGTAATTACTAGAAAACAAGGCAGGAATGACTGAATTTAGGAAACAGCTGTATCTGATTTAAATGTGACTTTTTTCAGGGCCTTATCTTGAAAGCATATTAAAATTCTGTAGTTGGTACAGCAAACTACTAATAAAAAGTTTCTTTGTTATAAAAATTTTAAAAAATAACTGAAAGATATAGGTAGCAAAGTGACAGTAACATACAGGAAAAGATTTTAAAAACCAAACCAAACTGAACAAAAAACTGAACAAACACAGACAAAAGGCAAACACACCCAAACATCTCAAACTGAACAAAAAACTGAACAAACACAGACAAAAGGCAAACACACCCAAACATCTTAGCAGACATTTTCCATCCTTTAGCTGATGTGATGGAAGAATCCCTCTGCAGTGCCAACCTCATCTCTCACCTGAACTTGAGCTTCCCAAACCACACTTCTTTCAGTACCCCTGTTTTAGCTTTATGGAAAAACAGCTCCCATACTAAAAGATAGCAATGGTTCTTACACCCTGGTATCCTCTCTTCAACTATGGGCAGTCCCAGCAGACTTAAGAGGTGCGGCAAAGTCTACTTAGTAGGTGACCATAGGAAAAGGTGTCCCAACATGGAAAGTTTCCTCCTTACCTCATGCAGTAAAGGCTGGCTTATCCCCTAAACAAAACTGATACAGTGATAAGGATGCCTTTCAAAACTGTTTTCCTAACTTATTATTGCAGCTTTTTATACTCTTGCAAAGAACATAAATAGCTCATGGGTTTTGGATCTTCATCTTTTAAATATACAAAAGTTGAAAAAAGTGGAGTGAGGGAGGGGGTTGTGCGCATGTTTTTGGTTTGGGGGGGTGTTTGGTTTGGTATGGTTTTTTTGTTTCTTTGGTTGTTTGATTTTTTTTCCCTATTTGACTGTTTGATTGCTTTTTTTTCCCAAGCCATGGTGCCCCCTAAATTGCTGCAATTTTCCCTGAAGTAGAGAGACATCCCAGCTTCATTCAAAGGACGGAGCTGGGATACCCAGAGCAGTTCACCTACTTCAGCAAAGGCTGTCCTACTCATACCCAGCTATCTTCAATTGGTTGATCCTGACTGAGAAACACTGGAGTGAAAATTCACTGCTGTTTATACGCTGCCAGTTTATCACCACTAAAGTATTCCAGTGCTTCTTTTAAGCTAAGTCAGGTACTTCAACATTTACATTACAGCATAGACAGACCTTTCATAATTTCTGGAAAATTTTTCATATGAACCCTTGCTTAATTTTTTGTCTCTGCCTATAAATAAAAGCTGGAAAATAAGTATAATAGTTCTAGGGTGAGTTGTGTATTTCTGATGGTAGTTTTTTAGCTGGATAAACACTGATCACTTTTTATTTGTTGCATGACCTAATAATTTGCAGATTAAAAATAACATTTTGTTTTCCATGGCATGGTTACTTGGCTTCTCTGTGCTTCTGAGGAAAAGAAGAATGTTTTTACAAGCCTTTTGAAAGTCCTAATGGAGTTTGTTAACATGTAGCTTTTATTGTGTCCTGTCCTATCCCCCATTATGCACTTATTTATCTCTTACCCTTCAAAATGTAGCATCATAGGTAGCCTGAGGAAATTCAGAGCTTCACTGTGCTAATGCATTGGATTAATACCATTAAGTTCAAAAGCAGTGTCTTCCCAGGACCTTAAATAGGATCATTAGCAAAGACTCTTTGGCCCCCAAAACCTTACACTGCATAAGTCAGCATTGTACACAGTCACGTGCACAGATCTGCTATCATGACTATACAGACAGAAACCTTTGATAAATCTTATAAAAATATTGAAATATGTAAGATCTCCTTCACCGCAACAAGCACCACCTAGCAATAAATCCATATACTTATCACCGCTAGCCTGCCTCTACGCCAAAGGGGTGTTTTAATACATACTTGATATTTCTACGGCTCCACAGTATTCTTTGCAACCACCCACACGAAACATTGCTGCCATGCTGCAGTTTGGGAAGCTGCAGCACATTTCCACTGACGAACACCGAAGTCTGTAGGCCCCGGTGCTGGCGCCAGGGGCACGCTGCTGCCAGGAGTAGGTGAACACCCTTCCCAAAAGCCTCTCCACAACCCAGCAGCACCCACAGGTTTACTTTTCCCTGCTGACATTTGTTTAGCTTTACCTTGTGGTAATCGTCACAGTTACTAGAAATCTCTGGACCATTTACGGTGTGAAATTAATTACCTCTGTAAATCGACGTTTCACTGCGTCACTTTTGTCACCAGTCAATTACAACACTGCGTTGCAGAATTCAGAGCTGCCGAGGCCGCTGCGCTCCTCCATCAGAAGGAAATCACCTGGGCAGCAGCACGGCTCTGTGGTGTGCCTGCAGGGTGTCTCCTGCTCTTCTCTTGGTGTGCCTGTGAGCTGTGGGTGTCCAGGTTCTGGAGGGGGGCCGCCGGGGTGTCCTTGAGGAGAGGTGAGGCCGGGCTGTTCCGTGCCGGCCACAGCCGGGCACAGGCAAGCCTCAGCCCCGGGCAGAGAGGTCCGAGGGGAAAAAGGGGAGAAAAGGCCCTGCCAGCCCCGAAGGGAGAGCATGAGGAGGGACAGGAGGGGCTCCGACGGCCAGATTCTCCTGGAGAAGCCCCTCCGGAGCAAGGGAACAGCGAGAGAGAGCAGGAGCGGCCCAGAGGGGCTGGTATGGACTGACCGCAGCACCACATCCCCCTGCGCCCCTCCGTAAAGGATCTCCTTGTCTTAATCTTGACCCTCAACCTCTTTTTTTCCCCCTCTCATTTTACTCTCCCTCCCATCCCTGTGCAAGAGGAGGTATGGGAGCTCGGCTGGGTGAGCCTCTAGCAGGCAGCCCACCACATTGAGAAATGCTGTGTACTTGCACTGCCTGGAATGATCTTAAATCCATTTTTACACTTAGTCACTATAAGATATTGATAGCTATCTGTTTTGACGTGTGCCGAACACTAGAAAATTGAAGCCAAAATGTTCAGAAAACATGCAGGTTAGGTAGTGTGATTTAGACAAGCCAGCAGTCCGGTGACCCAAAGCTTAATAGTCAGCAATAACTCACTGGTAAATAGGTAAGAGACTGATTTCGTATGGGAAACCTGTGAGTTTACCTCCCATAGTGGCACAGACATATGAAGATTAAACGTAAGTAAGCACAAGACAGGGATGTTTCTCACTAAAAAATAAAATACTGTTTTTCACGTACTTTGCAGTTAAAATGTAGTGAGCAAATGAAGAGAATTTGCTTTGGTATGCAAAAAAATTAAGCTCTGTGGAGGCAGAATATAAAGTGACACTCCAGCTAACAAGTTTATTTCAACTTGTGTCTGTGCTGTTTTTCATTTAATTAATTGAAGAACTTCCATCAGCTTGAAAGGGACCAGGATCAGACCCTTGAGAGAGTGATTGTTTTTGAAGCATTGCAAACAGTGAGAATTATTGCAGTGTTCAGTAATTATTTTGACTTTTTTTTAGTGTCTCCACCACTACTATTCTATTAATTATTTCTCAATCTTTTAATGAGTAAAACCATCAAAAATTAAGGATTTATTTTTTAAAAATTGATTTGGTTGTTAAATAGAGAACAATAATGCACACGGATTGAACTTTTAAAGACTGATCTAGGCAGGCGTTTTCCCAGGTACTGTAAGTTAGCCTTATTTAAAATTACCACAAAGATGATGCACAGAATTTTAGTTTATTTCAAAGATGTTTCTAAAAAGGAAAAAAAAAACAACAGCAAACAAACAAAACAAAAAAAACCCCCACAAACAAAAAACCCCAAAATAAACAAAAACACAAACCCCCACAGTTAATTAAATTATGCCTGTGCATTTATGACATCTATATATAGCTGCCAGTTAACAGAATTTGCATCTTCCTAAATAAATGCCAAGAAAGTAAGTGATTCTGGAAACCCACTTATACACAGATTTGCTAAAGTGCCATGCAAAAAGCTTTTATTAAAAAAAGATTGAAATTGCTCATATCTTAAAATAACTTTAACAGACGATGGAAAATATACTATAGTCAGTCTGATTTTTTCGAATTTCAGAAGGTAATTAGGCCCCCATTCTTGGAACAAGACCCCTGCTATTATGATTACCAGTCAACTATAAGATTTTCTCTTCACAGATTTCTACTTTGTCAGAGATCATCCAGAAAATATTAGTGTTAGAGAATGACTGCACGTAGAACATTTTTTAGAGGCTGACTTGTCCATCTGTATTAAAAAGAAAATTTTTTATACTTATGTGTGTAGAATGATGCTTAAGTCAAAAACATTAAGGTGTGGTTTAATCTGGACACGGAGGAGAGCTGGGCAAAACTTACTCACAAAGCACAAAATTTCCATAAAATGCTTCATAAAAGTTTCAGCTTGAAACTTTCACAAATTCAAGCCAAACTAGGAAAGAAGATTTGTTCAGAAATAAGTTTGATTGTTTTAAAATGGAGGAAAGTGGTTTAACCTAGTCACCTACAATGAAATACAAACAGGGTTTTTTTTTCCAAAGGACACATGAACCCACCATCTCCAGCACAGCTATCTGCATATTCTAGTGATTACATGGGTGCTTCAATCTCCTTTTTTCATCCCTTTGCACATTGTAGAAATATGTAAGGATGCATAAAAACCAAACTAGACACAATAACTCATGTGATTCTGCTTCTGGGTAAAGTGTCCCAACCACCAACATAATTTTTTTTATTTTTTACCTCTCAGTTTGTTTTAATAATTTACATATGTGGAAAGAAAACACTTTATTCTACATGCAGCACATTTTTATTAAGGCTTGCTGAACATCTTCTCAGTTTTCTGCTTAGTGAGACAAATGGACTCTCACCCCCTTAATTAAAGACTTTTACAAATAGTTTATCAACTATTTTGATAGTGTAGTTGATCAAGTAAGATATGGCAATGAAATTATTTACAGAATACTATTGATCGATATCTCCATGCCTGAATATGTAATAATGGAAAAAACAATTCAAAACCAGATAGTAAAAAGCTTAATATAGAACCTAGTTATTTTTATCCAATCAAAGCTAAACTGTAATGGTTAAAGAGTACTTTAATACCCTTGTCTCTTACTTTATACTTTGCACTGCCTTAGCCCTCAAAAGTCATCCCATCTGGACACCTTGCAAAAAGCTCTGCGGGTAGGATGAGGCAAAGTTTGTAATGGGATTTCTCAGCAGACATCTTCTTGTGAAAGTAGCATGGAGTAGAAAAATAAAGAAAGAGAGGCCAGCCTGAAATCTTTTAATCCAGCTCCATTTACCTAAAATCACACTTACAAAATTGCTTTTATCCGCTAGGTCAGAGTTGAGCCATTGAAAACTGAAAGCTAAAGTCATTGTAAGCAAGGGCAGTTGTACTTATTAAAATCACTCCAGAGAGCAATGGTCTTTGCGTGCTATGCTGGAAGACATGAAATAGATTTTGAATTTTTAAAATGTTTATATTGGAGCCTGTAGCATTACAGTCAAGGCAGATGTGCAACCCAACCCTTGGCTGAGATTTTATTCACTGCACACACACTGAACAGAAAAAAATGTGCAGCTGCCAGTTCTATGATTTCTTAGTGAATTTGTTTTACCTCCTTTCAGCATAGCATGTACATTTATTTTGTATGATTTGTTCATTGTTTATGTTTCTCATGACCATCTAGGCAAACTCAGATATTGTTTCCATAGCTACCATCTGTACATTACTGAAGTTCTCCCCTGACCCAGGCACAAATACTTCTTTTCAACATTGGGCTTTCAAGTGGCAGTTTTTCATTGGTTCTTTCAAATTCAGAAAACCTGACTTTCAACATGCATTCATAGAGTTTTGCAGGCTGCATATTACAACTTACATAAAATGTCATCACTTCCGTTGAGATAAAGAAACAGCAATAAAAAAAACAAAAGAAAGGAAGTTTTATTCCAGTCTAAGTAAGCTTTGCATATAGCAAAGACTTCCAGAAGTGAACTGTTACATATAAGAACCTGGAAAAAAAGACCAAGACCAGAGAAACCAAATGTTTGACTCAGGAATAATGAACTGTCAGGCAATGCATGGGGTATCAGAGGCTTTACCAGTAAAAAGCAAAAAGCAATCCTATGTTAAATTACATGGTATACCAGAAGAATCATCCTTGGATACAAACAAGTTCAAAAAAGGTCACATAACCAAAGGTTTGAAGATAAGAAGCACAGGGAAGCAGATCTTTATTTGGAAACAAGATATGATTTGTGACACCTAAACTGTTTCAACGTACCTTGGGCTGCAATCCAAAGCTACTAAACTATGACCACAAACCACAGCACATCTAGGAGATTGTGTCATAGCAAGAGTCTATTTTTGAATAAAGTATATGAGGTATTGAAAGGGACATAAATGTCCTTTGTATTTTCCAAGTATGCCCTTCAGTGGCTTACCAATTATATCTAGAGGTATTTCACAAGAATGTAGCAGTACAGATTATATGATAAAATCGAGATTTATTTTATATAATGTCAAAAACAAACTCCAAACAATAATGCATTCTTTCTGCAAATCTTTTTATTCACATTACTCTTACATAAATCTCTGAATGTTGTGTCTTAAAGAAAAGTGTTTTAAGCTCCCAATTTACAAACTTTTACAATTTTTATTACAAAAAATAATTAAATTTAATATGGGAAAAGAAACTGCCTCCAAAGAAGACCTCTGCTAATGCAAGCTAATTGTTTAATCCCATTCAGAGAGCAATTCAAACTCTAATGAGCTGGGTCTGGCCTGAGTCTTGCTGCTAACATTAAAAGACAATTCCAGAACACTATTAGCAGAATATTCTTACCATTAGAGGAACATTTTCCAGCCTAAATATATTCAGATAATTATCCTTATTTTTCTGGGCCAACGATGTCCTTGAGTTTAAGCACCCCTTCTCTCACCCCAGAATTCATATCTGCCATGCTTTTATAGAAGTCCATTACACATTTTCTCCAGCCTTCATTTTATGAGTTAAACAACAAACTCTAGTTTCTTTCCTAAGGTTGCTTTTTGCTCCCTACATCAATCCTAATCATAACAATGGTGTTTGGATTGCAACAATCCAATAATAATGTCATTACAACCAAGCAATTAATGAACAGAAGCTTAAATGTAGGCTCCTGAAACTCCATTTGGACAGCCAAGAGGTCCAAAACTGAATAATCCATATACAGATCTCAAATTGAATAGAACTTGCTGGGGGGGTTCTAATGAATTTTAAAATGAAATAATGATGTTGCATGCCCATTTTACATAATCTTTACATAAAAACCAAAAGGAATAATGGTATATTGGTTTTTATTATTAAATTACCTTTAATATTGAAAACATCTTTATTTTTCATAGATGTTACCGTAATTTAAAGAGTTCCTACAAACTTGAAAAAGGACAGGAAATGAGGGGTGGGATTTCTATAGTTTATGACCTCTCTAATGTAATGTTTCCAGCATCTGACTTAGGTCATTGTACCAAGGAGAGGGTGAAACAAAAATAAAATTAAAAGGCAATGAGGGGTAATCTTGCTCTGAAATCTGTTGCTTTGGCTTTGCACTGAAAGTCTTCTAAACACCATATCCAAACTCCATCTATTTTCATGTGACGTTCTTGAACACATCAAGCCCCACAGACACCTCTTGCTAGACTCAGGCGTAAAGAGTAGTAGGAATGCAGCCCAGAAAAGGCCTGAGGTATGGAGTAGTGCAGCTTGAGAGAAAACATGGGGAAAAGAGTCCTCTCTTAGAATCAGTTATATTTGGATTTTCTCAAAATAATGGATGGATACAGTAGTATGGCAATATTTCCAAACTTTCTTGCTTATGCAGGAAGAGGATGGATGACAGCTCTGTGCTGTCTGGCAGGATGTAAACCTGATATGGTGTAAAAGGACAATGTGATATTGTACAGGCAACAAAGACAACAGTGAATACAATGGAAACAATGTGTTTGAGAACATTTCAATAAAGATATTTACTTGTTCACTAGCTTTCCCCTTTGGTTTACCCTGCAAGCAACCCTCCAGGAATCTTTTCTAAGTCACTTTATTCTTCCCACTGCAGCTCATGGATGAGTCGAGCTGAAGGAGAAACCTAATGCAGAGGCATGTCTGTTGTGCTGATCTAGAGTGTTGACAGACTTTCTGTGGCTTCTTTGATATCTTCATTGATTATTCTTTGAGATCTTGTGTTTATAAGAAGCAGCATGGAAAAAAGCCAAAGAGGGAAGAAAAGTCAAAGGGGGGAAAGAAAAAGACAAGGAAACTTTTAACAACAGTAAGATGAGTGAAAAAGAGGTGTTGTCAGCCTAGATGTTGTCATCCAAACAGAAATAGAGCAGGTTTTGAGGGATTTATTAAATGTTTTGTTAAAAAAAAAAAAAAAGAAGAAGTTTTATCATTGGATGTTTTACTGTGGTTGTAGTAAATTTTTTTTTTGTGGATTTTTTAATTTCAGAAAATTTTAAACCTTTTTTTTAAAGGAACTAATTGGTTTTCATTTTGAAGTGACAACTTTGTTTATAAAATTGCCAGTGTTCAAATAAAAAAAATATTTTAAAGACTTGAGCAGATAAAAAGTTTTGTTCCTTCCTTACTTCCTCTTTTCTTCTCCCACAATTTAAAAAAAAACAAACATTTACCCAAATTAATTTGAGACAAAACATTTCCCCAGTTAGGCTAAAAAACTGAAAGCAAACCAGAACTGCATCAAATAAATAAAATATAAAAATTAAAATTTTAAAAAACATTCTTTCTTTCTTTCTGTCTTTCTGTCTTTCTGTCTGTCTTTCTGTCTGTCTATGCCTGTCTTTATTATTCTCTTTTAGGGCAAGAAAAACAAGAGAGCAGGAAAAACTGTCTGCATAGTCATCTGTATTTTTCTTGCGTCTCTAACCTTTTCTCCGTGGTAGTTGCACTTCAAGAAGGGCAGCATCTCATGCTGTTTTCCAGCTGCGTGAAAGATAAAGTGTTGCTTTTGTTTTGTCACCATGAATTATCCCATCAAGCAACACATAGTTGATCAAGTACTGAAAAAAATCTAAACTGCACCTTTGTCGTTGTCCCACTTGTCTTGTTTATGTCATTCACTGATCATTAACTTCTCAAAGTGTGGGCAAAATTTTGCTTTGCAGCCCAGAGAATAAAAAGGAACAGGAAACAGGTTAAACAGTCAACATATTTTATAACGTTATAATTTCTTACTACTTTTCTACTTAACGACTAATTTTGTTCAAGTGCACACCTACATGCTTGAGTTGTGAAATCCAGCAGAAGCCTTATATTGACTGTACTTCTCCATCACCTTTATAAGGTACACCTGCCAACTGCCAGTTAATAATTTCTTAACATCATGTCCACTTACTTAATTTATAAAATACAGAGTTATTTAGTACGTGCATAAAGCAAGTGTAGGAGACTTTAGCTTAAAAGCGTGACACACATGAAAACATCCTTGATTCTCTCTACTCTTTTTCTAAGCTTGAAGCTGAATTCAGATCTGAATTTAGCTGTTACTTGCTATTAGAACTATAATTCCACCTCACACCCCTCCACACTTTATGATAGAAATTCTTTTGAATACTTGATGTCAAATGTTTGCCTTATTAAAACTAAAACTATACACAATAAAGAGATAGCAAAAGTATCTATGACTATGTGAACTTCTGGGGATTTATTTAGGTATACATATGTATGTATAGGATATAACCCTATATGAGATATTATGATAAATAATACACCTTGTCTTAGTCCTAGTCCAGAGGATACACTGACACCTTTCTGTACTCTACAAGGGTCTCTGTTCGTGCCTTGGCAATAATAAGTGGCAAGTCATGTATGGAGACAGGAGATCCCTTGGGCTACTGAGTTGAAAAGAGAGTGCAACATCTGTTCAGATGATACTTATGTTCTCTGGATTTTTAACACTATTCTGAAGAACATGGGATTAATTTGATGGCTTTTGGCTGTGTTTGATGGTTTTTGTAGGTGTACCTGCTGCCTGCTATTTTGTGAAAAGCACACTATTCTGGAAATGCTACAGAGGCAGGAATTCTTACCCCTACTCCCTTCAAACAAGGAAACATACATAAAACCCTGATTTGGGCTAGATAATATATATTAATCCCCTAGTTTATCAGCAGTGATCTCACTACACAAAAATAGTAATTCATCTCAGTGAATTATCTCTCAAAATGCAGCCAAAACTGCACATGTTCTCACTAAGTGTTCCTGAACAAGGAAAAAAAATTAAAATGTAAAGTTATTGTGGCTTGTTAGACATTGAAAAAAAACCACAAAACTACATCTGAGATTCCCCTTCCCCCTCCTTCCTGAATGGCTTTTTAAATGGCTTTCCTTGTCACAGCTGAGCTGGAAAGTTAAATTTTTATTCTTTTCTGAGCATTTACTCAGCCTCACATCAAACTGAAAAATTAAGGCTTTGAGTGCAGCTGGGTTAAGAGAAACACTGATGAAATGTTTAACAGAAGTATAGCTCTTTTCTGGAATCCAGAATTTTTCTGTAAGACCATAAAGAAGATGAAATTCTTACTCCATTTAAACCAAGAGAGAGAGAATTGCCACTGAATTCTCACTGAGTTCAGAGGGAATAGCATCACTGAATATCATCCTAAAATCTTTAATATATGTACAAATATCTACTGCTTTGCTCTATGTTCTCTTGACCAGCTAGCTCTCTTAACACCAGAGCAAGAAACACATCAGAGAAAACCAAATTGCAGAAAGCAACACTCTGTTACATTATTTAATCCTTTAAATTTTAAACAAGCCTAGTAAAGAAAAGATCCACTGGAGTAGAAAGGAGATGTGAAAGATCCAAATAATTAGTGTTTATTTTTAACACTGCATTAATACTTAGATGTGTCAATCTTCATTAGAATCTCTGTGCACGTTCTGCATATTCACAGTACAAGAAAATATTGCCCCACAAAAGGCTAGTAAAAGTAAAGCTCTAAAAGAAAAAGTCAAAAGAAAGTAGAAGAAAGGTGGGACTAAGCAAGGTTATCTCCATTGTCAAAATGGAAATCCCGAATTCCAAGTGATGCACTGATTTCCACTAAGTTAACCAATTTTAGAGTGGCAGAAGTAAAAACAAAACCAAACTTTAATGGGTAATGCATTCAAATATAATAGTCAATCCTGAAAGTACTTTCTCAATATTTCCCTCTTTAAAACAGCTAACACAAATAAATATATATTTGAAATCATGTTATCACTAAATGTACGCATGAGAGTATAACAACATTCATTACAATACTTCCAGAATTTTGTTTAATTATCTTTTACACTCTGTACTACCTGGACTCCTTAGTATGAAACAACAACAAAATTTTGCTTTGCCTCTAGCGTTCTTACAGCTAGTAAATTACCACTAAGGGTTAATAATTCTTCCTATTTGTGATTATCCTATTTGTGATTATGTACAAGAATGAGAAACTGGGTATTTAGGTATTACCTGCGCTTAATGGAGAATTCCTGATAAACATTCAGCATAGCAATTAATTGAAAACTCTAGTTTCTTCGAACTCTGTCTAAATTCTTTGCACTTGAAGGGAATGGAATATATTGGCATCACCCATGACAAGAGCTAGAGAGGTTAAACTGAGCGGTGCACATGGAGCTCTGCACAGCTGGACAATTCCATATCTGTACAGTAACATCTGACAGAGTCTTATGGAAAGCTGGTTCTCTTCCCTCAAGCTTGTCTGTTGTGCTTGGCTGACAGGCTGCAAACACTAATACTCACAAAACATATGTATGATGGCACACATACCAATATTCATTACAGTGCATTAAAGACTATTTAGCTTACTGGATATATTTCTTTTTCAGACTTCCATTTTTCCTTTTCAACTACTATATCAACTGATTTATTGCCACTAACAGTAGAATTGAACCACCTGTTCTTTCTTCACAATGAAACTTAAAGATCAGTATCTTAGAATAATTTTTTTCCCTGCTAGTTTATCACAGAATAGCAATATGTTAGCAAAACCAACATAGGAAATTCAGTTAAGTTTGTTATACTGGAATTGTTTTTCATCAGCAGCATCCCTTAGACACTATAAGACCTTAAAACCACAACTGATGTTTCAATTCAACCACTATTTCCCCATTTTTCTAGAGAAACTCTTTCAAAATGTAGCTTCTTCTCAGAAGCCGTAACAAAGAGTTGCAGTCTTAAAAAGACAATCATAGAACATAATTATAAGTAAGTACAAACTAGAAAGCATGTGGATATATGTACAAAGAAATTAAATACAATAGAGTAAACAGATTTAGTGGATTTTAATGAATGATAACTTTTAAAAACCAATCATTCTTCAAATACATCAATATAATCCTTTGAGTAAAGCTTATTTTGTTTCTCTGATCAGATTCTAGTCTCTGAGAAATCAGTATCTGTAGGGGATGGATTCATGACTTAGGGCAAATATTATCCATTTAAAGACCAATTAGTTTCCTACCAGGTATGCCCTCAGCAACAAACAGGAATAGATTCTGCAAAAAATAATATTAGATCTCACAACATCTCTCTGAAATGAACATTCCCACGTCTGATTTTCAGAAATTATACAGGCTCTTCATGGTAACACTGAATGCCCATTGGTGTTCAGAGCATAGGTCCTATATACTCTCTTTACAAAACTGCCCTTTCACTGCCTGAAATGTTTCTATAGTGTACCAAATCTCATACAATACAGTTTAACATTCACATGTGCTTTAGTACCAGGATTCTCTTGTTGCAATAGTTCAGGAGAAATGTATGCAGAGCTTTATTGCCTGTGATATACCACACAAATCACTTACCCTGTTTGTTCTTTATGTTGCTTACATCAAAGCCCACTGAAATGAGGGAGAATGTGGGACTAGCCTGAGCATGGATCACTGAAAATTTGCAAGTTAAAAACCAAACACCTGAATTGGTGCAACATGAGAGGCAGAGTAGTTCCTGGAAGAGGTAGAAACAAACCACAAAAAGTGTGAACTTCTCAAGTGCCACTAACTCCAACACCTCTTTAACAGTATCTGGACTAACCTTTTAGGTTCAGAGACTATTTTATGCCAGTGGTTCTGTGTGTGCATGTGCATGAGCACACAGAAAAGACTCAACTCAGTCTGTGCTATAGCTAAGTTTCTATCCAATAATAGAAAATTCGGCTACTGGCAATGCCTTAGCGTCTCTAATAATTTATACTGCATAAACATTAGAACTTGAAGCCAATTCAAACTCCCACTACAATTAGAAACACACTTCCACTTGTCATCAATTTTTTCTGTTTGTCTACATCAGATATGCACTGTTTATCTAGTATATCTGTTATGAAGGCATCAATGAATACTTACATTACAAAGGAACAGCAACTACTTTCAATTAAATACTAAATTAATTTTGGCTCACCGCATAAAAAAATCCCACACTCCTCTCAAAAAAAGAAACAGCAGGTGAATGTAAAAAAATAATCATAACTATTTAAGAGAACTGTGAAGCAAATTAACATATCCTACTAATGGTTACTATGCATTGGAGCCCTACACCAAAGTGGCTGGAAAATTCTGTAATACATTAAATTAGAATCATAGAATCATTTACATTGAAAAAGACATTTAAGGCCTGTAAGGTCATTAAGTCCAGCTGTTAACCCATCACTGCCAAGTCCACCACTAGATCAAGTCCCTAAGTGACATACCTACACACCTTTTAGTTACCTCCAGGGATAATGACTCAACCACTTCCCTAAGCAGCCTATTCCAGTGTTTGACCATCTTTTCAATGAAGAATTTTTTGATAATATCCAATCTAAACTTCACCTGGTATAACTTGAGGCCATTTCCTCTTGTCCTAGCACTTGTTACTTGGAAGAAGTGACCGAACCCAACCTGGCCACACCCTCCTTTCAGGCAGTTGTAGAGTGATAAGGTATGCCCTGAGACACCTCTTCTCCAGACTAAACAATCCCAAGTCCTTCAGATGTTTCTTGAAGTACAGGGTACAAAACTGAACATAGGATTCAAGGTGAGGCCTCATCAGCACCAAATACGGAGGGACAATCACTGCCCTGGTCCTCCTGGTGGCACTATTCTTGATACAGGTCAGGATGCCTTTGGCCTTCTTGGCCACCTGGGCACACGCTGGCTCATGTTCAGCCACTGTTGACCAACACCCACTCATTGCTTCTGCCAGGCAGCTTTCCAGCCACTTTGTCTCTGCATGGGGTTGTTTTGACCCAAGTGCAGGACTTAGTAATTGGTCTAGGTGAATCTCATCTGGTTGTCATCCACCCATCAATCCAACTTGTCCAGATCCCTCCGCAGAGCCCTCCTACTCTCCAGCAGATCAACACAGCTTAGCCCAGCTTAGTGTCATCTGCAAACTGACTGAGGGTGCAATTGGTCCATTGCATGTAATTGTGTGCTTTGTGATTGCAATAAATCATAAAGCATTCTGTCCCATAGGATCGGTTGCTGGTAAGAATGCTATAAAATATTTCTTAAAGATAAAAGTCATGATCCTAACCTTGGTCTACCCCACTGAGGCTCATGCTAAACTTTGTATCTAGGAAAACTACATTCTCTAGGGAAAGGAAATGACTCTCAAGATTGAACATTTGAAATGTTTGGAGTGCTCTTTTTAAGAGTGCGGAGTCCAGCTCAAGTTTTCCAATCCAGACTAAACTCAGAGGCCTAAAATATAAGCACAGAGAGTCACAGAATGTACAAACTCCTCTTTGAGCAGTCCAGGCAAGCCAGTGTAAATGGTACTCTCTAGATTAGCTACTGTACTCTGACTCTCAGCTTATAAACCTCCTAAACCAAGTGGACTACGTGAGTTTTGGACTGGGTTTTTGCTTTGCCTGTTCTTGTAGACATCACTCTATCCCTACCCCAGTTGTATACAAGTGCTCTTGCTTTCAAACAAAGACCTGAAGAAAATGAGGTAGTCTGTATTCCAGAGGATGTCACTGTGGTTTAAACACTTGCCTGTCTCCTCTCCTCTGAACTGTGGAGAAAGAATGGTATAGATTCATAGAGTCAGATGCTGAGACACATGACATAGAAAAGCCACCCTCTGCTCCACTTTCTGTCTCCCATAAAGATGTGCACAAAGAAGAGAAAAATAAAGGTTCTGCCAGAAGAAATTGATTTGTGCAAGTTTTTCTGTGATGCTTAACTGAAGCCTGCAAGACTCTTTATGGGCCCAGGACCAGGCACTTTATTTTTCCTTCTTTTTTTTTTTCACTTTTTTGAATTGCTGTGAATTCCCATAGTTTACAGAGTAAAAAGGAATAGTCTTTGTAGACCTACTCTTGCCAGGAAAAAGAAAAAAAGGCAAAATTTACTAGGTTAGAGCAAAGGTCTGACTTGGCCAGTGTCCTTCTGCTTGGCACTGTCCTTAAGTTGAGGTAGAGATAGGATTTTTTTTTCTCTCTACTCTGTGAATTGCTTTATTTCTGTCTGCACTGAATTTAATCTGCTGTTTTATTGACTAGTCATTCAGTCTTGTTGGATCCTTCTGAAATTCTTCAGTCAGCCTTGCCCAGCATACCCCAATTAACTGTCAGCAGCCTATCATCTTCCTGCTCACCCCCTTTCCAGGTCAGTTAATTTTTCCCTGCCAATTCATCCACGCAAGGCAAATTTCATGAAAAGCCACAAGAGCTGCAAACTACCCAAGTCACCCTCCACTGCTGACCTGTCTTTTCACAAACAACCTTTCTGCCAGACATTGATTAGCAAGCAGCAGGGCTGAGGCAATAGCAACAGACTTTTGAAAGATGCAAAATAAAACACTCAAGCCATTACCCAGCAGTCTGGCAATGAAATTATATTTCTAAGGTACTCTGCAGGCCTGCTTCCCCACTTATAAGCAGCAAGTCAAATAAATAGGTTTAAATAAAGAGAAGTGCACTGGAAGAGGAGCAAAGCATTTTGGAAATCCATTAGGAAAACCTAAACAATCCCATAGGCAATATTGCCTTTCCCCCAGGATATGCCAGCAATAGCCTCTGTGCTAAAACTGCTGAAATAACTCCCTGTCCAGCTGCAGCACTTACTATTTCATATCCAAGACTGCAATGAATTGGCAGATTAGTCTGATGTCCCTAACAGCACATCCTCTTTTCCCCGGTGCTGTGCCCTCTCACTGCTTTACACAGAGAGTGCTTTGCTCCTGGACTCTTTAGGGATAAATATCCTTTAGACCAGCTCCCTTGAGGGTGAAGTCCTCCACCAATTTGGGTTTATACTGTGTTTCCCAAGAGTCTGGTAACTGCACTCTCCATCAGCACACACTAGCCAGGCAGTGCTTCCCTATTCTTAAGCTCATGTTAAGCAGTCATAGAAAGGTTTTCTGTCATGGAAAGGACACTCATAGCTAACAACAAATTCCTAAGTAAGCTTCCCTTCCATTTTGTTGTTAGGGGAAATAATTATCTCAAAGGGTCCAAGTAATTCTGGATAATAATCATGAAATATATGGAATTTCTCTTTATTAGAAACTATTGGAAATAATTGTTTTTACAAATATGAGAATGCAATAATGGAATTGTTCTGTTCATGATTGTTTGGTGATAGAAAGCTCTTGCCTCCTCTTCAGTCCTTAAATATGTCACATGCAGACACATGTTCTTCTGTCTGTAAAGACTTAACAAGAAGAAAACCAAATAAATAAACAAACAAACAAACAAACAACAAAAAAAACCAAACCAAAAAAAAACAACCAACCAAAAAAAAAACAAAACCAAAAACCAAAAACAAACAAACAAAAAATACCCCATCAGGGAGACCAGTCCATTAATACATATTTATGGAAGTAACAATAGGTATGACTGTAGCAATAAACACAACCTGATATTACTTCTGTGCTTGTATCCTTTTTAGTCTGCAGGTACAGTCTCTTGTCTTGGTGCACAACTTTGTCTGTTATTGGTCTAGGTATAGAAATCTTTGCTTTCACCAACTGTATTAGCCTTCTTCAGCACCCACTAATGTGGGTAATGTGAAGGACTCAAACAAAAAAACCCAAAACCAAAAATCCCAACCAAGCAAAAGACTAAAACAAAAATAGAACACACGGAACTATGAAAATTCAGTAATTACCAAGTGGAGAAGACAGGCTGGTGGCAGGTGAGCAGACAAATTCAAATTCCATTTTTAAGCTGATTGTACAGTTCTAATACATAGCTGTAAAAATTATAGCAGCTTCTACTATCCTAAGCCATTTCTCTCTTTGCTGACCAGCAGATAAGTTTGTGGGGAAGCTTTATGTGAATACACAGTGGTTGGATATTCTCAGAAGAGGGCACTGACCTGTAACATCCAAATCCAGCTGGGAATCAGACTGACACAGCTTTAAAACATGGCACAACATGAATGTTCTCAGGCAGGTCCTCTCTCTCCTAAGAGACAAATTATTCCCTCCAGCTACATTGTCCCAAAAACCCAATGGGGATTTTATCCTATTTAGGAGAACAGCTGTAACGAGAAAGGAGAGAAATATTTATCCTTTTTAGTTAAGAAAGATAACTATTTCCATTATGTTAGTAGACCTCCCAGATAGCATAGTGCTGGGTTCGCTTCTAATACTCTTGATTAGATAATAGCCAAAAACCAGCAGCCATATGTACTGGAAGATCAAAACATAATAGCAAAGTATCTTCTTTTGCAACATTAGCCCTCCAATATGTGAGAGGGTACAAATCTTAGCAATTAGTGACTCAGTATTTAAAATTAAGAAAAAGAGATGGAATTCTTGCACAATTTGTTGGCAAACAGTGAAGGCTGTAAGTGAATACCATTTGCTACTGTTTACTGCAACAGGTGGAGTTAGTGTGTTTTCTGGATTTTTCCTTTTTACAGCTTACTTCTTTATAATGAAACTGTATTAAAGTAGCATTTTTCAGTTTGATTCCTTTTAGAGTTAGTCAGTTGAAAAAAGTTTGGAGATCTTTGCAGTTTGTTGGGTGGTTTCAATTAAAGGATATACTATGGAGGTTTCAAAATTACACAGGCTAATGTCAGTTGGAAAATTCTTTTATTTTTCCCCTCTAAAATTTAGAATCTAATGCCATTTGAAGATCTGGAAAACCTCTTTTCTGGTTTTCCATTTTAAAAAAATAGCCAAAAGGCAATGAATGGAATCAGAAATGAGGAGGGTAAAGAAAAAGAGCATTGTATTTGCCAGGATCACTAGAAGTCTGTTTTAAAGCTAAGTTGCAACAGGAAGGCAGCTTTGATTTCAGTGCTTTAAAGTGAAGGATCCCTTCCAAATGCTATTACCAAGCAGATCCTATTGTGATGGTAATGACATGTTGTGTGGGAAGTAGTGGTTTTACTTGGACACAAAGGGAAAGAGCATTGCCATGATTGATGTACCATATGAGGGTCAAACCACATAATCACTGACTCTCACACTGCCCAATGTAGTGGGACTGATTATTTAAGAATCTAAGATTTTTAAAGTTTATTATTTTTACCATTATCATTTTATTGTAATGATGAAAATATTTCACAAATTAAATGCATTGTTTCTTTAGATGGCATCATTAATATTTCATTTACTTTTCACTGGTGTGCAACAGCTTCCACTAAATCTCTTTGCAGCTATCATATCACAGCAGTGGGTGGTCTGTTCAGCCAGAGCACAAGTCTTTAGATAATTCAGAACTTCTCAAAATGTTATACAAAGAGAAAGTTCAAAGCAACTAATGATGAAACTCACATTTATCAGTTCTTAATACTCATATTTCAGTGTTCGAATGTTGAGGGTTAACCACTGGTTTAAGCTCATGTATAAAGGGTAATGTCTTGGAGAAGCACTTTGCAGAAGTAGCATGAAAAACCCTAGAAAATATTTTTATCTGGTTTGGTTTTTTCCTTTTCTTAAATAAAGATTATAAATGCAGTAATACCTTTAATATTTATTTTGGAACTAGTTTCTGCACTAATGAATTCAGGACAACTAGTGATGATTTCAATAAATGCCAGATAAAATCCTTAGTTCTGTTTCAATCTGCTTACACTTGATAAAACATCCCATTCCATATCCAAAGTCAATGACAGAACATGCTTAAAATGTTTTTCTGAGTGGACAGATCTAAGATTGTGCTCAGATTGTTCTATTGTAGAACTGGAAATCTCAGGCACAGCAATGTGCCCCCCCAAGGAGACCTGCCCTGTATCACATATACCTACCCCTATCTCCATAGCTGCGGGAACCTCCAAGACTAACAACCTCTACTACTCAGCTCTGCATCAGTTTTTAACTTCAAGCCAGCAGCATCAAGAAGTTGTTCAAAGACTTTCACCAAAATGCACAAAAAACCAGGAAAGTACAAACACTTTTCAAAAGACAGAGAACCTTCCTCTCCTTTTCATTTGTTAAGTAGATGTTAAAAATTTGCATAAGTATATCTGTAGTTTTGAATTCAGTAATGCAAACACACCTGATTTTTTATCATCCATGACTTCTCATGAATTTGACTAGCCATTGTATAATTTGACCAGCCACTAATTAAAAAATTAATGGCTTAGGTGTGCTCCGACTGCTTTGTTTCACTTATCCTGTGCCACTTCCAACTTAAAATGAAAAGATGCTGTAATAATCAACAAGTTTATTGCAGTTAGCATATTCAGTGTTATTTCTTCCTAATGTAATTCCATTTGCATTTAGTACAAAACTTCTCCTGCAGCTAGATCATACAGTGCATAAAATCCATTAAATTTTTACAGCTGTTACTGTTTTTCCACTATCAATACATTATATATCTATGTCACTCTTAGGATGAGATTCTCTTTACCCTGGAACAACCCATGTGGATCCTTAAAAGAGAGCAAAAAAGATTTTGAGTGCTGTCTACAAAACTAACTGCCCTTTACATTTCACTTCATAAGACTCAAATGGCAACAAGTTCTGTAGTTTGCCAACATCAGTGAATGAATCCAGACCAAATTCATGCCAGACTCTGCTACACAAGCAAAAACTCAGATACTGTTCCTCCTCAAATAATACCACACAAGGGTATTTTTTCAGTGGGAATAATGGTTTGCTGGTGTCCAACGCTTGGTTCTCTGCCATTGTGGAATTGAATTAAATCAGTCCCAGGTCACACATAATTGAGTTAGACAGTGTCCACTCTTGTAGGTTGTTAAAGGACAATAGGCTAAAGACGAAAACTTTGGTTCTACTTGCTTGACACAGTCTTCATTCAAGGGAAGCCTAGATTTGACTAAACCAGTGCAAAATGTCTTGGTGGAGGTCTGAATTCAGCACTTCAGCCTCTCATTTATTAACCATTAACAACAGAGGGCTCTGTAACAGTCCCTACTCTGTGGATTAGGAAGTTGTTTTTTGAGTACCTATCCCATGAAATCACTTAAAATTTGTTTTGAGTGTATGGTAGAAAGCATTTAGAACCCAACTAATGTACAGTGTCAAGTTGAAACAAAATTTTCACCCACAATTTCAAAGCACTGGAGTGTCTCATACGAATGAAAACATATTATTTTCTCAGAAAATTAGTTATCTGGGTAATTGAATTTAAGTCAATGAGAATTTTCTTCCAAATCAGACAGAATTACTGTGTGTTAAATCACTAAAGGCAAAAAATCGAGATTTAAAACTGGATTGATTTTAATAATCACAACCCTATGCTGTTGTTTATACTTTAGAGATTTCCTGTAAAAAGAGATATTATATTCCAGCTCTGCTGTGAACATCAGAGGAACATGTTGGAGTGGTTTCTACCATCTCAGAGAATCCAAGAAGTCCCAAGCCAGCAGAAGCATGCTGGTGGGACAGTTAAAACCCCCTGGAGGCTTCTGGTATGGTTTGTCCCAAAACCATGGTAACCTTTGTATGTTAATCCCCCTGGGTTGGTTGGTTTCAACATGATCCCTTGCTCCTCCCCTCCCTTCTCCCCACTGGATTGTTGTATCTCCCCACCTTCTCTCCAACCCTATTGACCCATAAGGCTATATCTGTGTGCCCCCATCCTTCCTACCTCCTCTTTCGCTTCTGGACGTTTTTGAGAATAAACCATCATCGGAATACCAAGCGACTGAGCCCTCTGACATTCGCTATCCTGAGGAAGTGTGAGCTATCCAGCTCTCAGGTGTGTGTACTTGTGCTTTCCAACAGCACGGGTGAGAAAAAAGGTCTCCTTGCACGGTACCAGACTGTACTGGCCGAAGTGGTCCAATATCAGAGACCCACTCAGAATACGCAGGGACCTATTCCACCCCACCATTGCCCAAATGTGACAGGAACAGATGCTAGTTTCAGGTAAGCCCACAACTGTTTAGATGACAATAGGAATATTATTAAAATCAACCAAATCATTTCAGTCTAAGAAAGAATTTAGAGTTTTCCCTGAAATTTCTAAAATTAAGCTCTTTAGAATCTTTGAGCTAATCATTGCTTTTAGATCTAAATCTGAATCCTGTCATTGAGAGTCATTACTAGAAATTGAACAAGTCAGGCTATCAGGAGTCCTAGTACCTTTGTTTAATGTATTTTCTAACACAAACTATCTATCTTTATATATGAGCAAGTACTTATGAAAATATTCTTCTCAGTTTTTAGCTATTTCTGTCCTACTGTTAAAGTGCCAGGAAAACAGACCACATAAGATGACTTTCATTAGTTCTGGTTCAGAAGAGAGTCAGAAAAAAATGAAAAGAAAACATTATGATTCTGATTTGTGAGCAAAGTCCAGACAGACTTTCAACAAATTAAAAAGTTATAGCAGAGTGGTTCCAAAACAAAAGAGGTGCTACTTATGTCAAGCCAAACAAAAGGAGAGGGGAAGAGAAAAGAAAAAAAAAAAGAGAAAAAAGAAGGAAAAGAAAAAGAAAAAAAAAAGAGCCAAATGCACCAAGTTTAGGATAACAGGGTTTCTTTATTTCACATTGGGAATGCCAATACCTGTGTGAGGGATTGATAATACCACCATTCTACTGCTCATTTCCTCTTTCCCCTTTCTTCTTTTTTCTTTCATTCAGCGCATACAGGTCAGCCCACATAGCTGTTTAGTTCATGGAGGCATGGATCTATTCAAACCAGTGTCCCTGTGTGACCCCATGTCCTTCTATGACCTGACCAGCATCAGAAGAGACAGCAGGGTTGACAGCCTCATGCTGTATCAGGCCCTTCTTTTCAAGGCAGAAGGATAGAAGTCCTAGATTCTGGCTTCAGGACAGGCTGGATCAGCCTGAGAGCCAAAATGAGAGAAAACCCTGAGACCCACCACTTGCATATACCCTGTCTTAGGGATCGTGTAATGGGTCAACAAGAGAGTAGCCTTTGACCTCTTCAGATAAGGTCCAAGCAATCTTACTGATATTGAAGAATCACCTCTTTCAAGCTCAAGAGTGGTCTATCCCAACAAGAAGCAAACCTGGCAGAAATCCCAGAACAGCTGCATGGATGAACAAAGTGTTCTTGGCAAAGATTAGATACTAAAAGGAAGTATACAAAAGGTAGAAGTAGAGACAAGTAACCTGAGAGGACATAGAGATAGTATCCAATCATACAGAGACAGTGTTAGGAAAACCAAAGCCCACCTGAAGTGGACAAGGGATGTTAAAGCAAACCCCTTGCTTCTCTCAAGTCCACAAGAAGCAAAAGGCTTAGGGAGAATGTGGGCGTGATTCTGAATAGGAAAGAGACCCTACTGAGACAGGACTTAGAAAAAGTTGAGGTACTGAATGCCACCTTTGCCTCAGTATTCATCAAAAATTTGCAGTCAGGGATCCCAGGCCCCAGAGACCAGGGGGAAGGTCTGAAGCAAGGAAAATGCACTATGGGTGGATGAAGATCAGGTTGGAGGACACTTAAGCAAATTTGACATATGTAAATCCATGGGCCCCAATATGATGCACCCACAAGTGCTGAGAGAGCTAGCAGATGACATCTTTTGTCTGTCATGAGATAAAAGGACAGCCCTGACTATCTTTGAACAATATGGCAATGGGGAAAAGCACCTGATGACTGAAGGAAAGGAAATGCCAGTCCTGTTTTTAAAAAGGGCAAGAAGGGAGACCCAGGGAACTACAGGCAGTTCAGCCTCACCTCAGTCCCTGGTCAGGTCATGGGACAATTAATGCTGGAAATTATTTTCAGGCACATGGAGAACAAGAAGGCAATTGGGAGTAGTCAAATGTAGGAGTAGGAAGTAATGGATTTACAAAGGGGAAATCATACTTGACCAATCTGGTAATCTTCTCCAGTAAATTGACTAAGTCAGGAGTTGAGGGGAGAGCAGTAGACATTGTCAACCTACCAGGAGAGCTTTTGACATTGTATCCCATAAGATCTTCATATGGAAATTGATGAAGAATAGGCCAGATGAGCAAACAGTAAATTGGGCTCATAACTCGCTGAACATTCAGGCCCAAAGGGTGGTGATCAATGGTATGAGGTATGGCTGGAGGCTGGTAACAAGCAGTGTACCTCAGAAGAAGACAGAGCACGGCTTTTTCAGTGGCGTTCAGTAACAGGAGGAGACAACATGCACAAACTGAAACATGGGAGACAGTCTGAACATGAGGAACCACTTTTTCACTTTAAGGGTGACTAAGCAGTGGTCCAGGCTGCACAGGGAAGTGATGGAGTCTGCATCTGTAGAAACATTCAAAACCTGGCTAGGCAGTCCTGGGGAGTGTGACTGCTGACTCCAGGTGACTGTTTGAGAAAGAGGGTTGAACCAGGTGACCTCCACAGGGCTTTTTCAACCTACATAATTCTGTGACACTGAATATACACATCAAGAGGAGGTCTGCTGTGGGTAAAGCAGCTTCTGGAAATCCTTATGCCCCAGAGGGTCACCTGCAGAAGGTTTTTCTTTTTTACAGCTAGGTAGCTGCTTGGAATAGGAACATTAGTTTACGATTGAAATCAAAGAAAAAATGTTAAAGGCTACATGAGACAGGGCTTACCTGAATTACGTGTTTGGGCAGGAAATAATGTCAAGTGTATCTGAAACAAAAGGTTAATCTGCATACCACCTGATCTGAATCTAAATTGATGCTGGATATCCTGCTCCCAGGCCCTAAACCACATGAAAACTGCAACTTGGCCAAAGTAGCTTAGGAACCAACTTATCTCAAGAAGGCTGTGGAAGTGGGAGTTACCAATCAAAGCTACCTATAAACACTACTTGTCAAGAATGGAATGCCATCATAGATGTATAGTTGACTTGTCAGAAAATATAGTACTCAAAGACATTTTAAGAACTCTATTCCTTCACTTTACCATCACTATCATCTCTGACAGGATTCACAAGTACAGATAGGGAAGAAATGCTTGGGTCAGCAACTATTCAGTCAGAATCTATTCAGTAGATACAGGAATAATGAAACAAAGGGAGTTTATTTTTTCTGTCCTTCCCAACATAATTTTTATTTCCTTGTTCAGCAAGAGAGGAATAAACAAGTCCAAGTGGTTTTTGAAAAGTAAGAGGCATCTGTGTAGTTCACATAACTACAGCAATTAATGTAACAAAAGGCGTTTTGTAATTCTTCACCTGCTTTGCAATTCAGTGTGTCATTTCCCAAGGGCTAATGTTTAACATTACTGAAAACCTTGGTCTATCAGAGCAGTTATTTATATAACGCAAGATACTAACTTTGGATATTTTGCCAGCTGTTTTGACACTCCCCAGAATAATTCGAACTATATCTGGCAATTGCTTTGCCCCAATGTCACAGCAATACTGAGATAATACATGTTTCTGCCAAGCTAGATACAGATACACTACCACAATGGCATTTTCAACCTTACCACAATTTTACTTTCTCATATATACAAATTCTACACCCAAAAGCTCATCCCAAACTAAACCAAAACACCACACCACACCCCACATTTGCACTGGCTGCGCTGTTACAGAGATAACCTAAATGGTCTACTTTTTTCTACTTGTATATAAAGCACCTGAAACTATAGCTCAAGATCAACCATGAAGATCAAAACTGGAACATCATTAGGTTCCTGGAAAAGCAAACACAGTAAAATGTTTGAAAAACAGACAAAGAAAACACAAAAAAATCTCCATCCTTAACCTTTTATAACAATTGCCAATGCTAATTGAAACAGTGATAAGAACATGAACATATGAATCCTTGAGCTCTATGAGAAAGATTTTTCATTTCTGCTGTCTGTTATACAGTATGGGTTTCAAGAGAAGAAACAGTAATATGCGTAATGGTAGGATGGCATGGCAGGGAATACTCCTTGCATTTGTAATTGCTTTAGGTCTCCAGATAGGAGTGTGGAATCATTCAGCTGTGCATAAAGGAACCATGAAATAAGGACTAAGAGTTTTCATTACAGTTCAAGAGAAACCAACACTTTCTTTCTGTTGTTGCTTAAAAGAAAACAACAATCAGAAATCCGTAGCCAGATTATTTCCCTAAGATAAAGCAAGCAAAAGCCTTACAATACATAGAGATTTTCATCACAGTCTGTGTAAGAAAAAGGAGACTTGAAGCAGAAGTGAAACCTTCCAATAAAACTTGGGGTTCTGAAAAGAGGAACAGAGTGAAAGAGCTTCTCTACTCCCTTCTCTACTCCTTGAAGCAAGCAAGGAGTGTGAACAAGAATTCCTCATGCCTTTAACAGGAAATTACTTTCCATTAGACAATGAAGAAAGAAATACATGCTATTAAAATTTGGGTGAAAAAACAGAGATGGCAGCAATGAATTTCGTTTCTGTGCAGTGGCATGAATCCATCAGCATAAAGCGTAGGAAACAAAAGCTTGTCTTTCACTCACCAGAAGACACCAGGCAGTTCAGCAGAGAGGACAGAGTGGATTGTGCACACTTTCCCATTTCACAGATGGGACTCTGAGAACAAGTAAGCAGGAAAAAATATGAAAAAAAAAATGTGTGACTTTAAAAATTGAGTAGCACAGAAGAAATAAACAAGGAATCCAGGAGCTGTGTAGAGAAAGGCAGATGTGCCAAAAAGATAGGAATGTAAGATGAAGGGTTACTGCTGAGAAGGAGAGTGTTCATGCATCCCAGAAAGCTTGAATTACTAGAGTTGCCTCCAGCTGAGTTTGGGAACTGATTGAATGTGCTCCTCCAAGCCCTTGCACTTCACAGTCAGAATGGGCTGTTTTTCTTCTCTTGTAGAAACGCGGGAATTAAATTATGGTTCTTTCTAATCTGAGTAATGCTATCTTCCAACTCCACAAAGTTGTCGGATGGATAAATGACAATGGGTAGAACAATACCACTGAAGTTCCAGGAGCAAATATACAATTGGACAAGGTTGAAAACAAATCCAACAAGTATTACTTTCTGGTTTTGGGCCTGATTACCGCTAAGGCACAGTGAATCCCTCATGCTGTCAGGGTACAGAAGACAACTGGTATTTCAACTGGTGACAACTTATCTTTGTTCCCTACAAAACTCTGAGAGTGAAAGGCAGGGTCTTAACCATGTACTGAACATGGACAGCAGGGTTCTTCTTTTGGTTACTGAAGTTTGCAGCAGCAAATGCATGAAAATGCAAGAGGAGGAACTACCTCCTTAGCAAAACACAAAAAGCAATATATCTTCAATGGGATCCAGTTGCCATGAAATGTACATCATCAGTTCTGATGGTGGTTGACGAGGACGTCCATGGCTGGATAACATCAAGGGAGCAAAAGTAAGTTCTTTGACTTAAGCCCAAATTTAATAGAAATTGAGGCAGAAAGAAATCAGGGACAATTTCTCTGAAATTTCCCTTTCTGTGGGAAATAAATGCACAGTTTCACAAACATTTGAATGTTTAGACTTTTTATGATTTGCCTCTGGCAAATTTGTGGGAAAAGAATGTAAACTTCCCTGGTCCCGCAGGCCATCTTAAGTGAACGTTATCTTTCTTAGCAATGAGGCAAATTCCAGAAAAGCAGAAGAAAACCCAGAACATCTGTCTTTGCACAGGCCAGAGAAGCAAGAAGAGCATATCAATATGTAGGTACTGAATTCTCTTCCTGAAACATAAAGGGTATTTCTATCATCTCCAAGACTTCATAGACGAAAAATAACTTATTTTTGATACCATCTCGTTAGGAAAACTAAAAGATGAAAAAAGACATTTTCTTAAGCAAGATCAGTAAAAAATAAAAGCTTTCTCATTCCTCAGTGTTGAGACATGACACGTAGGATATGGGATGAAAATAATTAAAGTATTTCTCTGATTTCTAAAAAAACAATAACCAATTGTCAAAAATCCCACCACATATTTTTCCTTCTAATGATTGCATTATGTTGTCGTGCTCTTTAAAGAGCATGCCTCACAACAAGCAAGTGACCAAGCTGACAGCATAAATTTTCTAAGACAGTCTCAAAAACAAGAAAGCTGAAGGAGCCAACAATACTCATCTCTTTTCAGGGTCAGGATGTGAGTGGGGGCACACCCACAGCCAAAGGTTGTAGCATGGTGCTAGAGCATGTAGAACAAACTATGGTATCAAAGAACAGCTGGGATGTCACAACTTGCCAAAGACCTAGTAGGCAGGGGATTGCAGAGGAAACAGTTATGAGTTTCCCACAGGTAAATCCATACTTGTCTTTCATATTCAGGTAAAAAACTTCAGTCTTCATACTGTCACAGATATATGTAGTTAATCCAAATGAATACAGGAAAGGAGGTAACTAATTTTAGCCTTGGTTTCATAGAGAAACACCCTCCGGCCTTAATCATCATTAAATGCTGTAAGTAAAATGTAATTCCCTTTTTTGTGTTTGAAAGATCCTAGCTTTTTGACTTAGAAAATATGTAACACAATGCATTTTGTGATCAAAGATTGGAAAAATGTATCTCTAAGAAACCTGGTGAGTTACATAATTCGCTCTTATCCCATGTAATTTAACAACAAAATAATGCAGACATGTGACACCTTCCAACAAAAAATCACCAGGTGAGGGGATTAATGGTGGTATCAGTGGCATGATCTAGGCCATAGGAAAGTTGACACTATGACAGATACATTCAATTTACTCCTTTCATTTTGGTATTTAAATAACTCCAGCCTTCCTTCTCCTCCCTCTGCAGGAGAAAAGACCAAAAGAATCCCACCAATAATAATAAAACACGATGTTTTCTCCAGCTATTAATTTGAGAATTTTTTCTGTGCCTTTGTTCAAAAGCTTTGTTTCTACTTGGCTTTTTTTGGCTTCTCATAAGTATTCCTTTATCTTACTAAATTACATACATGAAAAGTAAAAAATATCTTGCTTATTTAATTTTATGGCTGTTTTTATCCTTATTATTGCCATTCTAGAACACTTTTTCAAACAGTGGCATAAATAATGAAGTTTTATTGGGAGCTGCTGAATTTCTCAAGAGCATACATCCCCTGGTGATGAGGGGTTGGAAAGAGAGACAGGATGAGGATATGAAGTGCTGGGAGCCAACAAGCATGGGCCAGAAAAGAGTTCTTCTATAATGTGGCTGGATGTTTGTAGTTGTTTTCCAGACCCTTTCTTCCTTTTGATACAGCAAAAGGTCCAGATCTGCTGTAGGACTTTAGCCTGATTGATTTTAAATTATTCTGAGCAGAATGCATCTAAGTGATTTCTGAATGACAGCTGTTATACATCCTTCAGATCAAGAGCAATCTGCCCCTGCACCACCCTGGCAGTCCAGAGGGACTAGCCCCAACTTTGGAGAGCACAGCCTTTTTTGGCTTCATTGAGTTTTCAATCAGGGTCTGTCATCAGAGGGTTGATGAGAGGGAAAAATCATTCCATCCTTTTGTAAATTGCACTTTGATGCTTACATGATGCTAGAACATGTTCTTCATTTTACTGATGTGTTTGTTTATAGTTCTTAAATGTTAATACCTATAAAGTCATTAATCAGTTGACTGAATGCAAACTAAATGATCTTTGGCACCTAATCTGTAAAGTAATTTTTACTCATTTCAAGGAGTGGAGGGCAGTAGAAAAAGGAAACCCTGTGGAAGGAAACAAGAAGGGCTGAGCTCAGCTGGTGTTTCTGCTAGCCTGCCTGGGCACCTTCTGGATGTTCTACAGAGGCCTAGTGTCTGCCTTGAATTAACCTCTCTGTGGCCCCCAGATTAGTCCTCACACTTCACAGTTTTCCTCTATGGCCCTGTAAATGACAATTATTCTGCTTTGGCACACAATCAGTATGTTGCATAACTGGGAAGAAATCTAGCGTGCATCCCTGCACTGTGAGGATCATGTTCAAGCAGTGTGGGCTGCCCTCCAGAACTGCAATGTCAATCAAGCAGAAGAAGGATGCTTTCTTTCTGTAAGGGGGAAAAGATGGAGGGGTGAGGGAAGGAAGCAACTTTAATAAAGCTCTGACTTTTTTATGCTGTAGACTTAGAGCACGAATTTCCCTGAGATCTCAAACAAAAAGAAAACTTACCTCTGACATTACAAGATCAGGTATAAAGGACCTGGCACAAGATCTACTTTGACATATCCAGAATTAAGTGTCATAACTGACCCAGAGAGAAACAGGTATTCTTGAAGTCTAAACTGTCTCCTATTGAGCTTAATGAAAGTATTTTGACACCCTTCTGACAAATCTGCCTACCGATTGCTTAATTTAATGATACGAAGCAAAACACGCATAACCCAAGGAAAATTAAAAAAAAAAAAAAAAATCACAGAAATTTAAGTATCATAAAAAAAGCCCAAGTCCAAAAAGCCTTTAGCGTACAGACAGCATGTGTGGAACCAGTAGCTTTTGTTAAATGGTATCCAGAGCAAAGAAATTGCAGGCATATTTCCTCCAAAGGACACAGAAAACTGCCCATAGGCCTCTCCTCTACAGTGCATCTTCAGTTTCTACATTTGAAAACATAAGAGGACTTCTTTTCAGCTAGGATTTTCAGGGGTAGATCAGCTGGGGTTTGAAGAGTCCTCCATTGATCACAACTTGATTATTCTGTTTTGGAAGAGTGATCTTGACAGTTCCTGAACTCCTATGATTAGGTGTCCAAGGCTGTGGTTAACTTGCTTAAATTGTACTCAACTCCTCTTTGTGGAACAAGTAACTGTGGCTTGCTGGCTAAGCAGTTTGCTGCTTTTAATCTGCTTTTGTTCAGACAAGTAGAAAACATAATAATTTGCCTTGACTTTCACTGCTGAGATTTCCACAGCTACATGTAATTCATGTGGTCTTTTGCTCATCTCACATTTGTTTTCCTTGAATGTAAAACACAAGTCTGCAGGCAGATAAGTCCCTTACAGGAAAAAAAAATTGGATTTGAAGCAGAGAGAGGAATTTTACTTTCACCTAATTTCCACCTACTTGAAAAATACCCACAAAAGAGAAGTGAAAGAAATGAGAATGAAAAATGGTTAGTCAAAGATCTTCTGAGTTAGGATAGAAGTTGTAAACTGAGATACCAGTCATGACAGGTAACAGAAAGCTTAATTGAACCAGGACATTTTTATAAAATCAAGCTGAAGAGCCCCTCACCTAAGAGCAAAATTTTCATAAAGAAAATGGAAAAGTCCAGAAATATATACAGACTGCTGTAGCTGGCAGATCAAGGAATCGTTAGAAGCTATAGTGAAGATAGACCTTTCTTATTTACTCAAGACCTTCCAAAATCACTGGCTAATCACCTGGCAGCTGGGTGGGTTTTGTTGAACGTGGTGAAATGTTCCAGCTAAACCCTTGAGCTTAACTGCTGAAACAGTGCCAATGATGTCTTTATAAGCAAGTGGCAGGTAGAACATTTATACCAAGCTGGGGCTTGTTTCAGTGATTCATGGAATGAAAATTATGAAGGAGAAACTTATAGCCTGTCTAGAGTAGATGTTCAACTTAAAAAATCAGCTGAACTCATGAAATATCAAGATGGCATACTGAGGTAATATTGGTATTATTATAACCCGGATAATTCAAGAGTTGCTGCAAATTGTCCACCAAGTGTTAACAATGACCCATTCAGCAGTGCTGGAAAAATCCCACTACTACGTCACTGGAACATTTCGTAACAGTTTGCAATCTGCACTTGGCCAGAAGAATTATTTTTAAAAACCTTGAACTATGAGTTATGATAAAGGACAAATGGAAACCAAATAATTTCTTACAGGGACTTAAAGTATAGAACAGTGAAACAGTTAAGGAATGATTGAAAGACACTGTGTGCTTTCTCTTGGTGACTCTGAAGTAAGAATTGCTGAATATAGGGTCTCACTTTAAGTGCATCATTAAAAGTTCAACGGAAAAGTTATGAATAGAAGGAATTGATTATTTTTCCTTGTCTCTATTATGAGGAACTATTTCTGAGATCCTCACACAACCCTTCAGCAACACAATAATCTTTCATTTATGAGAGTACTTAGGAAATCTGAACTCTTTTTACCAGTCCATCTGATCCATCCTGAACTGATCAGGCAACAATCCTAAGTAACTTTGCAAATATAGGTAATTTTGCCAGTTAAATAATCTGGAGTCTCCATTTAAACCAACTTCTACTCACAAAACGTCAATCAAAAATTAAAAACATATACTGTCAGAAGAAGACCTTATAAGCATAAACCTAGGCTCTTAGTCATCTAAAATGCCCAAAAACCTCCTATTCCAAGTGTAAAAAAGTGTTTCCAAGGGGAAAAGAACTTAATTTTTCTGGTTTTGTACAACTTCTCAGCTTCTTTTCCAAAACAGGCCAGTTTGGGTTCAGCATATGGATTTTTAATGCTGTGTATTCACTCTCCCCTCAAGCTTGGGGAAGCACAAGTATTTGACATGTTTTTCAAAAGCTCACACAAGTCATCTGCCATCAGGGCAGATGGATCTATTTGCTCCTCTTCTCTAATTCTGTGTGCCCTCACTCTCTGGTTCTGAGATGACTGCAGCAGGACTGGAGAAGCAGGAGTCGCACTGCAATTGAACCCACTTTACAAGAAATCTTTTGGGATGAGGTTAGAGGAAGAACGGATAGTTGTGCTCTAGGCAAAATTGTGCAGGCAGGAATTAATTTGCAAGCAGCTGATGTTGTGCAGGCAGTGCCTCCCCATGTGCAAAGAAAATTAAAATATCAAGTTGATCACTACCACAAATGTGTCCTAACAGTTTTGTTAGGTTTGCTTATCATAGTAAATAAACACATCCAGTAGCATGCACAGCAGGATCAGACCTGTAGCAGCCAGCTGTTGTGGCTGTGTATTAAAAAGCAATTGAAGTGAATATAGATAAAAAATAACATCTTTAATGTACAGCAAGTATTGGGAAGAAAACCTTCGGTTTTACAGTTGACTATACATTTTTAGCTCCAAACTTTCTGATAAGGCTTTAAAATAAATCTCACATTCTATGGGGTTTTCCACCTACATTTTAACTTCCTGTGTTGCATGACAAAGTTGAAAAGAGATTTCAGAGTCCCCAGAAGCTTGACATGCTTTCCTCTTTCCTGAGAGTATTAAAAGAAGGTGAAATAATGCCCTCATGCCCCACTTATTTTTTATTAATTTCTAATTGTTTTTTCTATCACTATTTATCATGGTCACAGGTAATCCTACACCTGCCAAAACCCACTAAAACATGCGGAGTCAGGCATATAAAATCATAGATGTTATTTGTTTATTTAGTCAGACATTTCTTCATGATTATACTTAATGGTTAGAACTTCAGAATTATATTACTTCTTGTGAAAAGCTGCTCATTAATCTTAAGTTGTTACATTTGCTCTATATGAAGAAAGTATACATTTAATTTAGAGAGAAAAAGTTATCTTCAGGTCCATTATAAATTCAGACCTTCACTGTGAAACACTCTTGCAAGGTACATCCGGACGTCTGCAGCTGAACCTCAAATCTGTCCAGGGTGGGTTATGTTATATACCTCAACTCAGAAATTATGTCAGGCCTTCATAGAAACTAAGATCAAAATCTTTTTGGAAGATAAAAACCTTAGTGGACTACTTTGGAGTCAGAGTAAGTTAGCTGCTGTTGAGAAAATCCAGGCAGTTACTACACCCTCCCAGGAGTATAAACCTAGAAATATCCAGGGATGATCCGGTGGATTTAAAATTAATTAAATAGAGCTTCTCCATTTTCTGAGAGGCTCTAGCAAACTTCTGTCTAGCACCACAGAGCCAAACCATAGATGGCAATGCTGAGTCTGAAGGGTCCACCTCTGCAGCTATATTCTGTACCAAGTGTCCCACATAACAGATTATACAGCAAACGCAACTTTGAGCTGTGTTATTTTGGGCTGTCATCATATAACAAAATGGAGCTACTTGTATGAGGTACCTGGGGCAAAGAGAACTACTGTTCTGCCTGTCTTCAATACTTGGAACAGGATGCTCTTCTTGTGCCTCCTTTCACCTTAAATACACTTTAAAAAAATTAGGGACTGGAGGATTTTAAGCAGCTCCAAGAATTCTAATACCATGGCATTATCATAATTTGTGAGACTTCTAGGAATATCCTTTCAAAATTTGTAACAAGTGAAAAATCATGATAACAGAGGAGTTCACACTGAATTAAAGAAAGACCAAGCAAAAAAAAAAAAATTTAAAAAAGAAAGAAGGATTATTTTCTTCTGTGGGGTTTGTTTTCTTATTTACTTATTTGCCTAGGAAACTTAGCTTAATTTGGAAGGGGTAATTAGAACCTTGACTTTACATGCTTGAAGTTCTTCATATTGTTAATGGCTTTCTAGTTCAGGACTTCAGACAATAAAAGTAATCCTACCTTCAAGCTAACTCTTTTAAATGAAAAAATCTGATTCTTAGCTCCCTCCCCTCAGCAAGCCTAAACTGTATTTTCTTCAAATGACTTTAGTTACCTATTCTTTCCCTTTGGGTCAGAAGCATATATTAGTTTGTTCCTAGACAGTATTTTCTAAGGATGTCACTATTCTCAAATCCCAGCCTTTTAGAATCCAGCTTTTTCCACCCAAAGGCTACCTTGTCCATAGAAGAAAAATGTAGCTTTACTTCCAAAGCTGTCTTTACATTAGAAATTCAGTGTTGCTTAGTAAACTACTCTTGACAGCAGGTTTTCAGTGAAGTGTGTAACTAAACACACAGAGAGACAGGAAGAACATTGCCAAAGCAGGCACAACTGTGTCCTTGCTGTGTGAATGTCTGCTGAGGGGTGTGAAAGGGGAAACCAGCAAGTTAATCAGCTCAGTTTCTCCACTGGAACAAAAGTCTAGGCAACAGGAATGCCTCCCTTCCCCCTTCCAGTTTTCTATAATAGTCAATTAAATTACTTAAGCCCAAGAATTAAAGCAGCATCCGGTCCACTTCACAGGTGAGCTTTGACTCTGCAGATGGAAGAGGGTAACCTGAGTTAACATTGGTTTTTTTCATTGTTTTGCCTCCCCAAATTTCTAAGCTGTAAAGAGGGGATAAAACATATTTGAATCTTCTGGCCCACAACTGGATTTAATTCCCTCCTTTCCACAGCATGCACTTGTGCATCCTCTCAAGCACAGGCTCTGTATGAGTATGAGTCAGCCTGGGGAACTCTTGTTAAGAGCCAGGTAAGAGCTTTATTTGGTGTTTGACATTTTGTTTCTTTCTATTTGCCAACCCTTGAAGCTCAATGCAACTATATTTGGGAGTGAAGACTATGTGATATAAAACTAAAAGGAAGAAAATAAATGTGGTATTTTCCCATGTTATTTTTCTCCTAGCAAACTTCTCAGACCTGAAGCAAACTTTTAGTTTGAGTAGCCATCAAAGAATCAGCTTGCTGACCTCCCATCCCCAAATGGTTCTGTGCATAATGCTATAATCCCTGTGAGCAGATCAAATATCGATTGGTGGAGAAGCTTTGCAGGCCTACACCAAAATGCAGGACCTGTCTCAATAGTCAGTGTAGTCATTCCTATCTGAACACAGGGGAAAGAAAGAAGTACAACATCCCTTCTATCTCTGTTTTTATTCACAGTATAATTTACTGGTACTTTTACTCTTATTATTGCTATTGAGATAGGTGACTTCTGAGATGTCTATTATTACAGGCATTGTAGTCAGCTCCCCTCTTAACAGCTGTTCACTGAAGCCTTTTGCATAATCCCACTTTTCTTCATTTCTGACACTAACAAATTATTATTGCTTAAATAGTTTACTGGTTTCTTTTGTGGACTGAATTACATATTATCCTTAATTTCAATAAATTTGGTTTGACTATTTCCAAGAGTGCAATTTTTAGTGGGAAGCAGAAATCAATTGTTTAAGTCATGTTTGACAAGATACACATTTAGTAACCTTTCTTGCCATAGCTCCAAGGCTTTCTGATCCCCATGAAAAGATGCTCAAATTATGGGCTTTGAATTGTCATGTAAACTTTTAATATGTAACTCATCAGAGGTAGTCACAAGTTCTGTTTCACTCATTCTCTGGAGGCCTACTTTGAAAGCTGATTTTTGAATTACATAAGTGCTGGTCACATGTGACTACAGCCATTCAGTGTTGCATACATGAAACTCATTCATAGTATTGGAAAATGAAATCAGGTCCTAGACATCTGAGATTTCCCAAAAATGAATCATTTAGCTTAATCTCTCTGCACGTTGTTTTCCAGGATGCAAGCACTTCCTTTGTTTCACTGGTATGGTGAGAAAAGAATCCTTGACACAATTTGAAAATGCGCTGATAAGAATTTTTTTTTTTTAATATACTTTTGAGGAGCTTAACAATTTGAATCTCAGTCTGAATGCATGAAATTACTTTGAACAGAAAAAAGTATTAATTTTGATTAATTGGAAACTCCAAGTATAGTATCTTTCAATAAATATTGCAAAGGTTACGCAGAAAAAGAGAAGCATGGGACTGTGTGATTGAGTAAATCCTTATCAATGTAGATACATAAGGCATGACCAAAGTTCATGCTGACAGCCTTACAGACTGCAACTTCCTACCACTTGAATTGCAACTTCCTACCACTTGAGTAATTGAATATGCAAAGTTATTAATATCTTCTGAAAGCAGAGAAAAGCTTTATGCACATATTTTACACTGCTGAACTTGGAAGACCCCAAGCAAATTTGGATGACTGTGTTAAGCTCCATACAAGCATAATCAAAATCTCTATGCTATGATGGCCCTGTACTGATAATTGCTATTGCAAGAAAAAAAGTGATACTAAGACCACAAGGACACGTATTTTTCTTCATTCTTCATCTCCTCTGATTTGTAAAAAAATTTTTCATTTCTTTGTGTTTAAACAGTAACTGCTTTATTAGTGACAAAAAACATACTTTCAACTTTTTCTAGCACCTAGACTCAAAGATAGTGTATTTAAATTTCAATAAATAAATAGATCTATCTCAACTTCCTGGCAAAAAGTACTCTAGGTTTGCTACCCTCTGCCAGGAGAAAGAGTCCATTCCACATACAGATATACATTAATATATTAATATATTAATGTATATCTGTATATGAATAAAAACAACTTCAAACTAGTTTTATTTCTATATGGCTACATTGTGCCCTTGAAGTTGCAGTTGTTCAGATACCCCTTTTGTTACCTGTAGATAAGTCTGAAAGAGACTATACATCTTTCTCTATTGCTTTTTGTGTTCAGAGCCATTGTGAAAAAGTTACCGCAATGTACCATCTCTCATTCCTATTGACCTCCGCCTTCACACTGCTTACACTGCTGCTAAAAGCTATGTACTGGATTCAACGGATTAGTACTTTTCTAAACTGCAGATGAGGTGACTCCTGGCTTTTATAGATAATAAAATCATCAATTAATGAACTGAGCTCCACTATAAACACATATTCTGTACACACACAAAGGTGAGCTACTAAATACTGTTGAAAATTCCACTTGTCATGGATTCTGCTTTAGAATATTTTTGCCAGTACCTTTTCTATCATCCATAGATATCCATATATAACTCCATATTGTAATTGGAACCAAAAAATTCACAGGAGAAACAGTCCAAAATTACTCCAACTGCAACATGAATGCACTTAGATATTTTGAAATTAAAAAACACCAAGAATTCTGGGTAGTGTAGAGCACTGTGTTGGTTTTGCTTAGTGCAGTTTTTGCTTAGTCGGTGGGGGGCAGGGGGGACACAAAGATGCCTCCTGTGTGTTCTGTGTTAAGGTTCTGGAAATTTTCACCACATCCAGCAGAGCCAATCTCTGATGGCTCTGAAGATGATGGACATGTTGCTGGCCAAGCCTGGGCCTATTACAGATGTTAGTTACGCCTCTGTGAAAACATATTTAAGAAGAAATCAAAACAATGTGAGCACGCACTTCTTTTTAGCTAGAGAAGGAAGAGGAGGTGAGAATATGTGAGCGGAAAACAATATGGAGACACCAAGGTCAGTGGAGAAGGTGAGGGAGGAGGTGCTCCAGGCACTGGAGCCAACAATTCTCTGCCAGCCGTGGTGAAGGTCACGGTGAAACCGGTTGTCCCCTTACAGCCCATGTGGGGTACAGAGATCCATCCACAGCGTGTGGGGAGGTGCCCACGCCAGAGCGGGTGGATGCCTGGAGGAGGCTGTGATCCAGTGCGAGTCCCAGTGGGGAGAGAAGCCTTGCGCCCGAGATGGAACAGCCTGGCCTCGGGGGTCTGCACAACGTGGATGAGGGGGCCACACAGCAGCAGTTTTGGGAAGACTGCCTGCCTGTCGGAGGGACTCATGTTGCAGCAGGTTCTACCTGGCTGCTGCTCGTGAGATTTGAACCCACACCAAAGAAGTTCACAGAGAACTGTCTCCCATGGGAAGGACCACTGCAACATAGGGGATGACTCCTCTCCCTGAGCAGNTGTGTGTGTTAACTTTTGTTTTCCTCTCCTCTGCCCAGTTGCAGCAGGGGAGAGTGGAGAGAGCAGATGTTGTAGTTGCCTGGCATTTGGCCAGGGTCAAACCATGACAAGCACAAACAATATTTCACTGTATCTAGTTATGAGCAGGTAGTGACCATACAGGTGACTAAAAGCTACTGCTGCTTATTCCTTGGAACTGCAATTGAAGAACAAAATAAATTTATTGAACTGATTAGCCGGGGAGAGGGACGGGTAGGGGACATGGAGAAAGAAGACAAGATAACAACACTTAAAGCATTCTAAAATCATAAAACTCCCTGGTAAAACCCTGACGGACATTTTTAAGCAGACAAGAATAAGAAAATAGAGTAAAAACACAGGAAAGAAAAGTAGGAGAGAAGGGGGATTTAGAAGTTTATTTGGTATTGGTGAAAATTGGAGATGGACAATTACCAGAAGGCTTGGTGCTTTTAGATGGCATTTGGATGCATCTGCATTCTGGAGGACACTTGAACAGGATTTGAGTCCTAAAAAATTGCTTTCTTATAATGCACTTGCAGCCAAACTCCACTTCCAAACTCCGGGATAGTTTGAGTGTCTTTCAATTCACATACTGGATCTTCCACCCATGTCAGCTGGAAATCTTACATTAACACAATTGTTGAAAAACAGTGTGGTGAGTCAAGATTGTTTTCATCAGCGCAGTCTCCTGAGCTATTCTAGGCCACCACTTTCATCTGCTGGAAATAGTGTGTGAGGTTTGACCTGGGCAGCTTGAATGTCTTTCTGCAGCACACAGAGAGAGATTTTATTGTAAGCTTCCCTTTTCAGGACTTCAGTCCCTCCTACACAGTTCAGTAACCAGTTAATTTATATATTCTGCCTGAAGCACTCCCTCTGGCCTCATAATACAATGCCTGAAATGAAGAAAATGTACCTAAAAGCAGATACAGCCATTCCCAGGTAACTTATTCAGCTCTAGGCTGCCTACTGGCATGAAGGCTCTTGTAACCAGCTCAGTGTCCCAGGGCAGTCTGCAACACTGAATGATGGTCAGCCCTCTGCTGTGCTCTCCAAGAAGCCACCTTCCCACCGCACAGCACTTTGCTACATCAGTGTTTCCACTATACTCCCTATGTGGCATGCCTGTTTTTTCCAGGACACTGGAAGGTTTTACTTCAGAATCGGCTTGCTTGCAAACAGGTTTTATACTTACTTATTAGAGTTGGGGAGGAAAAAAATGAGAAGAAAGGGTTGGTTGAAACAAGTATTGTATGAATGCCTGAAATAATTTCTGTCTTGTTGAAAGTTGAAGTAGCAGCTTAGGAAGATGCAAACTCCAATTCCCTCTTTTCACTGCAATTTTAGTGCTTCTGATGGCTTCTGTACCCTGTGAATTTTCTGATGTGTACTATGGGAAAGGTCACACCCGTGCCATTTCCTGTGTAGGGACATTGACATGGTTTCTGCTCTTTCCGCTACCTAGCTCATCTATCAAACTTGCCTGAAGTAAGCCGGTGCATCCAAAATTATTTGGGGGAAATATACTGGGACACATGTTCATGGACAGTGTAATGACAATAACAGATCTGTAGATCAATATGCTTATTGCACAACACCAACAAACACAAACACAAACAAACCATGCAAAAGGAATTGAAAGGACTTTTGGGCTCACTTAGGTTTAAGAACTTTCCTATGTGCTACATATGTAGCACCCCTTAGAAAGGTGAATGACAAGGACTTGCCATTTAAATTGACAACTCAGCATATTTGCTAAGTGGACAGTAGCTTTTTCTTGTCTCCTAACTCCTACATACTAACAGTTAACTCCCTAATATCATGTGGCTATTTGCACATACATTGGTAAAACAATACGATACTAATATTGTGCCTTTTTTTCCAATAAATAATGTGTTGTCCGGCCACAGGTTTGTGCCTCTGCATGCAGGAGTGGAAAACAGATTTCCTGTGTTTCTAGAATGTTTACAGTCTCAGAAAGTTGAACTGAAAAATTGAAGCTTAAGCTTTTCCCACAAGCAAGAAAAGAGTTTGTGTATCCTAAATGGGACTATCAATTTTTTAAAAGAAGTACTCAATTTTGAGATTATTTTTTCTTTTAAAATATGAGTTGTCCAAAGTCATCAACTTGATAATATCTTTAAATTCACAAAACTAATTTTAAAATGTAAATTTAAATGTTTTGACAATTTTTGTTTTTAATTATGTTTTTTGACTGGAAGATTTGTCAAATCTTATCTATAATCTGAGGCTCTAGTATATGTTCAGTTAAAGTGAATTACATTTTCAGATAACTTCAAAGGCAAATCCCATAAAGTTTTAGTTACCATTTCTATCATGCTTCTATCAATTCAAATCTGCCACAGACTCGCTATTTTATATTTTAATGCTGCACAATTTTAAAAACAGCAATGATTTTTTGTATGTTTTACATAAAACACATTTTAAATGTATCATCCCTCACCTCATGCTGAAGGGATAGGAAAAGAAAGAAGTGTTTCCTTTTCTCAGAGAAATAGCCACATTAATTTTTGGTGCATTTCAGTTTTAGCAAGAGTCCCATCAGAGACTTTTGATGGTCCTTCTGCAGTGTTTTCCTGGAAGCACATCATAGACTCATTATCCTGTACCTCCCTTGTGATCCTGGTGAGATGATTGTAGGAGTGGAAACTTCAAGCAGCATTGCCCACAGAAACTGGCTGACAGGTGAAGACATGCTGAAGCTTTTAGCACAGGAGCACAACATAAGAAAGAAAACAAGCTGATAACTTGCAACTTATGATGTTCACACTGACCATAAGGGACCAGGGAATTTGGATAGCTTTGGCTTAAAAAAAAAAAAAGAAATTAGCATGAAGACCATAGACTACTTTATTCCACTGTCCAACAATTCTATTTATATTAAATCAACAAAAGAAGTAAGACTCCAAAATAGAAGTTTTTTCTGTAACTGATTCAGAAGGGGCCGTGGAAGAATAATCTATATGAGGGCCAAGGTAAACAGAGATTTCTTTTTTCATATAACATATACATTTTGCAAAATCAAGTTGCAACTTTTGGTTGCCTATTGTTATTATGTTTTTCATTTATTACCTTCTGAGCAATTCCTTTTAAGAAAAAAATATTTTATAAAAACACTCTGGCAGGAATGCCATAATATGTTTTTGGATCTCTAAGGAGATTTTGTCTCATGATTCATCCTGCACAATCTGATTCCAAATTATTGCTTTTTATGTTCAAATATTTTCTTATGTAAGCAAGAATTCATATACTCATGGCATGGGAAAAATGTGGTAAATCATATTCCAATGCACACATACAACCTGTCATGTTTAACTCCCAAGGATTTTTAAATAGCCCAAAGAAAAACACAAAAAAAAGGAAATGCAAATAAAGCAAATTCTAAAAGTATAAAGGAAAATACTGTTTCCCACATATATTCCTGAAATGTTTCACCAAATTAATGTTTGTTGTATAATATTTAGATACAGGTTTTCATAGTTTTATTGATAACAATGACCAGCACTTAATTTCCAAACACTACAGGTAATTCACCTCAAAATTCCTCAAAATTTTCCTGTAATAAGCAAACAAATTTTATTTTAGAAAGATTAAAACAAACCAAGCACAGCGAACTACTTCACTATGGCTGAACTTGAAATCAGTGAGAATTGGTTTTGAAACCTGACAGTTCTGACAGTCATCTCCAGCATTGAAGCCATTGGGTTCTGTAACTGTACATGAGAAAGGAGGTGGATTAACCTTGACCAATGCACACCCCATCCTCCCTCTCTAAACAGACTGGATGCCCAAGGAGAGCACACACTGCATGGGCACATCTAAGCCCCTCACTGACCAGCATGAGGGTGCTGCCATTGCAGCCAACACAAGAAGGAATTTTCTCTCCCCCCCTTGCTTCCTTTTCTGCAGTAGAAACAGGTTTCTGCAGAAACTTGTCCAGTCCTGAGCCTTACCCCTTGCTCTTTCACCTGTCCCCCTAAAACTCCCTGAAATTTCCCTAAACATTTAATAAGATTAAAATATGTTTAACTCAAAATAAAGATCTATTAGATTTGGATTCCATCCCATCTTAAGGCTTGCTTCTGCCACAAGACCTACCAAACGCTGCTAGACAGTAGCATGCAGCCAAGAAGATAGATTTGTTGGGTGATAGCCATTCTTCTGTAAATGAGCTCATCCTCCCACTATCCAATTCTACCAATTTCTTCACCCACATGTCGTTTCTTGTAATTCATCTAGGTTTTAATCTTCTGGAAGCACAGTAAGCTCTTTTCAATACCTTGCTATTATCTCTTTGAGAATCCCAGCTCCAGAAAGGGGGTCAAGGGTGCTCTGCTCCTGCAACATAAATCCTTACTTTGTTCTCCACAAGTTACTGTCCTATTATAATACAAAACAATATCTGATGCCATTATAACTAAATCTTAATACTTCTCTTTGCTGTCTTTAAATGTGTTCTCATGGACTCATCTCATTGATACGTGTTGTTTGCTTGTTCTTAAAGCTTTTCATCTGATGATCGTGAAATAATTTTCCTCCTAGTTGACTGGGCTCTGCAAGGCATTTAACTGCACAGAACCATCATGGGCCTACAAAGGGTCCTCAGGGTTCCCCTAGTCTATGACCCAGTCCTGAATGCACCCACTAATCCACAGTAGTTCCATCTGCCTTTATTGACAGGTGTTCATCCAGCATACCTGTGAAAACCCATCCAAAGTGCCTGTAAGCAACATAAATTTTCCAGCAGTCTACAGAAACTCACCAGTATCCTTACTGTTGGAAAAATTTTCCTAACATCTTGTTTGTGCAATATAAGCTCATTATTTCTCCTATGTGTGCATGTTAAAAAAGAATTTGTTGCAGTTTGCAGCAGTCTTCCAAATATTTGAAGACTTTCATCATATCTTTACTACATCTTCTCTATTTTAGATTAAACAGGCCCAAATTAAGGCAATAGTCCATCACTGGGAATGCCTGAAGTCATCTGACTGTTGTCTGTAGGATCCTACAGGGTGCTGCCAGAAGCTTTCCCCATGTCCAATGGAGCCAATGCCACTGGCCACAGCTGAGCCCATCAGCAACAGTAGTAGAGCCCCTGGGATAACATATTTGAGAAGGGGAAAAACACTACAGCCCAACAACACCTGGAAGAGAGGAGTGAGGGTATGTGAGAGAAACAGCTTTACAGACTCCAAGTTCTGTGAGGAAAGAGGGGAAAGAGGTGCTCCAGGCACTACAGCAGACATTCCTTTGCATCCTGTGGTGCAGAGAGTGGTGAAACAGCTGTATCCATGCAGACCATGGGGGACCACAGTGGAGCAGACACTCACCTGTAGCCCCTAGAGGACCTCACATCAGAGCGGGTGGATGCCTGAGAGAGGCTGTGACCCTGTGGGAAGTCTGTGCTGAAGTAGGTTTGTTGGCAGGACTTGTGGACACATGAAGAGAGGAGCCCATGTTGGAGCCGGTTTGCTGGTAGGACTCGTGACCCCATGGAAAGGACACGTGCTGGAGAGTTTGGGAAAAACAGGCAGGACTCATGTTGGAGAAGTTCATGGAGGAGTGTCTCCTGTGAGAGGAATCCCATGCTGGAGCAGGGGAAGTGAGTGAGAATGAAAGAGTGACAGAGTCAAGGTGTGATGAACAGAACATGACCCCAGTTTCCCATTCCCCTGTGCTACTGGTAGGAAGGAGGCAATGAAATCAGGAGTGAAGCTGAGCCCAGAAGGAAGGGGGGAGGGACATGGGGGAGTGACTTTAAGATGTGAGTTTGTTTTTCATTACCTTTGATACTGATTGGCAATAAATTTAATAAATTTCATTAATTTGCCCAGTCGAGTCTGTTTTGCCCTGTTGTTATACTGACCCCGATAAAACTCATGACCTTCATTATATTTTATCTCCCCTGACCAGCTGAGGAGCAGAGTAAGAGAGAGACTTTAGTGAGGATCTAGCAACCAGCCACAGTCAACCTACCACACTCATTTAAGTAAATCTGGTTTAACAGGGATTAACACTAAGTTCTTTTTTTTAAAAAAAGAGTCTATCAGGTCTAATAGAACTTGATTTTGACACCACAAGGTCACTAAATATTTTTCGGTTTGCAGCCTCATGAAACTTCTGTTTCCTGTGGTATTTTCTTTTACATATGTCTAGTTTTGGGAAAACCTTGGTTTTTTACACTTCTTTTTGCTGTGCATCTTTAATAAAGGCAAAAATGAAAAAATATTCAGATATTAATCAAAAATCTATTCAAGCTCCCAACCCCCAAACTGCTCCATAATACCATAATGCCTCCTAAAAGTAAGTAAAGTAAACTAACTTGACATATTAACTTGCATGACTAAACTAACAATGATTTGGGGCAAAGAGATGTGCATTTATATTTTCTTGTCAGAAATTCAAATTATTTTCCACAACTTTTGCAAGGTTATTGGAGATAGAAGGAAGTAGAGAGGGGTTGCATCTAATTTTACATCTGTCATTTATTTTCTTGAATTAAAATATATGACTCTTCAAAAAACTTTTTCAGTGATGAATACATTTGAATTTCAAATGTTAGCAAGTTTTATTCCTCCAGTGATCCATGTTGTAATCATCAAAGTTTTTTTGACAAGTTTTTATAATCCAAATAACAATGTAATCAAGTAATCAAGTACTCTAAGTAATCTCAAAGTTCCCTCAATAATATGAGATATTGAAATAAAGACAAAGATATTATAGTAGATAAACTAAATCTACCCCTTCTCACACTAATTTCAAGGTAACATTCCTTGAACACCAGATGTTTAAATGGTTATATAAAAAGATAGGAAAAGAAGAAAAAAGTTTAACTAATGGAGGAAAAAAAAAAGAATGGTCACTTTTGTCATGTTTTATCAAAAGTTTTATTGGTCTCCTTGGTCCAGAAAAGAAAAGCAGAGCCATAAGCTCTCATTATCAAGGGTTCTGGATTTCTGTTCTAAATAAAAAGTATATAGGGGGTTTTTGTGGGTGTGGGGTTTTTTACATGTCTTCACATAAGTTACAGAATATAAGAGCCCACTGCTAACTCCTCTGAATCAGAATTTTGTCTGGCTTTATATCCTTTTTCACATCCTCTTTGAAAATCAAAAGCTATGAAAATAAAAGTATTGTATTCTCTGGAATACAAGAAGTCAGAAGCTGCCTGTGAATTCCCTGTATATTAAAATCAATTGTGTTTAGTGGAGTGCTCTTCCACCACTAACTCTGGGCACTGTAACCTCTTTCCCAATGCCCTGGGGCCTAAGATACCTGTTTCAGTTTCAGGCCAACTTTTCAGTTCTAGAGTAAATGACAGCAATTTTTATTACTGACTGTAATGCCACCACAAGTATCTGTCAGCATTTCTTTATATGAACAAGAGAAATGAAGACAGGCAAGAAATACATACATGACTACCACTTCAATCCTTGGGAATGAAATCACTTTCTGTCATGACTATTTTTAATGAAGCTTGTTTCCAGTCAAAGGGAAGAAACCTTATCAAGGAAATAACTTATACTAGCATCATAATATTGGTAATTTCTCGACAAATTGCTGTTGCTTCAGAAAATGACATTATCTGAGGTCCCAATGTCCTTTTCATTCACTTACTAAGAATTTCTCTCATTTGAGAGAAAAGATGGATCTTTCAGAGATGTACTTTCTTCCAAACTTTTCCTCTTGAATTTAGGCAGTTTAAGGGAACAATGACTGCTGACAAGTTCCTTATTACCAGCAATCAATGGACAGTTTGTTAATTAATGTCCTGAGGCAAAGTTAATGTAGCATTTCCAGCTGAACCTGAAACAAAAACATAGAATATTTTTGGATATGGGCTAACAGTTCTGTTTTATTCGGTATTTTTCCTAACAAGGACAGATTTTCCTGTCCAAACCAGTGGACTGCAAAGTGCACATACTGGGGAAATAAATCAGCTTCATTAAAAGGAAAAATAATAATAAACTGGCTGTAGTCTTTTTCCTGACCCAGAAAATGGCAAGTTCCCAGTACATTCAGGAAAGAATAAAAATTCAAAAAGAAGAGGGAAAAAACCAAAGAGGATGAGAAAGTGTTTTCTCTGCCTTTTCAATGAAAACTCCAGTCAGTCCCGGAGGTTTCCTCACAGAGTCTTTCCCTCACAGATTCTTTCTGTACCCCAATTATTCAAAGAAAAATAATCATCATTAGACCAGGTGGCCCACTGTCCTCTCTTCCAACCTTACCCAGTCTGTGATTCTGTGGTCTATCAACTACTAAAAATGCCTTCAATGATCTAACAACTTCCTTTTCTTTATTTTTTGTTAATACAAAACAAAACAACCTGCAAACTCATGGAGATGCAACTCAGAATTGCTCTTTGCTTTGGGGATATCTTTACTTAGTACAAAATTATGAACTTTTTGAAGGCAAATACCACATACCCTACCTTGTCCCCCACATCCCCCTGGCCTCTCAGAGCTGTGATCTTCACCTTTTCCTCATCTAACCAGAAGAAACACAAGAAGAACACTCTCTTACGAGTAAGAGTGTTCCTGGAGCAGTGTCTGCACTGGGCATCACAATTTTTCAGGATTTCCAGCAGGGTGGTACTCAAGGACCTCCAGAGAAGGAACAGAAACTATTCTTGAACTTGTTTTAAAACCTAGTTCCAGTTCTAAAGACAATGAAAAATCCTCCATCAACCACATGGCAGAGGATCACAAAACTTTCTAGGAGTGGCCTCCATTGTCACTATTTCTACATCCGCTAGACTGTTCCTCATATTTCACTGCACCAGTTAAATCAAACAAAACTTCTGCCGGCCTCTGCTGTACATAAGGGACACCTTAAAGGCCATGGATTTCTCCTCAACTTTCCGTAAGGCTAACAGCCAGAAATTAGAGCTGACCCATCTGGCTCCTCTATGAGCCACGCAGACAGCAGTGTTGAGGCAGCCCTGCCAGTGAGAATGATTCTGAACAGCTCACAGTGAGGTTTCTCCAACAGAGGCTGAATTTTCATGCTGCAACAGCTCATTTCATGACTCTCCAGGAAGAGGTGGGCTACAGTTGATAAGCTATAGTCATTACAGGCATCGAAGAGAACATATTCCTTATCACTGAGTGGTAAGACCCTACCAAAAAAAAAAGAGTAGAATACTGTAAATATGAAATTTTATTTGTTACTGTGGCATAGTCAGGCTGATTTTGCTTCAGCCAAACACAACTTTCAGACACAAAACATTTATGAATGTCTGCATTTAATTACAATGGTAAAACTTCTTAAAATAATTCTCTAAGCATGTTAAACCACATGAAATGCAATCAAAGATGTACCACATATAAAAAAATTGCACAAGTTTTTAATTGTATAAACTATATTAAATTTTAATACCAGCCAAGATGTACTTACAACAAAACCAAAGTAAAGCACACACAAAAAGGCTGGTTGGTGACTGAGTGACTACTTTCCCCACAGAGAGATTAATGAAATATGTTGTCAGAATTCTTCAGAGAGTAATCAGGGTTTCATTTGTTTGGGTAATGTATTCATTACTGACGAGAACTGCACTATATATAAAAGAAGAATAATCAACAGTCATCTTTTACATGTTTTTCTCCCCATCCCATCTCCTAATGAATTGTAAATAATTTAAGTTATGAATGACTTAATTATTAACTGAAAATAGTCTGTGTATTTTTATACATATATTTATGGTTTATAACACAATAAAAATTAGGATTTTTGGGATTGTTCTGCTACCCTTTCCTTTTGGGATTGTTATATGAATGTCTTTGTGAAGAAAGCATTGCTATCCAATAATATGTCAAAAATTGGGAATGCTGACATTGTTTTGACACAGTGATTTGGTATAAAATGCTGAGTCCATTTATGTAACATAAATTACATTTATAAAAACAAAGAGGGATAGCCCAAGAAATATCATGTGATTTATGTATGATTTACTCCCCGAGTGCAACCCTAAGAAATCTGGAGCTTCACCATCCAACCACTCATTTTTAAATAGGAGGTGTTAACTTCAGCCAGTTACGGTTTCTATCCATAGTCAATGTTGGGTTAACACCTTATGTGTGTACTGGTGAAAGTGAAGCAAGAGAGGTCTGTTGCTCAGATCTGATGTGCAATAGGAGGTCTCCACCAAAGGCTGAAGCTAGAAAGGACCTCTAAAGAGGTACTAGAGTCTTACACTGATTCTGACTGTAGGTTATACCAGGATTTTGTCAGGTGGCCTAAATAAAGAAGCTAATGCAAACACAGAAGTGTTCTGCAGAACCACTATGACAAATACTCTCCAAGGAGTATTTGATAACAATTTGTTTATTAGATTTATTATTTAATTTATTTATGCTAGTAAATACTACTTAAAGTGAAGCACATCTCACATAAAAGCACCCAAAAACTCTTTCCAAGACTATGTTGAGGGGGAAGATATCAGACCAGTTTTGCCAAACTATATATTCCCATAAAGCAAATTACCCTCTGTTCCTGTTCTGTCTTCACTTGAGGAGTGTGTATTAGGCTAACTAACGTAGCTTTAGAGTCCTGACATCTCATGCTTGAAACAAGAGTATAAACCCAAGTCTAATTTTTGTCACTGGGTTTGACAGTTTTGGAAGACTGAACTGACACAGTCTGAACTCTCCTAAAATAGTGAGGAATTCACACTGAATACTCCCAAAACAGGATGAATAGTATTCCTCAGGGGTTGGTACTGGGACTAGTACTATTTAACAGCTCTCTCAGTGGCATGGTCAGAGGGATTGAGAGCACCTCCAGCAAGTGTGCCAACCGCAACAGGGTGTGCAGTGAAGGGATAATGCCATCCAGAGGGACCTTGACAGGGTTGAGAGGTGAGCCAAAGCAGACCTCATGAAGTCCAACACAGTAAAGTACAAGGTCCTGCACATGGCTCAAGTTAATCCCACACATGATTATAGGATGGTTGAAGAATGGTTTGAGAGCAGCTCTGAGGAGAAGAACTTGGGGATCTTGGTTGACGAAAAGCAGGATGTGACCTGCCAATGTGCACTGGCAGCCCAGAAAGCCAGCGTATCCTGGGCTGCATCAAAAGCAGTGTGGCCAGCAGAGGAAGGGAGGTGATGATCTGCCTCTACTCTGCTCTGATGAAACCCCACCTGCAGTTTGCCATCCAAGTGTGGGGCCCCCAATATAAGAAGGATGTGAAAGTGCTGGAGTGGGTCCAGAGGAGGGCCATGAAAATGCTCAGAGGGCTGAAGTACCTCTCCTGTGAAGACAAGACAAGAAAGCTGGGATTGTTCATCCTGATGAAGAGAAGGGTCCCCTTATAGCAGCCTTTCAGTACGTAAAGGGGGCTTATAAAAAAGCTGGAGAGGGACTTTGTACAAGGGCATGTAGTGCTAGAACAAGAGGGAATGTCTCTAAACTGAAAGAGGGTAAATTCACTTCAGACATGAAGAAGAAATTGTTTAGTGTGAGGGTGTTGAGACACTGAAACAGGTTACCCAAAGAAGCTATGGGTGCCCCATCCCTGGAAGAGTTTGAGGCCGGGCAGAACTGGGCTTTGACCAAGATGGTCTAGTGGAAAGCATCCTTGACCATGGCAGTGGGGTTGTAACCAGATGATCTTTAAGGCCTCTTCACATCCAAGTCACTCTGTGATAGAAGTTCATGAAATTTTTGTTCAAGTAGCTAGTCAAGCTGTGCTAATTAGATGTTCCAACATTAGAATAGAGAAATATAGCACAAAGCCACACAAAACATAAGTGGCAGGGAAAGGACAAAAATTTTTAAGTATAGAAGAGAATTTGACTAAGAGAGTCCACACCACAGGACTAGATTTACTGAAAATAACTTTTCTGAAGAACAGAACAGCAATTGGAGAGGAAGAGAGACCTAATGTGACAGAATAGTAACAATAGGCTGGGATTTTAGGAGAGTTGCATCAGGAATGAAGGATGACATATGGTCTGGCTTCCTTCTTATTCAAAGGTGATCCATTTTCTAGCTGGACACAGCACCTCTAAACTCCAATGATTTACATATTGTTTGCTAAAACAAGCACAGTTGTACTTTTCCTTTTGGAAGTGAGGGAAGAAAAATGTCTTCTCAGTTTTTTTATGCTTTTATCCTATTATGTGAAGCATGAGAAATTCAGTAAAATCATCTAGGCCTATACAGAGGTAAGTCCTCCATGTGAAATGTGTATCACCCCATGCAAAAAAAAGTTGTCTATTATGATTTGGATAATTTTTGCAATTAAGATTACTATTATTATTAAGTAATGTGGTAAATGCCTAGATTATGCTACTATCCCTGTCTCCATGCAGTTGATCCGTTCAAGGGATTAGAAAGAAAACTTTAGTTAGCAAAAAGGGTATGTTGAAAATATAGCAATATCTACAGTCTAACCTGCCTCCACCTGTCCACCCACACAGCTACCTGCATCAGGAAATAGGTGACTAATATTTGCTCACTTTTGGGAATTTGTTTAACATTACTGAATGATTCATAGAAACAGAGATGTGGAATAGTAACAACTTTTAAGGACAAATGCAAAACAAAGAAATCCATTCAACAGATACACATTCCTTGGTACAAAATATAACTGGGCTATCAGCCATGTTCTCCTTTCCTCTCGTCTTTAAAGATTTTTTTTCATTCCCAGAGTTATTTATGCAGCTAAAGAGATCTGCTTGGTACCTCTGCAGCACCATTTTTAAAACTGTATCAGGTCAAGAGTAGCATAGAATCTCTTTTCCATTTCTGAATGAAAATTCTCCATTACCACAAAAGAAAAGCAACAATAAAACCTTTTGCCCCTGTCACACTGTAATAATAAATCAGGTGCCAAAAATCTCTTGGCTTCACCTTTTTCTCCCGAGTGCAAAAAAAAATATAAACTCTATGTTGCACCTCAAAACTATTTCAGTGTTAAGAAATCAGTACCAAAGAAAACCCTACATGTTCTTCCTGATGGACAGATTAAGACCATAGGCTGGTGACAGAATTAAAGTTCTAAATGCCACAACAGCCACAAAAAGAGGACTTGATGTTCAATGAGTTATCAAAACACTGAAAGCACATGAAAGCACAAGAATATGATTTTAATGAGGAACAGGTGATACAGAGCTGGATAACGTGTTGGGTTTTGCATGCTTTTTTGTGGGACAACAGACCTAAAGCCCACGCCCTCCTGTGGTGCCCCCAGTTCCACATAAAGTCACTTATCACAAAGATACTGATGATATTTCTATCAGGTCAGCTTCACTGTGATTAATTTCACACTACTCAAAAGCTTAAGCAAAATGGATCAGCTTCTTGCAACACACTGTTTCCTGTAAATGGAAGCAACAGAACATAAAATGGTGGTGATCCTCTTAAAGAATGTTTTATTTATTTACTGAAGATATTTTTGTAGGCTTGAATTCAGGAGAATTCCCTTCCCAGGAGATGCACTTGTGTTAGTGTTTGCCTAGTGGTAGGTGTGTACTTCAACTCTTCCCTGAAATATTATAAGATTGAAATACTATGTTGAATCCTTCGCTTCCCAGAACAATCATTGTATATGTAAATAAGAGTTTTAAAACAGGTCCCATTTTTTTGTAGCTTAGCACTCAGTTTTTAAGTCTGTCAGACCAAAATCCACTCTCAGGCACATTAAAAGGGGCCATGTGCAATGACATACAAAGAACATACAGGCTCCACTAACATCCACACCTGAGTCACTGGATGTCTTAGCTTGCCAAGAAAACCCCAAAACAAACAAACAAAAAAAACCCCAAAACAGACAGCCAAACAAAACCCAAAAGTCCAAAATCAAAATACCCACAACAAACACCAAACTCCAAACACCCTCACCCCTTAAGATTTAAGAACTCTGAACTTAGATTTAGAAGCATAAATTTCAGCACTGAAGTTTGAAAAGGTGTCTCTCCACTTTCAAAGAACAGAAACCTGACATCATGCTCTAAATCATTTCCTCTTAAATAATAATGTAAACTAATGCTGACTCTCTGCAGACATTAAATTAGGTGATCAACAGATGGGCTTTTCATCAAGCTGTACTTTGCACAACTTGAAAATCCTAATTTTTTGTTAAACAGTCTAAAAAATAATCATCAATTTAATGTCTGTTTCTCTTTCTTTTCTTTCATAAATGCTTCAATAACTTTGGAATAAAAAGATAATAAAAACCAATCTAGAGAGTTGAGCTTATCTTTTACAGTAAAAATTCCTTTCATGGTTTGTTATACACATATGCACACAGATGTTTCATCAAATTAACTTGTGAGTATGCTCAGATGTGTTTAATGTCTGGCAAATTACAATGTCTGTTTATAACAAACACCAAATAGAGAACACAGCAACTTGTGGAGTCCAGTTTCTTTAGGAATGTAAAACTGTATATTAGGAAATTGCATTCTTGCATCTCTGTCTTCAGAAATACTGTACATCCTCATGTTTCATTCGACCTCAGAAAGACCCATATAGCCATAGTTCATAAGTTCTTTGAGTTAAACATTAATGTTTATTTAAACTGGCTTTGATTCAACTATTTTTGCTTCAAGAATAATTGTGCTGCTCTATTCATTTCTGGTGAGGCCTCAAACACAGAATTGAGGCAGGTTTTCAGTATCATGCCATAGGATCAGTCAAGGAAAAGCCTTTTTCTGAGACCAGAAAAAGGCTTTGCAGAGAAAAAGATGAAGGAATTGGTCATTTTTACTCTGGGGGAGACAGGGAAGCAAAGGCATGATGACAGCCTGCAAATAAGAAAGAAGCAGTTGTGGAGATGATGGTGATCAAGGTTTTCCATATGCACTTGGAGTAACTTGAGAAAATCAGGCTTAATTTGCAGCAAAGTTTTCTCTAAATATCTATAATGGTTATGAAGCACTGGAAAAGCTACCTAAAGGGGCTGTAAAATATTATTTATTGGGAATTTTTATGACCTGATCCAGAAATGTTGATTCCAAGCAAGGAACAGTGTATATTTTTTTAATGTTAGACGCATCCTGCCACAGACCATGCTTCATGAGCACTGCTGGGATTACCTCAGGTCTAATTACTGCATTTCCAATTCCAAGAAGAGAAGTACAAGAACTACTGAAACTTGAAGAAGAAATTCTCTGTTACACTGACCCTATTGCTCAAGTGTGCTTCTCTTTGGAGAGAGAAAAGAGGCCAAGACCAGGCTAGGAAAGGCCTGATCATGCAAATCCAGTAGCCAAAAAAAGTAAAGCAAAAATAAAGGGACCTGTAGTCAAGGTTACTTCACCAAAAGCAACATCTCTCAAGCTTTTGGGAGGAAAATTACCGGGGGAACAGAGCTGTTGCATGGAAAGCCCCAGACTCCTGGGATCATGGGCCAGTATTTGGATTACAAGTATTATTTGATGAATTATTAGTTGTCATATGGATTACAATCATCTGAAGGGTTGTAGTTCCCCCCAAGGATAAAAAGGGTTACATATCTCCATCTCTCAGCAGTACCATGCTCAGGCTGAAACCTTGCCTTTATATCTAAGGCAGTTTTCATTCCACCTACAAGCATCAGTGGCTTAACATTCACAGGAATCACAAGATAGTGTAGTCACCCTGGACTTGAAAAAAAAAATGCAACACTTGAGTAACAAATAATAAATAGGTTCAATTAAATATTCTGGCAATATTTAGGGGGAGAAAGATACATTTCCTAGAGATAATGGCAGTACCAAAGCACCTCTATATCCCTCCAATGTTCTCCCTCTCAGAAGGTGGCTTGATTAAGAGAGAGTGTGTGATTCTCTAGAGGACAGAAAACTCCAACAATGTAACAAGTTGTGCTGATTTTGCCATAGAGAGGAAGTTGTTCTTGACTGCATCCAGTGGTCAGCTCATGCACTTGGACATGAAGACTTTTTTCTTGACCAATTCAGATGCTGTTCTTGTCAGTGTTCTATAAATCAAACAATCTCTGTTCTTTTTATTAATTTCTCATAAGATGAATAGAGTATGGGCTATCTTCTCTCCCATTCACAAGTGCACTTTCCCTTCAGTTACTATTTAATATATAATACCAGCGTGACCATACACATATAAAGCAGAAGTAATAAGATTTGTGTTTGTAAAGCTGTCTTTCAAAGAAATTCAAAGAATGAAAATAAGGGAAGCAGTGTGTATGAAGGCATGAACTAGCTTTTTTAAGCCTCCACAGACCATCAGACCCCAAAAAATCAGGGGATTCCCTTAAAGAAATTTACCATTTAACTTCTGATACAGTGAATAGCATTCATCACCAGAAAGGCCAGAACAAAATTATTTGGCAAGGAGTTACTTGAAATGTAATAAACTGTGACAGAATTTGGCCCTGAAGGAACTATCTCACTAACTTGAAGAACTTGCTGCCTAACTGTATTAATTACATGTGCAGTAAATTAAGCATTATTTTTATTTGAATGAGTTCTTCTTGTGACATTATGAGAAATGAAATATAGGACCACACAATTACGTTTCCTCTTTATTTGTTATTCTGATGTCAGTTTGTAACTTGGAGAAATAGGTGTAAGAACAGAAGTAGATACCACCCACCATTTGATAAAAGTAGATGTTCCAATTCCTGATCACAATTGTAATATGGAAAATACAGAAAAAAGCAGAACAGAAATAACTATTACTTTCATAGCGCTTTTTTTTTAAGCTGTCAAAGAGATTAGCAAGCATGTATTAGTCTCATAATAGCTCTATTAAATGCTTCAGATAAAATATTATTTTATGGAAAGAATTTTACACTACCATAGCTAGTCCAATACGTGAATTCCTGTATAATACATAAAATTATTTTTGCTTTTCACTGCCCACCCCCCTTTCTGGGAGTGATTTTTATTTATTTTACATGATCAGCTACACAGAGATCATGTACTTCTGTACTAACTTCTTACAGCTAACTCCAAACTGAACAAAAGTTTATCTATATGAAGCAAAGAGTGTGGACTATATAGAAACAAGCACAGTATGAAGCAGCAACCCTACTAATCTCCCTGAACACAGTAGGTGGTAAATGCCACATTCCGGCAGAATTAGAACCTCTTGCTCCTTTGGTGGGGGAAGGGAGGGGGGAAGGAGGTCATCTGAGGTGATAGGAGAGGAATGCAATCAGAAAGCCCCATACCTCAGGGGTATAAAGAGAACCTGAGGCACACTCAAGAGACACATCTCAATCATCTCAATCACCTCAATCACATCAATGTAGACTGTCTTAGAGAGAGTTAATACCTGCTCTGCAAAACTAGTTGAAGGATTAAACATATTCTAAATTTTCTAAGTGCAAAAGTACAGCTAATAGAGAGGAAATATAGTCTTAGCGTTTCTCTTAGTGTTTGTTTTTTTAAAAATAATTTAATTTGCTTAATTTTGATGGAATATGAAAATTTTAATTGTTTGTAAAATAATACTTATACTGACACTTGATAGTGCTTTACCACATGACAGATATCCATTCTGCAGATTCCATATAGGCAAGTTTTCAGCCACAATAGTGGCTGAAACAATGATGTGTTTGTCACAATAGTACAAGTACTTAACTCACTGGCAGTTTCTGGTCATATAATTTTTGTTATGCTACACTTCTCTGAGAACTCCTGACAGAGATTTAATTTCCAAAGAACTGAATGGATAAGAGGGCAAAAGAGTCACTTTGAAATTAGGCCAAAGGTCAGATGGGTCCTATCTGACCTCCTGGGGTGTCAATGTTCTTTGCTCCTTCAGCAGCAGGCATAAGCCTGATACTGATGATGCCAGAAACCCGCTGCCATCACTTAGCATTGAGGGTAGCACCCCAGCACAATCAACCATGGCATTGTAAAGTCATCCTTGTAAATACAGAATTTCCCATGACAGCTCTCATGGGGTTTACAAGCCTAAAGCCAGCTTTTGTCCTTGGCTTGCCCAGTGACAGGTCCCACTGGGGACCCACTGGACATGGTGGGGCAGACACCACCTGCACCATGCAGGGTCCTTGTTACCCTCTTGTCACTATGGCAGAAAGGCCAGAGCATCCTGTATTCTCCCATCTCCATTTCAGCTTTCACATTTCCCTCTCACCTCATGCACTAGGCAGCAGTCACAGCCACAGCATCATCTGCATATACAGTATTAGGAGTCCTCCATTTCAAGTGCTGACTTGGATGGGTGCCACACACCCCCTGGAAGCATCTGCATTTGAATTTAAAGGGGTGGGTGAGTGACAGCAAAACTAGCTTCTTCTTCTGAAAAGGCTTTGGCAGATCATTGGTTGTCATCAAACCTATTGCGTTTCTTGCTCACTGCCAAAAATTCCACCTACATGCCTGATGGCAATTAGTCCTTTGTAGGTGCTAATGAATAAAAGAAGCATGCACACTTTACAGACTTTAAAAGAATATCCCAATCCATATATTAATTCCATATATAAACTCACATGCACACACAGTCCCCCCCTTCCCCTATCCACATGTCACTGTGCACCCACACCCAAACTCGTGCTTAGAAAAAAAAGTGAGTAGCAATAAGATGATCATCCAACTGTGTGCAAGTACGATTTTTTTCATGAATCATTAGCTATTATCCCAGAACTCATCTACTGAAAAAAGTACTGCTTTATGAATGCAGGAGGCATCCTACATTTGGGATAATGAAGTACATTCATTGCATGCTTGAACATTTCAGAGGTCCAGACATTTCACACACTCCCTCTAACCATGATTTTTCTGTGGTGTCCAAAATCATCTGGGATACAACAGTATGACATCACCAGCCTTCAGGAAAATACACCAACAATTTCCATAGAAGGGAAAGTGAATAAAATAGGGGTACCATGAGACTTTACCACAGAACTTTCAAATCAACAAACAGAGCATTGCTTTCATGTTTTTTGTGTAATTCTGGGGTTTCTGTTTTATGTCTATTTTAGAAGGGAAGGTATCAAAACAGTGTGAGGTAATACACTCTATATAAATCTGGTTAAAGTGTCATTATTAATATTTCCCCTCAGAAAAAAAATTTTTTCAAAAGCAAGCCATTTTACAGAACTGCATCAACTCCAAATGCAAAAATTTAGGGGAAAATATTGTATTTTGACTTTCATATTAATGCTACATATATAGAATGCAAATTGACAGAATTAATTTTGAAAGTAAAACAAGATATAATTGAATACTACAAAAAACATTTAAAGCATCGTGAAAATGACTGCACACTTTTTTCTCAGTTTTAGTTCTCAATTCGAATTTACAACATTTTCTTAAATGAAGGAGTTTCCCAACTGCTTTGTAGAGTGCTCATGAACTCAATCAGGAGCGTTCCATATCTTATTGTGATGTTTCCAGACCAGTTTTCAGAGCCTTCAAAAGACTTCAGAAGGTCAGCTTTAAGCCAGTGCATCAGCCTCACTAGATTACAGAGGGTTTTACCCATTTTTTGCTGGCTGGAGTGTAGGCAGGAGCAGTTGGAGAAAGCAATCAACAGCTTAGGAGTTGAAGAAAAGTGGGCAAAAGCTGAGTGGTAGTGCCTGACATCAGCCATAGTGGGCAGCACCCATTGATGCATCCTTTGTCTGCGTTTAAATTGTCTGGGCCAGTAAGCAGCAGGATCTTTCTGCTCAGTAACCCTTGTGTCATATACCATACGCACACACGCCAAACCCTCTTGATTGTGGGGTAACCTTTCTTATTGGGTTTATAAAGACATAAATGTCAGGCAAAGAGACTTTAGTGTCCCCTGAACAGATGAGGACAGCATTCACATGCAACTACAGAGTAAAGGGCTTCTCTTCAGCAGTCTCTGGTCCTCCCTGACACAGGGGCACATAGTCTCTTTTTTCTTGCTGTTGTACCTGGGCAAATCTCTTGCTTTACAGTTTTCAGCATTGTAGGCAGTAAGGATGAAGGGAAAGATGGGACAAATGTCAGAATGTACCCTTGTGAGATGCCTTAGCTGCAGTGTCCTCTTATTTTAGTTTTAGATGAGGTCTGCAACTTTTCTGCCAAAACAATACTTTCTAGAATTAATCAGAACTGGGCAGGGAAGATTTTTTCCATTTTAATTTCCTTTCTTGTTCAGCCTGTAAGAGGATGACTGTCCCAGTCCATTCCAACCCACAGCATATCCACAAGTACAATAGGGATCGACAACTCAAATGATTTTTTTATTCCCTCTTTAAAAATTTCTCCTCCAACTTCCACTTGCAGGTGAGAAACTCAGACCAAAAAATCTGGCCATTTCTGTCTCCTGCACCTCATCAACATCCATTGGATCGGCTTCTTAAGCATACACAGGTGCCCACACATAACAGCATCAGAGTAAAACTGATGTTAAACAGCAAATGCTCTGAAATTCCATAACACTACTAACTCACATTTCACCAGCAGACAGGACCTTGCTACCAGGGCAGGCAATTGGGTGATTTCAGAGTGCCACAACTGTAATTGCAAAGCTATTCTTCAAAAAGCTATTTCCATCACAGGTGTCAAAGCACAGTTTCTCCAAATAAAGTTTTATTTAATATCCATGGTTGTGCCTGCAGTGCAATCCCACCTGTGGGACCTGTGTGCTTTGAGGATACCCCAAGGTTTCAGGTGCTCCTGCTATTGAGGCAGGCTCCTCTGCTTGTACTGCAGAGCTGCATGAATACCAAAAGCTTCAGCACATCTCTCAGAAAGTCCTGGACCTAGATGTTGTCTTCTCTCAGCCTAAAAGAGTCTTTCCCAAAGAGAGCAGGTGGGCAAGAAGTCAGGGCTCCCCCAACCAGGTCAGCAGCAGGAAAGACACCAGATCTGTAGTCTGATGAGCAGAACACACTACTGGGAGGTGGAAAACTGCTTCCTGAAATTATGCCAGGACAATTGTCATTCTATTCAATGACTGTTTAATGTAAAATGCATTGAAAGTTTAGGAGCAGAATGTGAAAATATATGGAGTAAGGATGTTTAGTAGGCAAATTGACAAATACATCCCTACCTCCCTGGAAAGTCTTACAAAAATCTTCAAAGCTCCTTGGATTTAAATAGCCCTTCAGCTTTCATTGTTCCCTGTTTTGTTCTAGACAGCTTTTGGGAATATGAATGCTCAGAATATTCTATTTTATAAGGTTTTTGAATGCTGCCTGAGTTTCACTTATTTTAAAAATTGTCAAATTATCAAGGTCATAGATATAATCCTAGTGTTTACAGAAAACCTAAACTTTTAACTGGCATATCTTAACACGTTAATGGGAGTTCACTTGCAACTGATGTTTCATGTGTACCCTCCATTCAGAATCCCAAAACTACATGACTACATTTGTAATCTCCTGGTCTTTTTCAGTCATAAAAATTTGCCACTTTCTCCCTTGCCAAGTGGTTGGTAAAATGGAAAGATAAATGTAAAACAAAGGCAAAGACATAAATAAATATTTCAGAGATTTATTTATTTCAAAGTACTTTTAATATTTACAGAATTCAATAAAATTTCATGTACAGTAACCACTCAAACCAACTGACTCATCTTGATATCCACATGCTTTCTTTAAAAGCATAAAACTTCTTTTTAATGTTCAAAGCATAACATTTTCCTGGAACAGATGCCTTATTTGAGCAAAGTGCCACATTTCTGTAATATTTAAGATAATGTTTCAGTTTAACCAAGATGCAAGATGCAAGTAATAGTCAATGAGTAGGAAAAGTTACCATGACCATGTTTTTGCTCAGTATCAGTGACATGACGGTGAAACATTCTGATAATTGGTGTTTGATAACAACCCATGGCTGAACAATACCATTTACTTTCTTAGTTATTAGTTTAATTATTAGCTTCATTCAAAAGAGTTACCAGTACAAATTAAGGAGGTGAGGCCATAATCTTGGGCTAGTAAAATCTTAATGATTCATTTGTAATTCTGTCTTATTTTTATAATCTACATCTTATCCCTTCTGGTTTTAAACTTTGTGACAAACGACCTATTCTAATAGGTAAAAGAATCCACCCCCCTGTGAAGAGCTTAGTGCTTTTAAGCTGGTTTTTGCTTTTCTATTTTTCCAGCATCAGCACATCTGTCCCTGAAAGGTTTTAAGTGTCTTTGTAACTAATATGAGAGGAACCTCAAAAAGATTTATTTGCTTTGGCTCAGTTAAAGGCTTTGGTTTCCAGCGCTTGTTCAAACCTCCTGGAACTGCAAAAATAGATGGGGAATCTCAAAATGTTTCACTGTGTTTTTGTCACCTTCCTGTATTCAGTAGGAAATTTCACAAGAGCCTTCTTTATAGTAAACTGACATTTCTGTTAATGGATCTACATCTTAACTGTAGACTTAGCTGCAGACTTAACACTGGCCAACTTAGCTGTAATCATCACAAGACCTGGAAATGTAGATAGAGGCCATAACAAGCCACCCTCAACCCATGTCTGTTCCTTTGGGAGTCTAATCCAAGAACACAGGATTTCCAATGTGACACACTAACAGTGATTATTTTTTCTCAAATTTCTTGATCTTTATGATCAATGTAGTTGAGAATTGACTCTCTAGCGTTTACTAACCAGATATTTTCTAGGGATTTAAAAGTACAATTTGGAATATATTTTTCTTTTGGCAGCACTTTTTCCCCACTCAAATGACAAAGTCATCACAGTTTTTGCAAAGAGAAACCACTTAGTCCTCATGTGCTGGAGAAGACACATTGAGAAGAATCAGCACAATGGTGTCATGGGGTTGTGCCACTATTTTGTTCATTCGGCTTACAAACAAGGAGCATGAACATGTGTCATCTGGTCACAAGAATGTGATGTCTAAACTGCAAGACCATCTCCATACATATATATCTCAGGAGCCATAGGTTATGAGGATATGAGTTGGCAGTGGTCCATCCCTCTATATCCTGGCCTGTGTTGCCTGCTCTCTAGATGGCAGATGCCAACTGTGCAATTGCAGGACTGCCCCAGCCTTTGTCACCTCAAAGTCAACAATTAAATTGTTTCATCTTGAAAAGCCGTGAAAAATCCATACAGATGTGTAATGTCTCAGAGCTGAGCATCAAAATTAATAAATCCTCAGTCTAAAGCAATGTCATTCTATTAGTCCTTAGAAAATGGAGAAAATAAGAACTCCTTTTCATGCATCTTTAGTTTCCAAATCCTAATATCTATGCAAATATTGTAGTTATTTTCTGTATACAATGTTAAAGGAGTCAGTATGTAGTCCAGAGTATCTAAACATTTCTAGAGGTGGATAGGCACTGATTAGTGCCAGAGAAACTTGGGCAGCTTGGCACCAGGCCAGGAAAGTGATTTTTTTTTCTAAATAATAGTCATATTTCGGAGCACTGCTGTTGATTCTTACTATGAGAATTCTGAGTTATATTTTCTAGTTTTATTTGTAGAGAAGTCTGCCCCTGAATACTCATGTCCAACAATTGTACTGGCAAGGTCCACACTTAGCTGCCAATAATACATCTCACAGTTATAATGAGATTGAAGTTACCTGGGAAAGAGAAGGTGACTTATCATCTGGATAGCTGAGGTGGAACACTGTGGTGCACATTGCCAAAACAGAATAACAGAAAGTGAAGACAAAGAAAAGCTTTCACAAGAACGCCTACACTTACATTTATTTAAATCTAACAGATTTATATCTAACAGATTTCACATATCCTTATAGGTATCTGGCCTGATTTTCTCAAGGTCCAAATGCTTACGCCTCCACTGTGTCTTCCATTAAATAGGAACACAAATGCTAGTGGTTGTTTTCTAGTCACTAATACCTGTTTTCTTAGACCTCTAAAATACAGTGTTTTTCAGGCTTGTTTCTACTCTCATTCATGTCAGCCTTTGGTATATTTACATAGTTACTCTAGGATGATACCTTAAGGCACAAACAAAATGAAAAAAATAAATCAGGGTTTTGGTCTGTTAGTGACTATAACTCCTGATGATAATCTTTCTCCTTTTACCCATTTCAAAGACTGATCTTGAATTCCTATGACAAATATGCATTCCCCCATCTTGCTGAAATCTGGAGTCAGATCCAGAACAGAATTGAAACACTTTGGCTCACCTTAGCTCATTGCAAAAAAACCTTGATGCAAACAAAGGCCACAGGTAAACTGTAATCTTTCAACCCAGTGTAGATCAGCTCTAATCCTGGTGTATTATTTCCTAATACTAAGTAATTGGAGTTCTTAAGAGAGCTCAACACACAAGCCTCTTATAACAAATGAGGTAATTTTCTTAACAGGTGTTTATTTTTGTCATTTATAGAAATACCAACAGAAAGTCTTATATCACCAGGTGAGTCAGCAGCGGGTGTGTCATCATAGGAACTGCAGGGTATCTCCTTGTTTGGCTTCATTGTCTAGTCATTTTTGCTAAGGGGAATTGAAAAAAAAATAAATTTCTTCTAAGAGGGCAGGAAAACCCCATTACATCCCAGGATGATGAAGAAAGGAAACTACATCTTGTGTCATTGAAGTAAGACAGCCACAAAAGTACACACTGTAAATGACACAGAGGGATTTCTCCGCAAGAAAACCCATGCTGCTGGCTACTGACAGTGATTAATTCTGTCTCACACACAGGAAGCAAGGATAACACATTCCCTCTTTAAACCAACTTGGTTATTTTAAGTGTATCAGATCCTTTTCCTGTTTATCTCCAGCATAGCAACAGCAGTCACCAAAGACAGCTATGACCCTTATTATGCTGGATTTTTCGCTTCCTCCAAATAGTAAGAAACTTCCCGGAATTTACTAAAAGCTTCATGTTAGTGTTGTGAATGGCAGATCTCAGATGATGAAAAGGGAAGTATTTCTCCACTTGTTTTACCATATTTGGATGCCCCTTGAAATCTGTGGGTTTTAAGTTCTGTTATGAAATCAAAAATCTTTTCTCAGGAAGGCTCATAGGCCTGCCCTGACTTTGCTAAAGTCAGCACAGCTCGTCTGAGCAGAACTGACTTTAGGACTTAAAAGCATAATTCAAGACCTGTGGTTCAATTTCCATTTGGCACTGGCTAAGTGTGGTGACAAGACTAGTCTATGGTTTCTGATCTTATTTCCTTTCTTTCCCTAAAATCACTCAAAGAAGCGTCTTCACGGTTTGCACAAGAGCATGCTTCATTTCAGTAATTTTCAATTCAGAAGGGAAGATGGGAGATAGTATGGCTAGAAAGTTAAAATTAAAGAAATTTAGACTGGAATTATGCACAAACATTTAACATGAAAAGCTTGTCACTACTGGAGCAACTAATCCTTCATCCTTTTCTTCATTTGAACATGGCTTTGATCTGGCTCTGAGAACATTTAATCACTCCTGAGCTTCCAAACTGTGACACAGATCACACCACCGTGCAAGCCATGTCAAAGCCAGGAGCTGCCGTTGCTGACAGTAGCACTCAGTAGTGGCATTAGGTATGGGATGCATTAAAAAACAAGTGCACGGACACACACAGACGAAAATTTAGTCTACCTTTCCTCAGGAGACAATATCACCCCCAGGAATGGGAGGGCCAAGGTGATTCATGCAGCCCTGAAAGATTTACCAAGTAGAGAATCTAAAACTCTAAAGCGTCTATAGAAGGTCTGTCAGCAGGATATTCAGTAGGTCTTACTCAGTCACGAGTCAGAAGTAAGTCCCGTGGAGGGGTATGCTAAATTTACTCAATAGAAATGACTAAGAGAATAAAATCACAGGTCTCACTTCATATCCCACTACCATTAAAGGCAAATTAAGCACATACCACAGAATTAAAATTTGTCTTCTTTTTGTGACTGATGGATGACTCCTGGAGTGGAGGCTTAGACTTTATACCCCACTACAAAGCCTGGCAATGAGGCATGTGAAATCTATTTATCCATTTGAACTTTATTTTGATCTTCAAAATTTGACAATGGATGATCCGTGAAAATCTACCACCAATTATACTCTCCCCAGTTGCCATTCGAAAAAAAAAACCCTCACAATTTTGGTATTTCCAGCTTTTTTTCTTGACCAGAGGCTGTAATTGCAAGTGGCTTAACATTTAGTTAATTATTTAATAAAAAAACATATCTAAACATAGAGCATGATCTGAATTCCAGTGTTAGGCCAAAACCTCTGCTCTGACTACCATGATCTGAATGCTATCAGTATCAAAAGATACTGAACTGATCTCTCTCAAAACATTCTAAAAGTAGATTAAATGTCTGTTTTTCAGAAGAAAGAAAGCCCCCAGAATGTAGCTTCTCTTATTAAAAAAAAGATATTTAGCACAAATACTAATTTGAGGTAACAAGAGTGTTCAGAGAAGTTTCTCACATAAGTACCTGAGAAATATTTCATTAATTCTTCTCAGGAGCTGTTATTTTGAAACAGAGAGCCCAAAGATAATCCAAAGTTACTATTTCTGTATTTAGGTGCGTGTGCTAACTTCTAAAAGTGGTAACTACCATGCATTCCATATAACTGTATGTAGAAATGCATTTTAATACATTTAGTTCCCATCACCTCTTGTATCATCCATAAAAGAATAAATTAATAAAGTTCCCTCATATTTTCCACCCCAAAAAGGAAAAAAACCTCTGATCTTGGATGAAGCAAAGGAATATTTTGAGTCCAAATTAATATTTTGGTTTTGTTTAAAGTTAATACCTAAAATTAAGTGTTTTAAGGAGATAATTTTGATTTCACAAGAAAAATATTATAACTATTTCTTCCAAATGATATATTGATGGATAAATTATTATACTCCTCTCTCTTATGGGAAATGCTCACTGAAATTCTCCTTTTTTTCACCAAGAGGTAGTGTATATTCATTTCTTTTTCAGTGGTGTACAAAGGGCTGCACTACTTCTCACAGAAGCAGATGAAATATTCAGAAGCACTGGGTATGAGGGAAGTAGAGAGATAGGACCTGGTCTCTTCTCTGTGGTGACCAAGGGAGCAGCATGAAACTGTGTTGGGGAGATTTAGGCTGTATATTAGGAAAAGGTTCTTCCCCAGAGGGTGGTTAGGCACTGGAACAGACTCCCCAGGGAAGTGGTCACAGCACCAGCCTGTCAGAGTTCCAGAAGCATTTGGGTTGTCAGGAATTGAACTGGACAACTGTTAGGGACCCCTTCCAAATCACGATATTCTAAGATTCCATGATTCCATGAACATGAGGGGATAAATACTGCAATACTGAAGGGTTGTTTTACCTTCTTTCCTTTTGTAGTCTTTCTGTGGAAGCAAGATTGTTATATATGCACTCCTTGTCTAGGAAATGGAACTCAGATCTTTTCATATATTACAAATCCTTTCCATAAAACTTTGGACTAGGCTCCAGAAGAATTCAAATTGTCAGGGCTTTCCACTCAGTAAGCACCCCTCATGCACATTCCAAGTATCCACACAGGCTGACACAAACAATCTTCACTGACCAAGTACAATTATTTAACATGGGAGAAGAGCAAACACTCCCATTCAGGGGAATTTTACTCTACAAACTCCCATGCAGGAGAAATTTGCTCCACAAACTGCTAGAAAAATGAGATGCCCTAACAAGATGGTGTGTTTGTACCAGGGGACTGGGATGCCCTGAAAGCCACATGTAGATGATAGCACAGTCACCAGAGAAAGTCATGCAGCATGAGGAGGACCCATCCCAGAGGATGGCTTGAGGGATATGCAGAGGCTTCAACTCTGGCCTTTTGTTGAAGAAACACTCTCACACGTGTTTGAATACTGCATCATTTCAGCAGAGAGGGAAAAGCTTCCAAGCTGCACAATTATGCTATTGTAATCACAGAGTGCGAGCCAAATTAGACAGAGCAGCTCTGTTTTCCTGAATCCGGTTTTATAAGCTACATTCTAGCAGCGCTCCATTATGCTGCTATGCAGAAGTGTCTGGCATTGTTTCCATCACAAACAAATCTTTATGTCCTAAATTCATGCTGGACGGAAACTTGGCTTCCATGGCACAAACCTAAGAATTACATTTGTTTGTTTAAACAAATTTGAGGGAAAACATACTTGGCCATCTTTGAGTTATATGATGACAAGATGATTTAGATCTCCCATAAAAGATATAATTCTTTTTTTCTCCTCAAGCCAAACAATGATGCTTTCTTATAGCTGGACAGTTGCTGGTTAGAAGTACAAACCTATCGAGAAAAGCCAACTCTCAGCAATATTGATTAAGGCAGCAGATGCTGACCACCTCACAGGATGTGGTTCTTCCTTTGGAAAAGTGAAGACAAAGGTTTATCTCCTACATTTATAAGACTGCACTTTCATTTCACTGGTACTTCTCTGTGTAAAGCTTAATTTGAATTGATGTATTTCCACTGTATTGTGTACTATTGGAACTATTTTATCTTCCCTATACAGCACCTATTTACAAAACACTACTGTAATAAGACATCCTTTAAAGGAAACATCCTAAGAAAGGTAAAATTTAAATATATGAGAAATGCAATCAAAATTCAATTTTTCACTTTTTCACATCAAGTGATTACTTATGTTTATGTAAAGTACTATCAAAAGAAAATGATGACATTCTGCACCCAGCATAAAAAAAAATCAGATCTTTAAGTCCTTGAACAAATACATACAAATTTTTACTTATATCTTTGTAGAGTAAAATGCTTTATGTCACTTAATTAAGCAAATTGTCCCTCAGAGAAAATATTGTCATCTAAACGTATTCATAATTTTGTTTGTGTAGAGGAGAAATCTGTATCATTTGTATAATTCCTGTCATTTCTGGTTACATACATGATTTCATATATTAATCCAATCCCACTAATAACTAGCACTGAAGTAGAGGAATAGAGAAAATTAGAAATCATTAGTAACACCTTCTCTGAAACAAGAGACAAAAGCAACCTTAGCAAATGCTTCATTATCTTTCCACCTTTATTATCTCTTTTATTTTTTACCACCTTCATTTTGTCTTCACTTCATTCAGTTGTGATCTAGACTCTGCAAAGCTGTATCAAAGAGAAAGATAAACAGGTCCTTCATAGAACAAATACATATTCTCAGAGAAACACACTGGATGATGCTAGGTATAGCTCTCTTTGAATGTATTTTAGATATTCTCCTTTTGAATGTCTTAAACCCACTTGTACCTTTAAATGCCATAGTCAAAAGACAATAGAAGCACATGTGAAAATATAAAATTTATAAAATATATAACTTGACATGAAAAGCTGGAGCTCTTCTTCTTTACTGAAATCAAGTCTGTAGTGCAAAGGTACAAGCAGGACAAGCATGCAGTTCTTGATCACCTGGGCCCTGACTGAGAACCTTCTCACTTAGAAAAATTCTCACAAACCACTCTTTGCAACTCTGCAAGACCTACCAGACTTTTCCAAATTATCTCTTAAGATTTAATTTCCAGTGCTGATTATTTGTTCTTGGCAGACTCAGAGGAGCTCAGAAACAGAGATTAAACAAACCATTATATGCATAGACACCTGCTACGCTATGGCATATCATTAACAGAGAGTCAAGTCTTGACAAATTACTTTGCTCATTGTTACATTTAAGCAAGTGCTTGCCATGTAAAATAAAGCAATTCTGAGCAGTTTCCACTATGGAGTTGCCTGTTCTTAATGTCATCGTTCACTGCAACAGTGGCCAGGAGTGGATTTTCCACTGACTAGGTTACAGTTTACTTTGACAAAGTAATTATCTATTACTCCCATGTATACTGTTTGTTTGTAAGTTCCATACCACATGCTTCTTTCTAAACAGAAGTGATGGTATTTGCTGAAGACAAACCAAACAATGAGTTAGAAAGAAGAAATATACTGGTAGTCGCTGAAACTCTCACAGTTGAAGGATCTTCAAGCCAGACATGTAATTGCTTTGGGATGGAAGAGGGAAACTAAGAAGCTGAATAGTGAGATAAGAAGATGACACTAGCCAAGAAAGGCCCTTGCAAGATGTTTGCAAAAGTTTCCCCAACTTTTTCAAGTCACTAAGGATCACCTGGTTGTCCCACTAGGCTCAAAAGCATCTCTCTGAATTCACTGAGTCCTCCACACTTCTCTGGCTTTGGGATACATACCCACACCCTTCCCCTTACAAAGGAAGCACCTATACGTCTCACCAGTTTACCATGCAAAAGCAACCTACAGTCAACTTCTTCCCAGTGCTACAACCTTAACAAGTAGCAAGAAGCATGTTTAATTCATCAACTCAAAACATTGAGTTTCACTCTTCCCTGGGACTTTTTTCTATTCCACTATTTTTTCTGGCTTGCTTCTACTAAGAAATGCCACAGCTCTTCTCTTCAAGAACCAGTTTTTAGCTGACTTCTCTGAACTTCCACCACTTACAAGCATCACTTTCAGAAGTTTTCCCCACTAGTCTCCTTGTCATCTTTTTTTTCCTCAAAAATTTGATGGGCTGAGCAATTGATTTTTATCTTCTTCAAAAACTTCTCTTATTATCCATTCCAATACCTGATTCCTTACTCTATGCATTGCTTGTTGCTTCTTCTTAAGAACAGAAGTCAAAATTGATAGAGTTGACATTCAGCTCTTTAAAAATACAAGCCAATTTCCCTTTGTGGAGTGAAGTAAATATGTACATTCAATTTTTCATCACTAGCTAAAACAATTCATTACAGTTTCCTACTGAAAGGAAATGAGGAAGGTGATCTCTGTGTGAAAGCACGATGAAGTAACACCTGTGGATTTGACATGATCAGCCCCTAATATTTGTGAATAAACCATGGGCAAAATGCAAGGTAGATTCCAGTCAGACTGAAACTATCTCAGAGCAGCTTGCATTGATCTGCCCCCATGTTTCTGACAGTGCCACATGTTAAAAAAAATAGTTAAGTCAAATTTGAAACAGTGAAAGAATATCTTAATAAGAAACATGTGTGTGCACACTCACTTACAGACACACACATACACATTTTCTTGACACAAACTGGCACCTGGATATTGGTTTCAATATTCAGCAACTCAGTTCTCTGCAAACATTTACAGGAAAACAGAATTGATGGAGTCCTGGGATTCAGTAAAATCCATGGCAAAACTCCCACTATGTTTCAGCTATCCTCATTCTTCCACTCAACCTCAAGTCAATGTGTCTTTTTGTTTATTTTCTTGTTCCAATACTTTCCTCTAATGATATTAACACAGGAGAAATAAGTGCTTGTCAGCAGAGCTCTACAGAAATTGGCAGGTTCTGTTTTAAGGCATTTATGCATGCTTCTTTGGTTTGATTAGACTATTCTTGCTTCAGCATTTGGATCCAGATCAAGGAAGAAATTTCAAATTCTGCCCACAGAATGTTCATGTGCAGCATCTGAATTGGAATGAGGTCATTCTGCCTTCATTTTCATGCCTTGAGGTTTGTTGCTAGCTTTAGAACCAGAAATCTGCAGCAAAACCGAACTCCTTTCACCTAGCTTCAGGACCAAATTATCTAACATCAGGAACTACTTACATTGGTGAATATATGCCAACAGCTATCACACAGTGGTATCTAAGATGGAACATTTATTTCCTCTTTTAACCCTAAGGAAATATTATGATAACAAAATGTCGTCACCCCTGGAAAGCATTTATTTTACATGATGACCACAGGGTCCATTTTTGGACCAGTTTGTCTGAAATTCGTTGCACTAACCAAAGACTGGTGGGTTGGGCTTTTTGTCTGTTGTGTTCTAAGAAACTGGAATCATAAAAGCTTCATGCCATGTGAGCTTGGACAACAGAAGCCCTGAGAAGTTCCTCTTAACCACACAGCTGTAGCCCAGACTAAGAGAGAGTACCATTTACAGCAGTGTTGATTTGTGGGTCTTTGAAAATCAGTGGTCACTGCTGTAAAAAAGCCCATGAGTACTTTAAAAAACATTTCAAGTTGGAACCAGTGAAACTCTGAAGCTTACTGTGAGGCCCCAGAACACAGCTGGCATGTCCAGCAGTTTATTGCTGCTGGCTACATACCCTGAAGGTAATCCCAAAGGTCTTCCAGGAGCACCAAAGTAATGACCAGTACATTTTTTTGCTAATTTCTTGTTATTCTTATTTCCTTGTCCCTCTCAGTATCTACAATTTTCTGTTCTCTTCACAGTTGTTTCTCTCTGATCAATCTTCCTCCCTGTGTCACAGTGCTAATCAAATACAGCACTGTCCTCCCAGTGACACTGTTTGTCAATTTATGTGCACATGATGCTTGAAGGCTGTTGCAGCATCACCTTAGATACTTCAAACAAGAGCTCCTGTAGTGTCATCCCAGCTAGTTATGTAAAGGTCATCCCTACCCATTTGAATGGAAAATGCACAGCATTCACTTATGCATTCATGTATATGTGAAGGGCAGAGAAGTCTGGCACCCTGGAGAAGACTGTTGCTGACTTGGACACACAGGATCTGGTTAGGGAGTGTTCCCATAGACCTGTAACTACACACATAACCCCACTCTGTTTGACTTTTTCCCCCTTGGTTCTATTTTCCAAATCAAATTTTAAAGGTTTGGATCTGACCTTCTCACCCTGAGAAACAGTGAAAGAGCTCAAGCAGGAATACCTGGCCAGTCACACTATTAAAACAAAAACAATTACTGCCTTATTTAACAAAACAAGCCACAATCTCAAAATGGTAGAGGCTGCATATTTTGTTAAGGTCTTAATAGCATATTTTATGGTTCCCTGAGGAATAATTCTCCTTATTCAGAGAAACACTTATTAACCTTCATAATTTATTTGTGGCTTCACTAAACACGCACATACTGTACTGTATAGACATTAATCCTGGGAATGAATTTAATAATGATGGGTCCAGTTTAGCTCAGATAACCACCCAGATTTCTGAATACCTTTTTGAATATATATCAACTGTTTGAGACTCAGTAATACACTTTTTCCAGACTGCCATCTCTGTTACATGGCACTGTGTTTCTAGTCAGCCCTCCCAGAAGGTCCCCAGTTTCCTCCCATCATGTTAGGTGAAGTGTTACCTCAACCATTTGTTAACTGGCACCACAATTTGTGTATTTCTGAGATAAAACCTTAGCTGTTAGCCAGAAGGTACTAGAGTAATTCAGCCTGTATTGTAGTCCTAGACTTTGCCATCAAACGTATGTGCTGGTTCTCTCCCATAACACTTGTTTCAGTGTTCTTCCTCTGTGAGAGATGAGAATAGTGGAACTACAGAAATTATGCCATCTGACTCCTATAAATTTTGCATGTAGCTAGTCTATTCTTAACCTCATACAGCTTTTGTTACTTCTAGTTTGGCTTTTTTTTCCAATAACCTACTTAACCAGGCCTTTTTTGATGCCTTGCATTTGATTCAGGGTCTTATGTGTGTTTCTTCTGTCCCTATCACAACAGGATTCTGAACCAATTTAGGACTCAAACATAGACAAGTTATTAAAAATAATGATTTATCTACAAAGTATTTAATTTTTTTTAAAATTTTCCAGAAATATAGTCTTGCTACTAAAGAGAACAAACACCCAAATACCAGGAAGTCAGTCTCCCTACTAATGCCTACTGTAGTCTGGTTTTTGACTACTTTTGATTTTTTCTGCTGCTTTTAGCTAGTTATTACAGCTGAATATGAAGAACTCCTTAACATATTTCATCATTTTTGTAGAATGAACAAACTCAATACTAATGATGTTAACTCCCAGAATTTACTAGCATAGTCGTATTTCTCTGGAGCCTGTGGACAGAATAGCCATACTATGGCTATATGAGCAATTGCTGCTTGAACCAGAACTAACTTTAGAGAAAGCTATAGTTATTCCTAGCCAAATTTTGACTACAGTGGCAAAGGCCAACATAATTGCTCAAGAAGCTATAGACCATGTCCAAGCAGTTCATTCATTAACAGGCAAAAACTGGCATAAATGTGGCAGGCAGACTGGTGGTAAACAGAGCATGTTTGATACCACTAGATAGCACCGTGCCACCTTAGCACCCTCTGACACTTCAAAGTCAGGCTTTGATTGTGAATCTCTACTGTGTATTGTCAACTCCACTCTGAAATAAAACCATGGACAGCAGGCAATTTCTGTATCAAATTATGGGTATGATAAGAGATAAAAGAATCAGAAACTTACACCTGCAGTTGTCACACTCAAAGACACTTGAAGACATCGGATTCAACTTCTACTAAAACAAAATCAAAATTTTAGTGATCAGACAAAAACACACTAAAGCACCTGGGCTTCAAGCCTATGCTGATTAAAGAGAAAACTTTGGAAACTTGGTCAGATATGACCAATGAAACAGCCATGATTAAATCTGCAGATGGGCTGAAATAGTAGCATGAAAGATGTGAACTACCCTGTTAACTAATAGATCAAGCACTTCACAGGATCTTATCAGTACCACTGTAATTTATGCATCAAGTATTAGCTTACCCCTTGGGATGGACCCTTGTTACTATCATCTTTGTCTGGTTGACTCTATAAAGGAGAGAGGAGCAAGAGAAGCTTCAGACTGGCCTTCAGAAGAGAAGAAAGTTGGCTAGTCTGGCCAAATCGTGTATTTGTTTCTCCTGACAGCTCGAGTCCTTGGCACTCAGCCACAGGGCTCACAAAATGGCACAAGAACAAAGACCCCAATGGGACCAAGCAAGAGGGTGCTGCTTTTGGAAGTGAAGCACCTGATTCTGTTTAAGGGCCCAAAAACAAGTAAGCTTCTCTGTAGGTTGTACCAGCCAATACCAACTCAATGTGAATGAGCAAGAAAAGATAAACACACCCTGTGTAACGTTTTAAAGTGCATTGGCTGAGTTTCCTGCACACAATTAGACATATACCTGAAGTGAAAACGCTTCCATAGCTTGCTCACAGGAACAGACAATTATCTATGGTAGAGATGGCCATACAGTCTGCTCACTAGCAAATCACCCCATCTTGCTGAACAGCTCAAAGTACATTATTGAGTAGAGGGAGAGCATTTGGGGATACCTAACTTGCAGAAAATGCAGGAAGATCCCCTGACATAAGTGTGATGGGTCATCTCTGCCTTGCAGACTTGCAAGGGACCCTGCTCTGTATCCCACTGAGTGCCAAAGCCAGGTGCCATCAACTTGTTCAGAAGCTGTTTAGACAGTTGGTGGGAAGAGCAATCGCTCAGAATCAGATTTAAGTCCTAGGAAAGCCTGTTACTTGCCAGACAAATGAGAAAGGAGCTGGAACGCTGCTGGCCCAATTGTATCCCTTGCTCCTGTCATGGTGTATTAAGACTTTTTGGAACAGCATCAGAGAGTATAGAGTACATTACTGCTTCTAATAGACTATGCCAGCCAGTGCCTAGAAATAAGCTTTTTTTCTGCCTCACTTCTATAACTATGCATCTATAAAATTCTCCTGTGTTGCCTTAATTATGCCCCTATCTGCAATTCAAGCCTTGTTAGGTAAAACTTCCAAGAATAAAATAAACAGAGGAGACGACTTGTTCTTTTTCCTCTATTTTCACTAGCACAGTCTGCCACTAAAGTGAAAGTAGGAAAACACAAATATTTTCCTATAAATATTAACTTTTAACTGCAAGTACATTTTAAATTATTTTTAGCCATATCTTCAAACATTTTAAAATCTCTTGTCTTTTATGTGCTTAGAGATTGGGGAGGCATCATTCTCAGTAAAAATTATTACTTTCCATTGTAAATGTAGACAAAATTAATCCGACAAGCTGTACTGAGTAAAATGTGCAAATACTTGTTTTATTTATGTCACAGTAATCACCACTGCGTTCCTAGTGCACCTAAATATAAATGGAACCCTATATTAGAATTCCACAAGTTCCTTTCCTGTTTGTTATTTTACGTACTATCACCAAAAAAAGTTTTCTGACTGAAAACTCTGTGCACCACTGTAACGCAAGCATTGACTACAATTAATTAGTAATGGGCAATTGCTGTCATTTACAGAGGTACTATGTATATTTCTGCCTAGTATCTGCAAAGAAGCAACAGGAGAAGACTAAAGCTTTTTAATGGATTTTTCATGGGTAGGGATGACTGTAACTAAGTTTTGTCAATATATATATTAAAATGTAAGTTGAGTTTAACACAACTCGCACCCTCTGTCCTACTATTGGGAGGACAGAAATGGTCCTTCACTGACTTGCCCTGATGGCTGCTGGTACAACAGGGTTATGAACAATTCAGCCTAAGTAAACAGGGAAGACTGACATATCTATTTATTTACGAAGGGTATTTTCCTTCCTCTGGTCTGTCTTCCTCCCTTCTTCACCCCCGCAGTGTAACCCTGCCCTGTCTGGTACGTGGGTATGGTATTTGTCTTCCAAACATAACAAATAGAAGTTAACATTCACCAACTGTGACCTATCTGACAGCTCAGCACTCTGTTTCAAGTCATTCACTGTTGCAACTTGATTTCCACAAAGCCCTGCATCATACAGTGGCACCCTGCCAGGTCATAGGCTGCTCTATCACTTTGAAATGGTTTGGTAAGTTCGCTGAGCTTTTCCTCCTTCTCTTATGATGTTTCATGTATTAATGGAAGATCATGTCAAATGGCATTATTGCAGGGAACAGCAATTCATTGTTCAGTGAAACCATCCCTCCATTTTCAGTGTGAATTTTTACTGCTGTGTTTGGCAATAGGAATTCACTCAGCTCCTCTCTGTGAAGATGTTTCTTTCCTAGTATTCTTCCCTGGACTAGAATAAAAATCTTCGTATATGGCTCAGGTGTCAATTACTCCAGTCCAGAGGTAACATCCCCTCCCTCTCTCTCTAACCAGACTTGTTTCAGACACAGTAGGGAATAGATCCAGACTCCTGCTATGATCAACTGCTTCCTGACCTCAGCTACACCATAGGAACTCCTTTTTCTTATTGTTTAAAGGGCCAATATGTTTAATAGGTTTTTCCTTCCCCCTTTTAGACCTTGGAATAGATCGAGGACTGCTTAAGGGTCACAATGTCACAAGGGTCACAATCCATAGCAATGACAACAACAAAAATTAATGAAGAAACACTTTTGTGTTCCAATATATGGATTTTCCATTATGGCAAAATTTGTCTGCAAGTGTTTCTCTAGTAACAGCTTATTTTGTCAAATGTCTGCTGGTATTTGTAACTGTTTCAGGAAGAATAAAAACTTCTTAATCCCTTGGTACAACATTTGAGTCATCACAAGCCCAACTCCATACTCTGGAGGATTTTGAGATCTACATGGCAATGGTCAGTTCCTTTCTTTGTTACTTGCTCACACATCCAATCTTCCTGCTTGATTACCTCACAACAAAACGATGCCGAAACCTGCAACTTCCAGGTGCACCCCCAGATGCCTAGACCTGAAAGCAAGAGTACCAAATCGAATCTAACTGTGAGGCTTGATTAGTGAGCTGCAGCCTTTTCTTATTCTTAATACCTCTGCACTACTCCAGAAATGCAAATCAACCTGAGAAACCTTTTATGTACCCATTTTGCTCCAACACCTCGATGGCTGCACTATCTGCTACGCTGCAGGTTACAGCTGGCATATGCAGAACCAGCTCTATACCACATCCCTCTCATGGTCTTCAGAGGATGCAGTGATCCAGGGGAAGGAACCAGTGGGTGGACCATCACAAAACTACTCTCAGGAACATCTCCAAACAAAAACCTCCTATAGTTAGAGCTTCTCTTTGGAAATTGAGCCTTAAAGCAGGAGTTTCCCGTGGATTGTGAGAGACCACAAAAAAGCAGAATAAAATCCTAGCTCCCTTCTCTGGTCATCTGCAAATCAAGACAAATAATTTCCTAATAGTATACTGCTGTATTATGTGCTATTTTCTTGTTATTGTACGGCAGTTTTCTGTGGTATGGTGCAATGTTGATGAAGACTGGATAGCCTGAATAAGGAGCGGGAGCCTGTTGGTTATTTCTGTGTTTGTGTCCTACCTAACCATGGTGAGAGAAGGTTTTGTCTGTTGAAGTGAAATATGTCCCCAATGCTGCTGCACACACTTTTCATATGGAGCTCTGTCTTATTAGGATGCAGTCAAAAAGACTGTTGTCCTTGTGTAACACAAAACTCCTTTCCTGTTGCTGAGGGACCTGTCCTTGATGAGAGAAGCAAAGTTACAGATCTGGTCCTCTCCATAACTTTGTTTCACCAATACCCAGTTCAAAACACCACCTCCTCTCTAACAGAGTGATTATACACAGTGTTACCCAGACACAAGGAAAAGACCAACCAGCCCTGACTCACTTTCTTCCTTGGTCCTTGCTTAGACAGAGGAGGACTGAACAAAATCTCAGTAAGGAGCTAAGGATGTGACCTATTGTGATTAATTCTCTCCCACAAGTACAAGTCATTGAGGGTGGTGCCTCACCATATTTACCAAACCCTTCTGTCTCTCTCTAGGGCAGGAAATCCTCACCCATCTCCTGAAGAAGCAGGGCACCCCCTGCTGACCCTGTACCTAGGAGAGAGGAGGCTTGGCATGGCCTCAAACCTAACTGAAAAATACCCAGTCATATCAATGTAATTCCAATGCATAGTCTTAATTTTGTACTTTTATGGATATATTTTTTTTTCAGTTTTCAAACAAAGATGTTTCTCACAGCTCAAGACTTTCATCAGGCAGAAATAAATTGCTGTTTTCCATACTTTTGTTATCTTTGGGGAAATTGCCCAAATTAACCAGTGTTGCAGCAGAGAAAAGCTGACTTTTATGCACTGCTGTTATGCCTTTCCACTGCTGTTATAGCTGAAGAATTGATCCAGATAGTCTTCATAACGATCACACTAACAATAGTGATTGGTATGAAGAAAAAAAAAAAAATGCTTATTCCTTCTCTGTGAAGAAGTAATTTAGGAGTTTGCCTGACTCAAGGTTCAAAATACACCTAATTTCTGTATGCCATTATACCATTTGCCCATGTGGGATGTTGTTGGAGCAGAGAATTACTATTGTTCTAATGTGGCCATGCCCTCAACTCCAACATTTGCACATATTTTCTCATCAATTAAAAGAATTTTTGGAAGAAGTATACAGAAAAGACACAATGCCTTGGTATTAATGCAGGATATAAGAAAACAGGAGGGTTTGCCTCTGCCTTGAACTTGGTTTGGAGCAATATAGCTTCAGGACAACCAATGTGCTTGCAAAATCTGAAATATTTCACAGATGCCAGGTGTCCAATAAATTTTGGAAACCAAGGTGCATATTTTAATATTAACACTTTCAGCCTTTTACCTGACATGCTGAAGATACCAGAAGAATTCTAAATTCTTCTTGTATTCAATTTACTCCACATTTCTCATAACAGAACCTTAAAGAACTGTTTCAACAACAAGCAGAATAGGTTAAGGACAATTACAGCCCATAGGAAAAAATGTGTGTATTAAAAAATGTCATAAATCTAATCCAATCTGGACAATCTTGATTATGATGTATCACATTCTCTCTTTTAATATAATACAAGGTAATTCATTTAAATTCACTGCATATGGCTAAAACTGAAGGAAAACAGATTTGCTTTTATTTAGTTTATGATCTCTGGAGGAAGGGGCAGGCAGCTCAGGAGGATGACAAGGATGTTTTGACATTAAGCAGGGAGAAAATTAGAAGGGTTAGAGCCCAACTAGAATTTAATATGGCTTCTGCCATGAAAGACAACAAAAATGTTTCTACAATTACATCAGCAACACAAGGAGTGCTAAGGAGAATCTCCACCCTTTGCTGGACGCAGGGGGAAACACAGTGACAAAGAATGAGGAAAAGGCTGAGGTACTTAATGCCTTCTTTGTTTCAGCAAAACCAGCTGTTCCCAGAGCCCTGAGCAGGAAGACAAAGATGTGGAGCAGAATGGAGCCCATAACTTAAGATAAAAGTCAGTGACTTGCTGTACCACTTAGGCATACACAAGTCTGTATCTTGTTGGGATCCACCCAAGTGTGCCAAGCAAATTGGCAGAAGTGCTCACTGAGATGCATTCCATCATTTATCAGCAGTCCTGACTAACTGGGGTGGTCCCAGCTGACTGGAAGTTAGCAGATGTGCAGCCCATCTGCAAGAAAGGCCAAAAGGAGGATTCAGAGATCTTCAGGCCTGTCAGCATGACCTCAGTGCCAGGGAAGGTTATAGAACAGATTGTCTTGAGTGCCATCACACAGCACCTGCAGAACAGCCAGGAGATCAGGCCCAGTTAGCACAGGTTTAAGAAAGGTAGGTCCTGCTTGACTATCCTGGTCTTCTATGGCAAGGTGACCCACCAGGCAGATGATGGAAATGCTGTGGATGCTGTCTGCCTAGATTTTACTTAAGCCTTTGGCCCTCTTTCCCTCAGCATTCTCTTAGAGAAATTGACTGTTCGTGGCTCATATTGTGTACTCCTCACTGGGTAAAATATTGGCTGGATGGTCCCTTTTCACCACTGGCCATCCATCACTCTGTTCACCAGAGAGTGGTGGTGAATGGAGATACATCCAGCTGGTGGCTGGTCACTAGTGGTGTCCCTAGAGCTCAGTATTTGGGCCAGTCTTGTTTAATAACTTCATCAGTGATATTGATGAGTAGATAGAGGATACCCCTCAGTTAGCAGATAACACCAATCTGGGTGGGAGTGTTGATCTACTGGAAGGTAGGAAGGCTTCACAGAGGGATCTGACAGGCTGGATCAATGGGCCAAAGCCAAGTGTATAAGGTTCAACAATGTGAAGAGCTGGGTCTAGCACCTGGGCCGCAACAAGTCCATGGAGATGTACAGGCTAGGCACAGAGTGAGTGGAAAGCTTCCCAGTGGAAAATGACCTGGGGGTGGTGACTAACAGCAGCAGAACATGAGCCAGTGTGTGCCCAGTTGGCCAAGAAGGCCAATGGCATCCTGGCCTGTATGAAAAGTTGTGTGGCCATCAGTACCAGAGAAGGGATTGGCCCTCTGTAACTGTCACTCTGTGGCTGCACCCTGAATACAGTGTCCAATTTTAGGCCCTGCACTCCAAAAAGCATCTAAGGGAACTGAGACTGTTTAACCTGGACAAAAGACAGTCCAGGGGAGTTCTTTTCACGACTACCTGAAAGGAGCAAGGTGGGGGCCATTCTCCCAAGTAACAAGTCTTCTTGTTAGGACAGGAGGAAAAGGGCCCAAGTTGCATCAGGGAGAGTTTAGAATCAGTATTTGGAAAAATTTCTTCTCTGAAAGGGTTATCAAGCAGTGTAACAGGCTGCCCAGAGAAGGGGTTGAGTCACCATCCTTGGAGGGATCTAAAAGACATGCAGATGTGGTACTTAAGGACAGGGCTTAGTGGTGGACTTGGCAGTGTCAGACTTGCAGTTGGACTCAATGACCTCAGAGGTCTCTTCCAGCCTGAATGATTCTATGATTCCATGATTTAGGGGAAGACAATCACAAGACTTATACCTTATTTTGTTGTATTCAGCCCACCTTACAAAGGCATTTAAAGCTGCCATTATATTTCACAAGTAACATTTTTCCCCTTACCACATAAAAACTAGAAATAGACAAAAGATTTTAATATCAAACAGAGTTTGATAATTTCTTACTGTTAATATTTCTATTATTATTTGAGAATTGAAAGTTTTAAAGTAGTAGAAGCTTCCAGTACTATTGTCCATGGTTTTCAATTCAGGATAATTTTTGGTTTAGGATTTTATGTAAAATTGCAAAAAGAAATTTAGACCAGAATAAATATCAAACAAAGTTAAGGAATTAAGAACTGTTTGAACTATGAAATATGACAGATGGAAAAGAAGACAGCCTCTTTCCTGATGATCAGTCAGACTGGGGGTTTGTCTGATCTTCCCTGCAAGACAATACCACATTCTCCAATTCAGAAAGTCTTGCATCTGGTTCTCACATACTTTCTTCTGGGTGATGTGTTCTGTCTCATTTAGTAGGAGTACAATTCTCATGGTGGTTCACACATCAAAATTTGGAATTGATTAGCTGGTGTTGATTCACTAACCGCTCTCAGTACTGAAAGTGACACCAGAAGCTTACCAAGCATCAGGAGAGGACTTGAATGTCCAGGGTAGCATGCACTGCAGAAAAAGGCAACAACATCTACAGACATTAAACACCACTAGGTAGTCACATTAACCTGATCCTCAGTGTAAGCATAATTTGTTAGAAAAACACATCCAGATGAAATGAGTCCCAATAACCCAGGGCTGTGTACTCCTGCCTTCCAGTTATCATTACCTGAGAGGAAGGAAGAGACATTTCCCACCTAGCTGAGAAGTCTTTAGAAGGCAATGTTGCCTGGCCATAGGAGACAGAGGCAGGACCCTCAGGCTTTGCACAACTGATAAACAGAGGCTATATGTCTTCAATGAATGGAAGGTGGAGACAGTGCCTTGGCCCACTCTTCAAAGCATTCCCCCTTTCTGACTAGAATTGCTTTGGTCTTGCCTGCATTTAACTTGAGCCAACTGCTTTTCATCCAAGAGTTTATTTCCTGAAGGCATTCCAAAGTCTTATGGCCAGTGTGACTATACTGTCAGATTAGACCATCTAATAGCCTTCTGTCTGCCCTTAAAAACCTCAGAATTGCTGAAGTATTAGCGCCTACAGGGCACAGCTGAGATTACAGCCCATTTAGATTATGCACAGGAAGGCAGACCTGGTCTGAAATAGCTTCCAGATGAAACTAATAAAGTAAAAGCAAAGGCCAGTGGTATACAGGATGGCTACAAGGTTCTCTAAGAGCAGGGTAGGAACACCAGGTGTGTGTCACCACCCCATTACTCTAGTACTTTTCTGCACTGTGAGCTCCCTGGTACTTCTCCTCATTGAACCTTGTGGGGAAAAAAAAAAAAAAATAGCAACCCAAATTTGCAGCTTCTGAGCCCTGAAAGTAAGTCAGTTATAGAACCCTTTTTTCCCTAGAGGAATACAAGGTTTTCCAAATTAGTCCATTTAAACAAATTATTTGCACCGAAAGCCCATTGACATTCTGGTTTGTGTAAAACCTGCTTTTATGAAAATATTGCAAGTATCTCTAAATATATTCAGTCAGCAATATTACTTTAATCGGATTATTTTTCCCTTCTTCTCTAAGAAATTCATTTGGCCATCTCTGGAAAGGCTGTGTATTTTCAGACCAGAAGTACCAAATGTAATCAGACAGTCTGATTTCCTAGGCTATGCAACAGACCTTAAAACCATTTTTGGAAATTTCTCTGTCAAACACAATAATCTTGTTCAAATCAGAGAATTTCTCCCATATCTTTTGCAAATTGGAAAAGAATTCTTGTGGTAGGTATTAGGTCACTGCAGACAGAAAAAAAAAGTAGTGATAACTAGCTCCAGTATTCTAATTCTCACACACTCACTGTACACAATAAATATCACATCCTACTTGAATTTTTCAGTCCATATTTCCTATCTGTCTCATAGAATTAAATGTTAACCAGTTAACTAAATCTTTAATTTATTAATGTTGCCAACATGCACAGATTACTATAAATCATTATCATGTGTGACTTGTCGATTTTAACTCATCAAAACCAAGAATGAGAGGACTGTTAACGTCAAGCTCATGTATCAAAATCGTTAAGCCTTTCTAATGTAGCCTGCTGCTACTATGCTTTTTAATGGGAAATTCTTACTTTGGTCAGTATTTACCTATGGTAGCTGTTGTACTCTGGCTAAGAGAAAAAGGTTCTTGACATGGGAAGTACAATGGAGGGTGGTTAAGAGACACTTAAAGGTCTTCCGTGCATCCAGTCAAGTCCATTGATGAAACATTGGTTTCATCTCACTTGGCATCTTCCGAACTGACTTCCAAGTTGATCATCACAGTACCACAGCTAATGGACCCTTGCTAGCATCCTTTTCCTTATTTTAAGCCACGGGAGAACATAATATGAATCTATTCCAGTGGCTTTAAAACTTAAACGGTGGTACTGGGGCAGGCATGCAGGCAGCTGAGCTGCAGAAAGTACTGCTGCAGAAAGCTGCAGAAAGCACTCTTGCCATCCCTTTGTTTTAGTCCTGTTTATTTACACAAGCCCCACATTTCAACAGAATAATCTGTTAAAAAATACTACACTACTTTAGGATTTTTACTATCCTTGAAAATAGTGTGGTTACATGTGTGAAACCATCAAGCTTATTGAACTGTGTACATGCAGAAAAACTGAACTAATCATCAATAACAGAGTTAGCAGTTTTCACTTTTTGCCTTTTTATTAAGATTTAGCATTTCAGGCTTTTTTTTTCCTTTACAAGTAAGATATTATTCTTTTTTCAGAGGTTTTCTATTATCCCATTAGTCAAAAAATTAGCAGTTACAAAAGTGGAAGAATGTCCAGCATTTATATTTTCAGCAACCTTGCATATCGCTCACCAAAATTTTAAGTCAGTGGCACAAAAAACATAGTATATGACCTTAGAGAATTCAATGATTTCTGCTAGTATATTTGCCACAGTGGGGGAGGGTGGAAGCAGAATCAGTTTATCTTTATGAGTAAACAGCTTTCAAGACTTTATAATTAGCCAGTGAACAAGATAACACAGAAGTACTGAATGTCTTCTATGCCCCTACTTTTGGATTAAACAACAAAAAAAAATGGAAATGGCTTTCTAAACAGATATATTTCTGACATTACCCCAGCCAGCTGGAGGGCCAGTGTGACTTTTGTTATGTCTAGCAGTGGCTTTTGGATGGCTTTCTGGCTCTCATGTATTTCCTATATATTTGGTTTAGATCATGCTCAATAATTTGGATGAGAAAAAAACCAGGCAAGTCATTAAATTTATAGATCAAAATAAATAATTTTATGGTGCTTCAGTGATATTAGCCCTCCCCTTGCTGACACGGTGCTGAGGTCACTATTGGGACAATAGATGAGCCTTCCCACCAAAGCTAAGAACAAGAGAAAGGGAAGGAACTCCACAAAGCAGTAACTGTCAAGGCTATTGGATACTGCCAGGAACTTCATGGACTTTATTAAATAAAAAGAAATTGAGTAACAAACATAATTATTTCTAGAAAGAACACAGATCAGGAACAAGAATACATTATCAGTGAACCCCCTAAAGTATAATTCTGTGCAAAGGCCATAAAGATCTGGAATATATATGCTTTTCTTTTTTTTTCCTTCTCCTGCTCCATCACTCCCATTCTCTACCAACATTTTATAACATTTTTGGAGAAAGATAGGAGAATTTTCAATCATTAGGTACATTAAATTCGTATTTAGATAACAGACTGAATGAGAATCTTACTTCCAAAGCACCTCAAACTTTGCAGGAAATATATACTTAGCTCCTGACTGTCATGGCTCAATACAAATCTCATAACATGGAAAAGTTAAGAAAGAGACAAAAATTATGGTTATTTGGTAAAGGAAACATTTGGTTAAGAACAGTGAAAGCATATAACTCTGTTCCAGAAATGCAACACAAGGCTGGTGTACTCGCACAGACTTCTGTAGGGCCAAATCAAGGCTCGACAGCACAGAAGCAGAATTTGGAGCAGGAGGTTGGCAGCACTTACCCACATCTCAACACATTTTTCCACCAGGTCTTTCACAGCAACAGTTTTACCTGATACTTTCCCCTCAAATAAAATTTTCGACTAATGATTTTTCAGTTCTCTGTCTGACTCCTTCCCTGCCTCCCCCCAAGTGCTGTGATCACTGGAAATAATATTAAAAGTTCAAGTCCTGAAAACACTTAATGCCATGATTAATTTTTACTGCTTAAGGAAATCCAAGATGACATATAGTAATTTCACTTATTCATGCAAATGACACTAAGAATTGTTAAGCTGGCACAATATTCAAATAATAGTGAGCTCATATTCTCATGAGCATGGAGCACTCAGGTCCAGCATTTTGCCAAAAGGTCAAGAGAGACTCTCCAAATCAAACTCTGGTTTAATCTGTGGTTGTTTCTTTCAGAAACATACCAGCGGTTTCCTTTATGCATTACCATTAATTAATAAATGTGAACCAATGTCCTGAATTTCTGAAGTAAAATACACTCCCCAATCTAAAGCAACTAAACATTACCCAAAGAGAAGGAATACATTCACAATCAGACCTCCAGTTCACTGGAAAATACGTTATTCACAGAGGTGTAGTTGCGCCAGTTAGAGGCTTTGCAAATAGTGTGAAGAAGTACTCTGAGAAGCTGGGAAGAGCACAGAAGTAGTTCAGCATGCCTGTCAGAAACGCAGGCATAGCAGGAGGATTTTCAGTTGGAAGGATCAGGTTGCACTGGGCTTCCTCGTGTAGATGCAATGGCACTCACTAGAGCTGCCCCGGTGAATCAATGGAACAACTTTGGTAACTGCTCCTTAAAGTAAATGAAACAATGTGTGGCTCCACATTTGAAGTTTTTAAAGTTTACTCTTGACCAAAGCTAATTCAGGTAACAATAATTAGCTCCTTTTCTCTCAAATGTCAAACCACAATATTTGCTCTTCTGCTCCTGTTGCCACGAAAAAAAAAAAAAAGAAAAAAGAAATCCCTCCCATTTAATGTACCTTTAGCAAAATACTTAAGATAAGATAAGAAAATGCTTCAAAAACACTGTAAGAGGCAGCAGAATGAGCTGAGAGCCCAACACTGTAAACATACCTACTTTTTACTCACACAGATCACTCCATTAATTTCAACAGGACTATCAGCAGAAACAAACTGGTTCCCAGGTGCTTAGAAGTTAGCAGGAGTAGGTTATTACAAAACAACTGAAGTTTCAGACTTACAGTCCTAACAGAAATACTTCACACTTCAAAAAATACCTTCTGGGTATCCCCCAAGGGCTATAAGCCATACCAAATAACCCATCCCCTGTGAATCATATCTCTTCCACTGCAAAATTCCTAGTGGCAAGAGCCTACTACCTCCTTATTCCTTCTTACCACAAGTGTGTTTGTACTCTAACAGGGATCCTGGACATGCTGTAGGGTAAGCATCAGTTTGCAAAGGGAGAAATAATACTGGCTTCTACTCCCTGCTGCTCTAATAGTTTGAAAAAGAACAGGAATGCTGTGGTGCCCTGCAAATTGTAAACCCTGTCCCCTCTCTCCAGCCTGGGGGAAGTGGAAGAAATGTGACTCTGGTGGCTTCTGAGTAAGTAGGTCCCATTCTACTTCTTATGCAGAGCTGGGGTGAAAGCAAAGGTTTAGTCTCAAGAAGATGGAGCAGGACCTTCTCCAGGCAGCACCTTGTCAACCCTGTCAACCATTACACAGAAGCTTACTCCTGACAGAGGACAAAGCAGCAGCCTAGACTGTCACTTGTGGAGGTATACCAAAGTGACAGGGTTGAAGGCTGATATATTCTGCTTATGGCTGGCCGGGGGACTCCGAGTATTTGTACCAAGCATTAAATCCCTTTAAAAAATGCACATAACCTCTATCATCAGTTTCCAATTTGCATATCCACAGGGAAAGTCATACAGGGTAGTAATTCATCTCCCATTTAGAGATGTTATGTCCAGGTGCTGAGAGTGTACTGGTCATTTATGAGCATGCAGCTCATTTGCAGACCATTTATTGCACCCATCCATCTCGCAGCCTCTCCCTGGCATTGCCAATACACAATAGCTGCTTTTCTAGTTCTACCAAGCTCCTCATTCCCAAAGCATTTGCGCATCTCAGTGACATTAGTGAACATATCCTCACAATGTTCCTGTGAGGAGCCTGGATATTATCACCATTTACAGAAGACTTGCCTATGGCTATACAATCTATGGCAGGCCTGGGAAGGAGACCGAGAAATCTGGTGCTTCAGCCCAGTGCATTCACCATGGTGCTCTTCGTCTGCTTGATTTTATGAGCTGGACATCTGTTTGCCGGTTGAGGACCACCAAACAGCTATCACATGGTAATAAACTTTTACAATCACAACAGACCTAAGCTGGATTTGAACCAGCATCTTAAAGGTGCAAAAGAGTCATGTAGAGCCCATTATTGGTCCCTTGAGCTAGGTATTGCTCTGGTGAACAGTTGGTTACCCACCATGAAGATGAGCTTGAGATGCCAGCAGTCTCCAAAGGCAGGTATTACTGAGAATTCAGCATTATTTGGGTTCAACAAAGAATTCATATGGTAAGGATGTGTGTCTGTATAAGTGTGTGTGTGCGTGTTCTTTTTTTTCTTCCCAAAGAAACATTAGAAATCAACTTTAAGGATATGAACTTAGTTTAAGTGTCAGCTGAAAAACAGCTGCTGAAAAGAGATATGATCCGTGAGCCAAAAAAGTGCGGCTGGGAGGAAGTTGAAATGAGAGATATTTAGTTTGCTAATGCTCCTGTGTGAGGATAAAAGGGTGAGATGTAGGGAATCTTCTCTGGCACAAGGTCCTGCAAAGGGTTCTGGAAGATTCGGGTTAGCAGAATATGATCTCCCCATATGGCAGGTTTGAAAATGTGGTGAAAGAAGTCCAAGCATATGCAGCAGTGAGGTAACAGGGCCAGAAGGGTCAGGCACCTGTGACTTTCTAGCCACATTAAGTTTTTCAGAAGCTGCTTTTTGACTTAACAAAGCAGAGTTTTCCATCACATATGTGTAAAACATTTCATCCATTACAGGTTTCTTGGCTCTTCTGGATTAATTTTGTTCATGTGTGGGGAAATTTCAAGGAAACAAAACAACAACAAAAAAGCTTCTGAAACACATTTCCTCTCCTGTTTCAAGATTTGTCACTCATCCCATTGAAACACATGACTTCTCTCACATTTGGATGATCAAATTTTTCAGCGCTGTGTGTTGCTATGTGTCTGAAGGCTGCTTAGCATAATTAACATGTAGGGCTGCAGGAGTTTTTACCTATCACTAGGCATCTTAGGTAGTGTTGTAATACAAAACCACTAATAAATCACTGCCTCTCTCCACTCTAAAACTTTACAGAGACAATGTGTGAACTCTAGCCACAGGCAAAAAAAACCCCAACTGCCTATCCCTCCTTATATAAAAATGACTTGGAGCAGAGTTTTCCCCAGATAGCTATAATCCACAAATAATCCTCACTTGCTACAACAAAAATGACAGAAAAAATATTCACTGTTGCAACACAGCTGACTCCTTTACCTCGCAGTTTACTTGAGGAGTGAGGGAAGGAGAGGATACAGGGGCTCCAGGCAGCTACGTGGGGCTCAGAGCTTTCCACAGACCTCAGTTTTTACGCAGGTTCAGGTCGCCACCAGGGAGAGAATGAAAATGCAGCCTCTGAGGAGCCCTGTCAGATCTGGGATTACATTTGTGGCCATTAAAATATAGTACTGCTCCCTCCAGAGTGGGCTGGAATTCCTCATCTTCCAAAAATTCAGATCAGTGTTCAGGGGGACAGATGTGTGAGAACAAGCAGTGACACTAAAATACCTTAAAAAACTAGGGTGTCTGACTTCATAATGCATCTATTACTCCCACAATAGATGTGGGAAGGGAGGACCTGACACCACTGATCTTTAATCCTAACCTCTTGAAATTCATCCCTATGTAAAAGTAAAGGTAATGCTCATCCCCATTTTTCTACCACTAGGGATTGAATGATCTTGTTGTGCCTATTATCTGAGCTTCTACATGTTATTACCATCATCCAGAAGGAGCTATGATTATCATGGTCTCTTGGCACATTGCCACTTGCCCTCACCATGGTCATCACGCTGTATCTAGAGTAAGTCCATTTGCAGCCCCTCTTTAAGATAACAAATTGTAAAAATCAATCAATTAGTTACGCAGCACTTCAGAAAAACAGTTATCAAGTTTTCCACAGCCAAACAGCCAAAGCTATAAGACCAGAGCTCACACCTAGTCCATCCTAAAGAGTCTCTCCAGCTAGAAGAGGTGCAGGAAACACAAGCCAGATTTTACACATGCTTTTCCCTCACCTTTTGAACTGAATTCATGAGTCCATTTGTTTTGGGAACATGTTAGAGGAAAAGCTGTTGCTAAACGAGGTGAACTCCCTTCTCATCAGCTCACTCCTGAATTTCTGGATATGTTTTATCCTGAACCATGTCACAACACCGGGTGCCTTATCACACTGTAAGAGATTCTTTAAGTTGGTCTAGGTAATTTTGCAGGCCTCAGGAGGGATATGTGATACGTTAATCTGCACACTGTCCCCTACCATGACTATGACCATGTTGCAGCAATGCCACACACAGACCAAGGTCTTGGTACAAAATTCCCTTTGATACCAAACTTCATTACAGCTGATGGATGTTGGTTTTCTGTCCTTACAGCCTTGGGCACAGTGAACATCAGAGAGGATCTATACCCCAAACCACACTCTCTATCAACAGCAGCACCCACTGGACATGCACCAGTGCAGGCTCTTCCCTGTAGCAAAAGCAAAGCGAAACACGCAGGGTGAATCTTCTTCAGTCATTAATGTTTCTTTGCTAATTACAGAATGAATCTCTTAGACACATGGTGTAATTTTTGGGGTGTCCTGTGCAGGGCAAGGAGTTGGACTAATGATTCTGATGGGTTCCTTTCAACTCAGTGTGTTCTATGAGTCTGTGATTCTACGATTGGTGAGTTGTGATCACCCACATGCCCAGCAGCACCACAGGGAGCCACTAGGCTGCTGAGACAATGGGGTGACCCTGCTGATACCCCACCCAGCACTTAACCCACACAGCCAGTTCAGCCTGGGGCTGCGGTGCAGGCCAGAATTAAAGCCATTCTCTGGCATTCGATGTTGTTTGTGACAGCACCCGCAAAGCATCACAAGTGGATATTATCAAGGATTACTATTTGTGTATTAGTGAGTCACAATACGCCAGATTCATAAGAGCCAGATGTCACAGCTGACCCAGACAAGGCACTCAGACAGATCCCACGCGTTTCATGTGTCAGCCTTATACCCATTCATAAAACAGCTCCTTCCCAAAATATAAGTCTTGGGAAAATTTAAGATCATTGTGCAATTCTAAGTCAAGTTTCAATCAGTTTCTCGGGTTTATTTTTCCTCTTCTTTTTATTTTTTTTTTCAACAACAGTTGAAAGAAAGGAGGGGCAGGAAATGATGTCCATCACAGAGGAGGACATAAAAAAAAGAAAAATATGGGTAGTCAGGCTTGGAAAAATAACTTTTTTTTTTTTTTCCCCTGCTTTTCAAAATGTTACAGCTATAGAAACAATCTTCTGGACAAAGTCAGACAGATGTTTTTTCCCGCCTCCCCTCTCCCCCCCCCTTTCTTTGGATGGAATGACTTTCTCAAGAGCGCAGCTGAAAAACCTTTGGAAAAAAACCCACACACACAGTCTCAGGCATTGGAGGTGTCTGGGGCTGAGGATTACAGAAGTTAAAATTGGCTCCCCCTGACAAAATTACAGCTGCACAAAAGATGGTACAACGTATCAGCCCAGGGCTCAAAAGGACTTTTTCCGGTTCTCAAGAACGATGCAGGTCTTGAGAAAACGCAGCTGTGCTGTGCACAGCCAGGCTCCGCTGGCCCAGCCAGGGCCTGCCCTGCCCCGCCCCCCACCCTGAGATGAATTGGTAAGGGTGCCAGCCTGCTAAAGGACGTGATTAAAGAATACCTCCCTGTGTGCACTTGTCATTTAGGGATGATTTACTGCCAGGGCATACCCTTTGTGACTTCTTTTAATATGTTTTCTTAGTTTTCCCACTTCCCTCTTAAGACTCGAAATTTAATATCTGTTCTAGCAGAGTTCTTGCTCCCTTACCCCCTCTGTCTTGCTCTCCCTCTCCTTCCAGCATATTATTTTTGTCCATTGCCCAGACAAAGTGAGCTGATTAAAATTTATGTGCATTGTCACTGAGGTGCTGTTTTAACTGTACAAATGTGTTACAAGACTGTTGCACTACTCAAGCCCACCCCATCGGGGCAAACCTGCTAATCTCAAACTGCAGCCCTTGTCAGGTGATGACTGCTGAGAGATCCCTTTACAAGCTGCATCACACCATGGTTTTATGGCTGTGTGTGTGTGTTGGTGTAAGGTTCCTGTGTGTTGCACTTCGACACCATAGCATCCACCAGTCAAATGCAGGTGCAGCAGTTCAGGGGTCTACACATAGCATGAATATTCTCAGTACAACTTGCCAGATATTTTTGCCTACGTGTTTTAAATGACATGTTTCTGCTTCTTCCTCCATAAAAACCACTGAGAGTTGACTTGTTATGGAGAGCCAGCTACCTTCCTGGGTAAACAACTCCCAGAAAGATACACTCACATAACATGGTCTGGCCACTGCACATGCTTCTGTCTAACACACAAGAGCAACACAACCTCCTTCTAGCAAAGGCTAGATACTTTGGCTACAAATCATATTAAGGTACTCAGAAACTATTATGAAATGTAAATTATATTCTTCAGTAGGAAAGGCAGCTGAACTATTCATTTGAAATTCCCATTTTGACCTCTGGACAAATGGCAGCAACCCTGAGAACATGAAGATCCTGCTGATCACTCACTAGCTGCTCAAACTTTTTAGTCTGATTATCTTCTACAACTTCTGTTTCTGTACAAGTTTTAAAGGAATTCTCTGTGATTTGCAGATATGGGAGCACCTGTAAATTTTGGGTTGTTCCCTTGATGTTAGCTTAGGTCCAAAAAATCCTCCTTCCTCTAAACATTTTCTTTCCAAATTATTCCCATTCCTTGTAATATATTCTGCCAAGAACTGATGAACTACTATTGTCTTCCTTCCTTCTCACTCAATCGTACCAACTATGCTGCTAAAAAAAAATTCACTTTCCTTCCCAACCTGTCTAATCACATTCTTCACTTCAAGTCCTGCTTTTGACTTTTCTATACTCTGAAGAATTTTCTCATGCTTCCATGATAATCTCTACTTCTTCCTATATCCCTCTTCTCCCTTGTTTGTGTTCCCTGCCCACTTGCCTAAAATTGCTCTCCAAAATCCTTCTGGTGTCTTTAACATACTATACCTGCAGGCAAGGTCCTCCTGACAGTTACAGATCTGTTTCCCATCTATCTGAGCACCAAATGATCATCCCTGTCTCACTCTTACTCCTGGGAGGTGTATCAGCCTGGAAACAGCCCATGTAAATAGTGCATACCTAGAAAGCTATTTTTAATATGTGAAATATTAGACTGCTCTCAGGCAAGGCCATCTTCCTGATAACAGACACATTATCTGAATATTATTTACTTTGAGATTTAAAATGCTGTCTTAGATTTCTTCTAACTTCTTAAAAATTAGCTACGTACCAAACTTTTTCATTTTGCAGCAGAATATCTGTCATTCAATCCCTGGTTAGTGGCAAAGCATAAACATACCACTGAATACACTGTGCCGCCTTTGGCAAGGCACATTATTTTTCCCTCTAGTTTAACTCCCTCTGTAAAGTAGATGAGAGCAGCTTTTCTCCAAGCCAGCACTGACTGAGACATCTTATCAATGACCTTTGTCTGTTATGTCCATGTATAAATTCTTCAGAGACTTGGTATATCAAAGTACATTGCAAGATATAATAAAACCTCCAATCTCAGTCTATACTACTGTACCATTTCCATAATAACAATGTAATGAAATTCAATTATGATTTTTCCAGTGCTCTGAGCACGGAAGACACTGCATTAATGCCAACAAGGTGCTTTTGTTTGCTTTGGGCTGCTCTGCAGCAGGAGTAGTAGTAAAATAAAAGAATAAATCATTCACCAAGAGTTGTTCTGTCAGGTCCAGTATTATTACTGCAGTCAACTGTATACAATTAAATATATTAAAACATTTACAGTCTTTCTTTTAAATAATATATTCTGGATTACTTTCAAAACATTCTCAAATTCATACCATTATTTTTTACAGCAGATATATTGTGTAAAGCGTACATTAAGTAGACTCTCCAATACAGCATTTTTGATCAGTGATATTGAGACCATATTGCACAAGATGTATGTTTTTCATTTTTTCTCAAAAAATTATTTTCCTGAATTAAAAACACTTGGAAACATTTGGAAATGGGGGGGATTTTCTACTGCTGCTAGCTCATTTCAACGTGAAACATAGGCCAACAGTCTCCCATATAGTTTTTCCCTTCTTGCTTTCTGAGGAGATAAAGGATTAAATCTGATTCTTATTGAATTTATAGACTATTAACACTAGTTATACCAAGGGACAATGTCTACAGATTCCCCTATGATTTTTGTTCCAACTTCTGTGTGTAAATTCAGTTCTCATGGAAGTAGGGAGGAGAAAAATGTGATGTCACTGACTAAAGTCAATATAATAGAAGCAATTGCTGTGCTAGCTTCTACTCAAAGCTTTCCCAGTACTTCTGATTCAATTTCATATATCCTCTCCTGAACCAAATCTTATCTCTTTCCTGACTAGCTCAGCAATTGCCTTTCATTGCAACTTACACAAGAGAGCTCTGTAGTTTTCCAAATATCCTGCACAAATTAAAAGAACCACCCCAACAAAACAAAAAAAAGAAAAAAAAAAAAGAGAAAGTAAACATGTTTGCAATCAAAATTTATGAAGGATGAAGGCCAAACCTTTCACTCCTCTCCAAGACCTGCTAGCAGGGTTGTCAAAGCAGAGGCATATCAACAATATTCTAGTAGGGTAGTAGGGGTGGCCCCCCTTGTTTAGACCTATGCAGTGGGTATGCATGAAGAAGACCTTTTGTAAGCCTAGTGGATAAAGCAGGGTCAGAGGCGAAGTACTAAATTTCATGTTTATCTCTTACACCAATGCAAACCGTGCTACCAGCATGCTACTACACTTAGCATGTAGAAAAGTGCTACCAGATCAAACAAATCACATTTTATCTTGCTGTAAAGCTGTAGATGGTGACTTGCAGGCTCAGCGCCATTCTTTCCATTATATCCTTTACCTGTGGTGTTTCTTACCTCATAACTTGGAATTCTATATTGGCATTTTACAAGAATACTGAAATGAATGCCTCTTACACAGCCTTAAATACTGCACACTTCCTTCCATCATGTTTCCAGTGTCAGCAAATTTGCCAAATTAATCACTTGCACTGAACAAGGCAGAGATGTAGGAGAAAAAAAGGTGGCATGTGATCACACAGTTAGAGCCTATGTTAATGCGTATATTCATGGTGTACATGGGGACAAATGAGGGCAGGAGGAGAGGCTGTTTAAATATTCTACTTCCTTTAGTTGCCCAGGTTCAAACAGCAGCAAGTCTAAGACAGTCATGCTAATTCTCAGGATTCATTTAGGGAAAGACAGTATAGCATATGCTTACTGTCACATCCTGAGGAGACTAGCACTATGCACGCTTTTGCTATTGTTATCCTGATAGGGATTATGGATGCAAAACCAAATCATCTCCAGTCAGCTTCTCCTTAGTAACCACCCCCGTGAACACTATCAACACTTTATAGATTTGTTATAGCTTATTCTTTCACTTAGTAGTAGACACCTCAGCCTTGAATTACCTCACCACCATTTACACAAGGGCAGTTACACACTGGATACATGGTAGGCTGTTATCCTGTGGAAGTCTTCTCTATTTGGAAAACATAACTAACAGACTTTAAATTGATAAGACAAAGCAGAAGTTCAACTTTAATTAAAAAAAAAAATAAACTAAATGTTAGTATTTGTGTGTGTGCACACTCAACTAGCTCCTCTTCTTAGCCATTCATGTGGGAATATTATCTTCTTGGCCCACTCCAGGTGGGATAAAGAAAACCCACTTCTTTATTTTTTGCTTACCTGTGGCATTATCTCTGTGGTTTCTTACATCTTCTTGTGAAAGGGGAGGCTCCTATCAAAGATGACACGGTGCTAATGTGGCTTGATGTTGTATAGTAATTACCTTGTTCTGAAAAATGTTAAAATCCAAAACTGGGTTCATAGGCATCCAAATAAACAATGTTCTTGGTAACAGAGGTTTGAATACTCTGCCTGTAGGACCTTCACAGAACTGGCAGGTACCATAAGCCTCACTTTAAGCAGAATATCCAACCTATCCCAAAGCTTAACATTTTTAAAGACAGATCACAGCAATAAAAGAACCTTTCATCTTGAAGTGCCTCTCTGTTTTATCTTCCAGCACTGCCACAAAGAACCTCTGTTAATAACATTAAAGATAAGTTCAAAAATACAATATTCGGGAAATCACTTGGTAGAAGATTTTTAAACAGGAAAGTTTAATTCCTTTTGGCTCCTATTGCTGTAGACTGTGCTAATACAGCTCCCTCCCTGCTGCTTACTGCAGCTAAGACTGCATCAATATGCCTATTATAAATGTCATATTTCCAGTACTTACAGCTCTGCTGTTGGTATTTTGCTTTGGACTTGCCATGGAAATTCAAGCCTATAACCCAAAAGCATGTATAAATGCTCCATTTACTCACAGAAAACCTCTTCTTCCAGCTACCTAAACAGAAAGCTTTAGGAGCAACAGCTAAAAAGGAGTCCCTACAATATTGGTTTTAACCACCTGTTACTGCAGGCAATTTCCAATTATAATCCTAAACATTACAATAGATCAGGCTACAGTATGGTCTGTTACAATATAATTTGGAGCTTTCAAAAATTGCTTTTTAACAGTAGTGTTTTAAAATACCTTCAATCACATTAGCATGTGATAGCCTACAACAGTACCAAAGGAGAGCGGTAGGAAAACAGCCTTTGACTCAAGAGCTCTCAGATTAATTTGTGCTGTGGTCACACATGTAGCCACAGCAAATTCACAGTGGTCACAGTTGCCAGACACACAACAGAGTTATAAAAAGTGAACCTTTACACAGTGGTTACACACAAAGTCCCTGGTGGCTGCGTTTGGAAATTGCTGGTTTAACAAACACAACTCTTTAAGAGACTGGGAGCCCAGTTCATCTTTTGATTCAAAACCAAATTCACTTGGACAAGTCATCTTTGCTTTCCGTACTTGTTTAACTTGCCAGTTCCCCCCTCAATTCAACACCTCCCTGTCTGCAGTCCTGTGGGGTGGGCTTTTTCCATCAGTGACTGGAATTGGCAGCAAGTGTAAATACTGCACAGGCACCCATAGGAAAAGAAGAGCCGCCTTTGGAGTTAAATATTTACCAACTGTGTACCAGTTTTTCCACTCTTCATTTGACAGTTCTTGACAGCATTAGGGCTTGTATGGAAAGCACAGTTCTTAGTTGAATCCAAAGCCAGCTGCACTCAAGTACAGGTAGTGCAAGTTTTCTAACAGGATCTCATAGCACTGACCTTCATACCCCTCCCTGTGGATGGAAAAATAAAGACATAAGCCACAGCAATGTGTCATCGGGCAACATTTTGGCACCCACCTCCAGAATGTTGTGAGTCCCTGGACTGATGCTTAAGAGTCTTCTCTAATCCGTTAAATACATGTTCTCAAATGACCTTTTGCTACTAGAAAACTCACCAAATAAAAAAAAGTGATCTCTGCCTACTCAGTCCTGGACCTTATAATTGTGACTCTCACTGCAGTGGCATTTAATGCCATTTAATGTTAACAGAAGGTTGTAACAGAATTTATCATTAAAGTCACTTTTCCAGGTCTGAGCCATCAATGCATTTCAGCTGTTGCCTTTTCTCATAGAACAAATTATCTCCAAAAATGCAAAGTATTCTCTTCTTCCAGTAACAGATGGTCCTGCAACATTAGAGAATTGACTCTTATCAATAACACTCTCAGCTACACAGGAAAAAAGAAAGCTTCCTGAGCTACAGTGTAAAGTACCATTTACTGCCACAAGGGAACGTCTGGAATGCCAGAGCTCCTAGAGCATGTTGGCTTAAAACAGGAGATATAAGATCCCGGGGGTGGTGGGGGGGGGCAATTGATAATGACTTTCCAATTTATGGAATGTTTCCATGGGGAGAAAGGGGGAAAGAAGGAATGTGATTATGAGTTAAAAAGCAGAGTTGAATCTGAAGGGGAGATAGGGTTTGGCTGATGGTGGCTGATGACCTTACCTTGGGAGTGGCACGACTGGAGAAGCACTCCTGTGTTGCAGGGAATCCAGCAAGGGTACAGATTACAGGATAACAAAAAACACTGGAGAAGTAGCAAAGACTGATAAATGAAGAAAGTGATTTTCCCAGCTTCTCCCTAATGAAGGTGCTTGCAATTTACTTCTAAAAAGGGGAAAATGAGAGAAATAGAAGGAGGAATGGGAACTCTTTCTCATTAAAATCCTTCCTTAGGCTGCCAGCTACTCACCCACACTCTACTGCCTATTTATGTGCCGTGGTTGGCTGGCTTAAGAACGTGGCACAGGAAACCCGGGGCCCTTACTTGCATGTCATCTGCATGGACCACCAAAGCTCTAACTTAACAGGTACCTGCCTTTGCACTGACCCGTGAAGAGGGCAGTAGTCACAGAGCCCGCAGCGTAAAAAATGTAATGTTAACATCAGTACCAGAAATACGGTTATTTTTGGTGGGATTTTACCCTCACTTGTACTTCACAGCCCAAAGACATTTCCTTTCTCTTTGAAGCTGGAGCCTTTCCTCCTGTCCTGCTTACATGAACACATCCTTGCTTTAACACTGCTCACAGAAAAAAGAGAAAGAACTAGACACTGTCAAATTAGACAGAAAATATGGGGGGTTTTCTTCTCGTGGGAAAGGCCTAGTATTTTTCAGCAAAACCAAATAAATTCTATCAAATATCCTATTTATAGCTGAAGAAACTAAAAGATTTTCTTACTCTTTCAAAATCATATGCACAAGTGCTATCAGAATTATGGTATACAACTTTTCAATATTCCCACACTTGAGAAAAATCAAGTTCCTGTTAGCCTGCTCTCTCCTACCACCCTTTAATCTCTTTTACTCTGACAGGCAGAAAAGCAGTGTAGTGAAAGTTTTGCAACTTTTCTTACATTTTGACACTTGTATTTCTTTCATGTAGTTAGTTTCAAAGCACACCTGCTTTTAATAACCATGTCCAGTAAAAATAGTGATTGTGTCTAAGCTGAATTCAAAATGGAGGGCAGGCCACCCATGGAAAATCTCCTCTTGGTCTTATGAAAAATCAAGAAGTCATGTTCTGGGTCTGCTCTAGGTTAGTTCTCCAGTTCTAATTGCACAGCCCTGGGTGCAGCACAGCTGAAGCCTAATTTTAGGAACTGCAGCTCTTAGTTGCCTGAACTTCCTATTTTGTGAATGGAGACACTTGCATCAGAGTGAAATTTACCATAACCCACATGACAAGAAAAAAAGCCACCAAAATTAGCTGTGACAGCTATTTGTTACATGTGCCTTTATAAAGGGGAATGGAAAGACCTACCTGGACAGGTACTGAGTCTGCAAGGTGCATTAGCAAGAAGGTCTCAAATGACATTGGAGTCTTTAGGATGAAACGGATAGACAGGGGGCAAGGTGTGAAGAAGCACTTTCTTGTGATGAGCAAGCACTTGTTGCTCCTAGGAAAATCTCCATAGTGGCTAGAAGCAATAACCAACCTGGTGAGATGAAGAGGTGCATAAATGTTTTAAGCTCTAATTTAAAAAAAAAAAAAAAGTTATCAGCTTTTGTTTTGGTCAAATTTTGGGTTGAGGTTTTTTTTAAATTTAATAGTCCTTTGTTCACTTTGGGGAGGTCAGTGCTGGGAAGATGTCTAGCCACAGCCAGCAAAAACTACCAACATGCTAATCATTGGGTAATGCTAAAGACTGGGAACAGTTTTTTAATTCTTCTGACTTCACATGATGTTGGTTCTCTGCTCAGAAGCCTGACTCCTGCCTTGGAATACTCCCTTATTTCTTAAAATACTCTTTCTGCTAATACTGTCCTTTGAGCACCAGAAACTAGTAAGAAACTGATGGGCATAGGGAAGACCCAAGTTATTTCACTTTCACCTTGATAAAGGAGTGGAGACTCCATCCATTCATAGGAGGCTGTATTCTGATCTTTCCCAGTATCCAACACCAAAAGATCTTCAGATGTCTTCAAAACCAAAGGGAAGGAGGTATCTTGTTATACACCAGAATTAAATCCCTAAGCCTGAAGAGGGAGAATTCACATTATCCCCAGTCAGTTAGCTTCCAGCTGCACTTGTACCTAGGAATAAATGCACACAGTTTACCAATTCCCCTCATACATGAATATCAGCCCACTTTCAGTCCAAAACACATAAATTTGTTCCCTTTTAATTTACTGCAGTATCATTGAAGATAGCTGTTGTGAATCCTACTTTGAAGATTTCTCCCACTAGCAGTGCATACAGCCTTGACTCCTAACTCCAAGTTGAGTCAATAGTACCAAGATGCTTAAAAATTAGAGGTCCCTTGATGGTTTTAGCTCATAGCACTCAGATGTAAAGTTAAACCCTGGCAGCTATGAGGATTTAGACAACCCTGATGATATACAGCAAAAAAGGGTTAAAAAAAAATTCTTAAAGATAGTTGAGATTAATCTGTTATTGCCTGGAAGGTACTCAGATAGCCCAGAAGAGAAGCAGTCAAAATTTGCTAATTAAACATATTATACTAAGAATTAAATCTCTCTAGATCTGAAAACAAGCAGCTTGGCTGAAATGTGGGACACCGAAAACTCTTAAACTACATAGAGAAATTTCTTCTTCTGTATGTTTTTCCTACATATTTAATCTAACTAATTTTCCTGTTATCACTGTGCTCAGATTGCACTTGGTAGTGTGCATAGTAATTGAACTCATCGGTAGCATATACGGCATATAGAGCTTTTCCTTTTTATCTGCCGTATACCAACAGCAAACACATTTGTCTTAGATCTTAATCCAGTCAGAAGGGCAAGAAAATCTGTATATATAAGTTTTAGTGTATACAATCTTGTTAGCATTTATGCCTATATATAAATCTGTGTTGTCCTTCCAAAACAACAGATAGAGTAGATGCAATAAAAGCAGTGTCAAAAAAATCAACAACCCAACCCTTTTTCGGCCACTAAATATCTTCAGCATAATAATGAATAGTACTTAAAACCCTTTCAGTAGTGCTTCAGCCGTTGAGGCATTTCTCTATCCTTAACTTAAGGATATGGCATTATATTTACTTGGAACAACCCTTTCAGGTCCATGCCCTTGGTGAATGACACAGTGCTAAACTGAACTGCTGCTGCAGCTGCTAAACAACCATCTGAAAACAAAAATAATAAAAGATGGTTTAATTGTAGTCCTGTGTATCTAGTGTTGCCAGGCTGTCTCCAGTGCAATACAAAGTCCGCAGCTTTGGTCAACCGACTGAAATGGTTTCCCCAGTTTCTCTGACTGTGTTGAAGCCCTTGTTTGTTCACCTTTGCAGAACCAGTGCCTCTCTGTACTATAACAGGTCTTCTAAGACACTGATTATATGAGTTATCAGGAGACTGGTGGCAGGGAGGAATATGTGTGTAGGAAGATTATATTAAGGCACATGAAAAAAAGTTGCTAGAAATCAGGAGGGGAAGAAAGGACAGATGGATTTTTTAGCAAATACCGTTGCTTCATATCTCCTTGGCTCCATAAGGAAAAACATTTTCTACTAAAAATAGTCACTGGACTGAAAAGGTACCAATCTATATGAAGGTATAAAATGAGGTGTGAATTATTGAAGAAGACAACTCAAATTGTGTTTGCAAGGAAACAGCCAGCATGTCATACCAGGAGGATGGGGTTTAATCTGGTGGTAAATACAAGGTACATGCCTTGGGAAAAAAGATTTGTGCACCAGAATACCTAAATGATGAGGTGAAAATCTGGCAGCTGCACCTTCAACAACTTACTGAGCACAAAAATATTGGTATAGTATTTCCATTTACTGCTTAAAGCTCTACTTGGGCTTTTTTTTGTAAACAACCCTCTTAAATCTTTCTAGTCTCTTTCTGTTCCCAGACCAGTTAAAACACTGTCTTCTGGCCAGCAGGCTTCTGCCTGAAGAAGAACTACGTGGGTAGATATACAAATAAGCAAGCACACACTCCAAACCAGGTAGATATAGCATCTATATGTGCTATGGAACTATGCATATATGCTGTTCTTATGACAACTCTGATGTCTACCTTTTATGCACTAATCCAATTCCTTTGGCACTGGGACTGAGTTAAGTGTGGCTTTCTGTTGGTCGGGTGCTTCTATGTTTTGACGAACAGTGTTTCAGGCCCAGAGAGGAGTCGTACTGATATTTGTAAGTATGCTATGTAGACCCAAATGATTAAGGGTAGGAACATATCTAAATACTTACATAGTTTCAATAGGATATGTGGACAGAGAAACACTACTAATTAAGATGTTTTATTTTTTATATCACCTGTGGAAATTCAAGGAGTTACTCTCAGGTATCAGGAGCAGTCAGGGCTCTAGTTAGGTACCATTTTGAAAACAGTTTCCTTCAGGACAAAATTTAGCCAATGAAATTAATAGTTCCTTCAACATACTTCCTTGAAAGGCCAAAACCTTTTCTAGCATCTGTAGAGAGGGAACCACATAGCTGACCCAGATCTAACAGTAGCTGCAGTAGACAGGCATACAGAAGACTGGCAAGTGAATGTTATACATACTGCTGCCTGTGGTTATGAGAGAATTAAAAGCATTTGCTGTGATGACATTTTCATTAACAAGTTTCCACTTTGTTCACAAGGGAATATAAACCAGTTGTCTTCACTGGAAGAATCACATCATGCAATCAGGAAAATATTGGAAAGGAATAGACATAACATGGATGAATTTAATTTTAGAAAAGTTATATAAAGACTGTGCGATATTCATGGGAGAAGCTATTCAGATTCTTTCCTCTTCTTGAAAGGAAACATCTCCCTGTGGTGTAGGTTTAAGGCTCTGGAATGGGCACACCTTTATTTCCAGTTTCTTTAATGTAATTTATACAACAGACTCAGAGAAGAAATGTAATTAGAGGCAGGCAGCAGTGGTGGAGAAGGCAGCAATGACCCAGTGACAGATCCATTAGTGCTTGTCTGTGCCACAGAGGCAAGCAGGACACCAGCTGTCACAAAGCTGAGAACAGAGCAAGGGAAGGGTGACCTGCAGTAAAACAAACCTGTGTTCTGGGGAGGAAAGATATCAAAAGCCTCATGACCTACATGTCTTGAAGTGAAGGCATGTTAATATTATTGAAATAGCTGCCTTAAAAGAAGGTTTTCAATAGAAAAAAGAAGCAATCAGTTGTTAATCACAGATTCATTTTCATCTCCTTTCTCTAAGGGTTTTCATAAACAAAAGAGATTAATTTCTAATTCCTTAGCAGAAGAATTCAATAATGTTCATTTTCTTTGTCTAGAAGCTGACACTGAAAATAGATGCTTTAACCTTCCCCACTTGTTCCACAGCTAGAGAAAGCAAGGAACATGACATCACTTATTAGACCATTCTGACTAATGCAAAGCTCCAAGGTACGTTCACGAAATCTGCTTACTCTGGAAGTTGCAGCATTAAAAAACGAACAACAAATATATATATATAAAGATGACAAATCTGAGGGAGAGTTTTTCCTTTCCTTTGGGGGTGGTCTGACTAAGAAATGACTAAGAGCTCTAAATGAGAAATTACAGTAAGAAAAAGAGCATCTTGGGGTATCTGCAAGCAACTGGCGTAAGTGTAACTTTTAGTTAGGCTGATGACTATCATGCACATCACTAAGCACTTTGTATGGCATGGCTTTTCAGGTCAACTCGTGGTGTGTAGGCTCACACTCCGGAAATCTCCGTGAAAACTACAAAGGTAAAGAAGGATGTGCAGGCGGAGGAAGCAATAAAAGTTCAGGAGTAGAATGATAGGGAGTGATGGTGATATAAATCTAATTGAGTTGTATGATACATTACTGTAGAGAGGCAAGAAGTTCACATACTCTGAAAGGATACCAGACTTCAATAAAATTCAGAACTCTCACAAGATATGGCAGATAATACAAGGCGTGCTCATGTTTCAGGCTGTTCTGCTTGATTTATGAATCTGAAGGGATGGCTTGTGCTAAGGCAATTGTCCTCATGGTTTATATGAGTTCAGTAGCAAACTATATATGCTTTTAGTTATGGATTTATCATAGCATTTCTTCATTCATCTCAACCAAACTGATAGGATATGAAATACACATGGTTGCTTGTTTATAGGTTGTTTAAACCTAATACAACAGGGAACTGCAGACTATCATTTCAGTTGCTTACTGAACCAAGAATGACACTGAAACAAGAACACAGACACCCAACTTTTTCTCATGGCATACTTTTGTGCAGGAAGATACATTAGAAAGGAGACGTTATTTTCCTGACACCTCCATCATTATTGGAACTCTATTTCATATGTACATTTATTTTGAAAGGACCAGATCTAGGTTTTACAAAACAGTGCAAAACATTGTCTAAAACCAAGCTTGTAAACTAAATTACATAGCACTTCAAATAGCACTTTAAGAACTCCACTGGCTGGTTGGTTGAATGAGGACAATTGTTGTTTACTATTACTATTATTATTATTATTATTATTATTATTATTATTATTATGTACTCTCTGCTTCCTGCAGAGATGGCAAAGATACCACTCAAGACATGAGCTTGAGGAGTCCCAAAAAAAATCAGGCTGAGCAAAGTGGGTTCCCTCCTGCAACTTATTCCTAATCTATCATATCTCATCAATGTCCCTGTGCAATTATTAGTACACGAATTCATCATCTGTGCCAAACATGAAATTGGCACAACTGAGTATGATGTCTCACATTTGCATTTCTCCTTCATTTCTAAGCCTACTTAAAGTGTTCCTTTTATTGAGGGATGGAAGTAATGAGTATGTTTTAAAGGATAGCCTCAACTAACCCCTTAAGTAATGAGCATGTTTTGAAAGATAGCCTCAACTAACCCCTGTAGAACAGCAGGAGTCAGGACTGAGAACCAGGCAAAAAATATCAATCACTATGTCTAAGTGAGCAAAGAAAAGTTAATCAACTAGACTGAAGAAGCTCCTGTGGTCTAAAACCACACAGCTCAGGACTCAGGATCAGGAGACCTAATAAGTGGAACTGTAAATCTTATTTTAACCATGCTGTTGAACAGGAGAACAGTAGCTGAGGACTCTCCGTCACGTCATTTGGTGAAAACAAGCCCCCTTCCTAGGACCGGATAAATATTATTTTCTCATTTATTGGTGCAAAATGTTGGATGTTTTTTGTAAGTATTCAGATTCCAGTGGAAGGACTTCTTTAAACAGCAAAGTGTTGAAGTGCTTCATCCATATAGAAAAAATTTGCTTTTCACTTGGGGTGATAACCCTTACATTCACTCCCCATTGTCTCTTGTCTATTTATATTATAAACTCCTTTAGAACAGGGACTACTCTTTTCCACATATGTATACAACATCCTTCAGTGTGTTTCAAATGGCACTTCCAATTCTAAATAAAACCAAGAAACAGGAAATTTAAGAACTGCTCTGCAGATGCAAATCATTACTAAGGCCAGTCAGGGACAGAATGAAAAACAGAAATAAGGATTTTCCACTCTCAGTTAATTCACAGATTCATATACTTTCCAAGGAAAGGAGCAAGATATCTTTTGGCCGTATGGCTTTGAGCATATTCTTTAATCTCAAAATAAAAGCATTTTGACAAAGCTCAACCAAGAAAATAAAAATAAAACCTATAAAACTGTCTCAAGTTTGTGGATACTGTGAGTCTACTAAATGGCTGTTGAAATGACTGTAAGTCTCTCTGGTGACTTCTGTAAACCCTCAGCAAGAACCTTTATGAGCTCAAAGCCAGGGAGAGACAGGGAAATTGAGGGGAACCTTTTTGGTACACATATCTCTCTCTCTCCTGGGATTCATTTTATGCACATAGACAAAAGAGGGTTCAAGATAAAATAGAAGGGAAGCTCCTTCCCATCATTTAATTTTAACAGTCAGAGGAATCTGAGAAACATTCTTGTAATAAATAAATCCTATCCTCACTTACACCCATGCAAATTAAAGCAGCATTTGGCTGCAAGACAAGTGTATTTCTTAACTATTTTGAGTGCCATATGCTATATGAGTGCCATATGTTAGCATTTCTTAACTATATATAGATATTTCAAATGGTATGCCAAGTAAAAGGACAGAGCACTGCCCTGATCTCCCCTTCATCTCTCCTCAGATCTCTCCTCTCCCTCTTCCTTTCTTTTTCTCTTCCTCTGTACTCCTCTCTGCCTACACTCAGCTTCTTTCATCACACTTCCTACTATTTTTTATTAAAAAAAAAAAAATAAACCACGAAACCAAAAAAAAAACCCAAAAGTCCAAATAAACCTCCAAAAAAATGAAGAAACAAACAAAAACAAAGAAACAAAAAACCACCAAAAACAAAACAAACTAAAACCCCAAAAACACACAAAAAACCCCAACCAACCAACCAAATAAAACCAAAACAAACCAAACCCAACTAAACCAAAAAAACAGAAAAAACCTAACAACAAAAAATGAAACAAAACAAACAAACAAACAAATTCCACCAAAACCCCGGTATTTTGTATTTCTAACAACCCTCCTTCTCCCCACTCCCATCTGACATCTGGTTCTATTCTCCCCCCTCTCCTCCTCCTAATGAATACAACATGAGTTCCCATTTTGGCAATGCCAGGGGGATGCACCTCACCTGTGGTAAGGGCAGAAACAAAGGGTCAGTGATCCCACAACCTTCCATCCCATTATCTCAGCCTCTACTCTCCTCTTGCTCCCTTGTCCTTGCAACTCTCCATCTCTTCAGGACCTCTAGATTTCTTCCTTTTTTTGAGAAGTTGGCTGGAAACACCTGCTTAATTTCAGGGCTGGTTCAGCAGATTTTTTTCTCCTGGCTACCATATTACATTTTATTTTAAACCTCCTTAATTTCTTTCCCTTTCCCTTTCTTGAGTGACACCAAGAACTAACTTTCCCCTGTCAAAACACGAGTGGGACTGCCTGACTCTGGCATAAAAAACACTTAACCTTTGAGCTGTATGCTGCAGGTGAAACAGGTTCCACCACCTGCCTGTGTGGCCTGGCACTCCCCAAAAGAAGAGAGAAAGTACCTCTGCAGGTATCTCCCTGGCCCCCAGTCTGTATCACCCTTCTGCATAGTCTGGCAATCATAAAGGTAGCAGAGAGATATTTTCTCTTCAAGAAAAGTATGTGGTACAAAGTAGAAGTGAACAGGCAGTGTCCAGAGATTGACACAACACACCTGAGCAAAAGTGGTGAAGGAGGAACCTGCACCTGAGAAGGACCTCAGAAAAAAACCCATAACATCTGCCTGACTGCAAAGAAAATAATTGAGATCTTTCATCAGGCTGCAGTTTAACATAAGCTCGCCTATTTTTGCTGTTGCTTTCTTTTCAATTTGGTTGTGGTAATTTATAATGGGAAATATTTTGATTGCTGCAGTGGAACGAACACTTGAAAATGTTTGTTCCTTGTAATCCAGAACTCCACAAATCTATCCTTGTGAAGCAGTGTGGTGAAAAAGGAAATAAATGTTTACAACACAAGGGAAAAGCCAGGCCCACCATGTTACAGGTCCCTTCACAGCCCATAACAAGTAAAGTAGAGAACGACAAGTATCCCAAGAAAAGAATATTAAGGCAGGGTAAAATTCAACTCTGTACATACAATCAGCACAAAATTATTTCAGAATTTGTCCTTTGCTTAGCATAGGTCAAGATCAGTGGTATTCAAGGTGTACTTAGGCTTTTACACCACATAGGAATAGGTGACCCTGTTTCTACATGAAATACTTGCAGGCTGCTGGTGCCCTCCATGACCTCTCAACTCCTGGTGGCAAATGTGAGCCCACCTAAACAGGCTGAAGCAATAGTTCTGCTTCAGCATTCTAACCCAGCTCCTTGCTGCCACCAGAGCTCTCCTTCCCCCTCAGGATGAAAAAAATGTCCTTTATAAGCAGCAGTTCTGGGAAGAGGGAAACACCACAAAATGTTGGAAGCCAAATTTGATTGGTCTGTCTTTAACTGACCCCAATGATTTGTATAACACACCACAGAGCAAGAATGCTCACCTGAATATCACATTTTATTGAGGTTTAACTTCAATTCACACCTTTTGAGGAATTATATCACATTACTCGTAACTCATGTATTTTTCAAAAAATATTGTAATTTATGATTTGCATGTTTTATTGCCTTATAATTATAATCCAACAGTGCCATCCACTGCTTCTTCAAATAAACTTTTCTTACAGTTTCTTCCTGTTGTTGTTTGTAAGTCATGGCACTATAACTGAACAATTTGACTGTGTATACATACAGAGTATATACAACAGAGTATATACGGTCAGATGTGAGGTTAACAAACTTGAAGAACAAGATTGAAATTGTAATCTGGTGATGCTCACAAGGGATTACCAGAACGGTCAAACAAAACCTTTCTGAGTTGTAGATAACACCACATTTCACAGTCAGAAAAAACACACTCCAAAGTCATACGGAGAAAGCTGTGTGCGTAAATGTATAATACTTCTTGAATTCAATCCAATAAAATAATGTCTTTCAACTCAACCTTCCCCCAAATATAATCATTGAGCCTAAGGGAACAGAACACCCCATGCTGTGAAATATTAAGTAATTCTTGCAGACTCTTCAGGATTGCTGCTTTGGCTGACAGCGGCCAGCACCCCAAAGAACCATAATCTCAACAATGCAATTTTCTGATATGTCCTGTGATGGCTGGGCCTCCAGATCTATTGAATCATGTGATTATTGATAAAGATCCATTGAAGAAAGTGGCAAGCATGTTCCCAAGACACCACTAATGGTACCGTCTTCCTGGCAGGAAACTATAAAAACATAGCTTGAATGCAACCAAAGCATTGCTGTTTTCTCATATTTTGTATGTGCCTTCATGTCATACATATATGAGATGCTGTACATTAATATATACATACAGATACTCATATATGTAGGTAAATGTGCAAGTACCCACAAAAACACCAACTGCATATTCTTCCCCAAACACCTAAAATTTTAGACAGTCGTATTTAGGTGTACATATTTTAAAATAGTTCTTAAAATTTTGCTTCTAGCTCTGTATTTGGGAGCTCTAGTTATATCTTCTACTTTGTCAAACAATCACAAACTAAAACTTACATAAATGGCTAACTGGAGATTTCTCTTTTATGAGAAATCGTTACCATGTGGACCTGCAAAGGTTTTCATGTTAAGACGTAAAAGAAGGTACAAATCGAGCATTCACTGAGTCAAAAAATCCAGTAAGTGACCTACAAGATCATTCCCAGTTAGCAAAAGGCATGATTATCTTTCATTTTATATTCAAGTTGGATCTGAATTTGGGGGCCCCTAATAAATGCTGCACTAAGCAGTAATTCTGTCTCTGCCATAAAAACTGGATGCCATAGTAAGCAGTTAAGTAAAATTCACAGGAGGAAATTTCCAAATTAGTGAGCAACTAGATTGAACAAACAACAAAAAAATACTACAATTAACGTTTTTGTATTGTACTGCATAAAGCCTCCCAGGCAAGGAATTACATCTCAAAATGAATCAGCGGTCCTAGTGTCAATAACAAACAACTATTGCATATGAGTTTACCAACTTTGCAAGGATGCACATAAGCATACACAACACACCAGGTACTAACAAGTGACCTATTGACCACCTTAATATATGAAACCAAAGCAAACATCCTTGTATATCTCCATTACACTCCTTGACACTGAGAAGCAGAATGAAAATGTACTGTGTTTAATTTGATTTGCTAAACCATTTCCTGACAGAATACTACAGAATTATCTACACTTTAAATTATCCTCTGAAAGCAAATCATGACCAGAAGGGACTTAACAAATCTTTTCCCATGGGATGAGAAAGAACTTCTGAGTGTGTGCAACTGAGAGCAAAGTGATTTAGTGGTAGTTTTTATTTTATAACTAAGAGGATCATGTTTATACAAGTATTACTTCTGCCAATACCTCCCACTACTGTAAATTTATCTAACCCTTGAATCATCAATAGCACATGAAAAAACTAAAGGCATCTATCTGGACAATTCTGACCCGAAACTCAGTCATATGGACTGTTGTATATTCTGTCATTGAGCACAAAGCATTGCAGTACCTTCCTTCTATAGTTCAAAGAAATTAATAGGAAAATTATGAAACCTTTCGTGTCAGCAAAGGCAGCTACAAAAACTGCCTGGGCTTACACTGCTCATGACCACAACTTCACCATATGCAGTGAAAAAATAGTAACTCTGATTGACAATATTTATCAGTTTTGTTTATGTGAAACTAAAAGAAAGACTTGTAATACACTGTAGAATGTCTAATCTGACACTGTTGTATACTTGGAGGGAAAACAGTAACAAAATGTGGACAAGTTCAGTAGCTAAATGCATGGTTTATGACTGAGAAAACTCTTTCAGAACAAAAGCTTTTTTTCCTATCGTGTACCAGGGACATGCTTTTAAAAGATGAAATCCAGCATGTTTATGAGACCATAAAATTTTGGATAATTATTCCTCAAATATACAGACATATATATACACACCTAACAACTAATGAAAAGTCTTTTCAGTCCCAAAGGCCATGCAGAAAGAAGAAACAGCCTTCCCTTCCTGCTTCTTTTTATTTTGCTGGTCAGACAGATGCTTTATGTTACTCAACTATTTGCAGCGAGGAGAGTGGCAAAAATGCTACCACAGCCGTGGCGGAGAGCACACTAACGCAGGCAGGAATCCAAAGGTCACATCCTTAGATGGCCTCAGCTAGAGCAGCACTTTTGATCTGAAAAACAAGAAACTGAAAAATAAGCACAACAAATTTCCACAGATCTTCAAAGGTTCATGGAAGACATGGCTGGCAGGGATCTGAAGACACTATTCAGCGCATATTATTGTCCAAAGAGAGGATCACATTTCTTTAACCAAAAGTCATTAGCTATTAAATACAATGGTTTGGGAACATTTTTCAGCTCTTTCCTAAAATTAGCCAGAAGCAAGAGGGATGTAAGGAAACACTGCACTCCCCTTATCTTCTCTTCAAAATATTCCCTGCTCACTGCCACCAGACTCTGGAACAGAAGAGGCTCTGGTCACCTGCTCTTCTGGTCCTCTCTCCTGGAAGATTTTGAAACAGCCTCTTCAAGTATATTTTGTCCCTCCCCTTGGCTCTGGAGTTTATAATTCTTAATGCAAATCTTTCTCTCTTTCATCAAAAGACTGTGCAATAGAATCTCAAAGGCCACCAACATAACAAGTTGACAGCAAAGCCAGACTGGTAAAATGATTAATTTATGTACAAAGAGATTACAATCTATCCATAACGAGGCATCCAGCATGCACTCAGAGCCAGCAAACAAGTGTTGGGTATAAAGGCATATGAGAAACTAAAGTTCAGAGGAAAAGACAGAAGTGGTCCCAAGAAAATTTTTTTTTCCTTTTTGTAAATATTCAGGGGGATGAACGTTTTCCTTCTTATATCTGGGAGCTTACCGTGCAAGAATCTATAAATAAGTGGGAGAGGTGTTCCTGTCACTTGACCTTTATCATGCACTGGCTACCCTTCCCCTTCAGTGGGAGAGGGCAGCCAAGCTTGCACGGAGAGCCCAGACTCTGATGACCTGGGGACTGCTTTGTTAACAAAGCTGGCAAACAAAATACCAAAATCTGCTCTCAGATACACCTCTATCAGTCACTCTGTTAACAACCACACAGCAATGAGACTTAATCTTCCCGAGCACCAAGAATATTGCCACATCAGTGCCAGGCAGAGGAAGACAGCCCATGGAACAATGAAACAGCAGCTTTTAGCTGTAGAACTAAAATGTAATCATTTTTCCCTTTTAAACCCCAAGCAGACAACGAATCCATATCAAGACAAGCCTTATATTATCAGCGCAAATGACAGAGATGTGGCCTTGTAATCTTTTACCAGCCCAAGACTTTTATGAAGGTCTTCAGTTGACAAAGAAACAATCACTAGAGAATGCCTGCACCACACTGATACTTAGTCTACACGGTTGTGCTTTGCACACATTGCAACTCAAGAGAAAGACTGGAAGCTCACAATCTGCCCCAGCACATGGGAAACCAAATTTTCAGGACTCATCTCCTCTCTCCAGGTTGCATTGAACCTCTGAATGGTAATCTCACTTTAGGTCACTAGGGTGGGCTTTGTGTGGGATTTGCGCTGCATGGTTACCACTATCTGGTCCATATTTGACAAAGTTTCACCCATTCTGTGACCTAGATTTTCAGTTTCCACAAAGACCATACAGAGTCTCTCAACAAGCGATTCCAGGTTGCCACTTATTTCTGTCAATGCCTCATGTGGCAGCACCAAGAAGAGCTTAGCCTGAAGGTTAACCTTTCAGTTCAAAATACACATTTTGTTCTCACTGCTGCTGTGGGAAGATTTCTTTTTTCCATTGCTATATCTCCAGCATTGCACAGATTTACACCTTACCCCAATATATTTTTCAGTCTTATAGCTGTCAATGAGGATCAAGTTTAATCTTTATAACAAGCTACTGTACATATGCCTGGAAGCTACCGGCAACATGTGCTCAAGTCCACACCTGTGAAACAAAATGACTCTAAACGTCTTTTCTTTCCCTTGTCACTTTTTGAGTGCTGTCCTTTAAGCTTTGGTAGTCTCTCTGCAATTTGTTATTGCTGTGGGAGGAAACGGTTTCTTTTAATATGTTATAAATGCACAGCTATCTGGAGTTTGAGTAGTGGAAAAAGAAGGGCTGCTTCTCTTTGCTATCTCAGGAACTACAGAATCCCTCTATCATGCCAAGTTTTGTCATTTTGCAGAGCAATGTTACAAATTTCTCACTCTCAGCCATCTTATAAGGCAGCATTTGTATGGAGAACAGAGAATTAATAATAAGTTCTCCCTCAGCTCAATAAAAGGTGTACACCTGTCTTTGATCTTGACAAATTTCATTTTTATAAAAACTGAAACAATAGGAGAATGTGATTATTTCTAAAGGGAATATTATCAGCTAAACATCATAGGTAAAAGAAAATTGCGGGAGCAGAACTTAGACTTCTTGCTTAGAATAATAAGGCATAATATAATAGCTTCAAACGCCAAACACAAGAGGTGGTTTTCGTGATGTGAAGATGGTTGCATCAAATTTTTTAAAAATACTAATTTTAGGATATTTCTGATGGGGGCTGTAGGTAAATCAACTATCAAAATGAGATTTCATGTTAAGAGGACTAGTTTCACATCTGTGAACAAATGGGAAGAATAAATGGCTTGATACTCTGACCTTTCACTTCTGGTGTTCTACAGATCTTGCACTAGACACAGAATCAGCTTCACTTACACATGCAATTCCAGCAAGTTCAGTGGAAACATAAACAATGTTTGATTACTGTAGAGGAAAGACTGTGGTCACTCCTTTGAATCTGAATAAAAGTTTACATTCACTGAAAGTTAATATCATCCTAGATTATTTGGTTCATTATAGGAATCTATTATCATTACCCATCATAAAAGGTAACCAGTGGTATTTTATAAACCTCAGAGTCATTTAGGAGTTCAGATTTCATTTATCTGAATCATATTTAAAAGAAGCCATGCACTCCTAAGGCCTTCAGGTGGTTTTGAAAAGTGTAAGCAGACTAGTTTCTTCTGGATCTTAAATAAGTACGTTTTCACCACCAGAAATGTCATTAAGAAATTGGTAGGTTTGTCTTTTTCCTTGTTTGCTTCTTAAAGGGCATGGGAAAAAAAAAAAAAAAAAAAAAAAAAAGAAGTGAATGAACCATTCAGTAATACTTTACTATAAAGGGTTATTTCTTCAATATTTATATAAATGCATATACAATCAGAAATAGGCACAAAATTTTCAAGTGAGGCATACTGCAGTCTATTATCTGACCTCTCCTTTCTGCAATGTCATTTGAAAAAAATGTGATGACATTTAAAATGATTTATGACATTTAAAGAAAAGATTATTCTCATATTATATGGCTATGTGAGTTCCACCAAAGTTGCAAGAACTTGCTCTGTTTTATCAAAATAATGTCACTGATGTCATTAAGGAAGGATGTCAGCTGCTTCAAGTTTAAAATTGCAACAGAATGCACACTGGAATCTCAGTTTGGACCCTACAAAAACATTCCACTAAAAGGGGGTTTCCCCTGTGCAACCACAAGAGAAATGGCGGAAGAAGAAAGATTTTGTAAAATAAGGACCTACCATCATGTTTCCTGTTTGGATTGCAAAATTTTGGCTTTCTTCTTCCCTGAAAAAAGTGCCCAACTTCCACAGTCAAGTCCTACCTTGCATTTTGAAGTGGGAAAAACAAAAGAAACAAATCCATGGTACATAGAGCAAGTTTAGATGCTTTGGTCTCCTTCCTAGCAGGCTGCTGCTGTAAAAATCAATTCCATGCTGCTTTCAGTTTCCCAAATTTACCCTGCTTAGCCAAGATCCTTTGGTAATACGGATTCAAGATACCATATTTTCAACCAGTCATTTTTTCATATCAGCTTCCTCCCAATGAATTTAAACTTCCTTGTTCATTTTCAGCCGGGTCTGACAGAATGGTGGGTGTGGGGTGAGTGAAAACGAGCACATGGAGACCCTGTGGGAAAGGTTTCAGTACATACCTTTACCATACATTAGAGAATACAAAGAGTAGAGTCATGGAAGTAAGAAGAGCAAGAGAAGTCCTTTAGAGAGCAGTCTGTGGTAAGCAAGGCTGTGTGGTTTGTGCTATTCATTAACTACTTGTTTTATGAAACATGGATTTGACCTGGCCCTTGTTTCCATATAAGCAATGTAGATCCTGCGCTGTTTTTTTAGAGTTGGGCATCACTGCTTTGTCTTTTCTTGGATTAACTCACTATTTCATGTGCTATTAAAGGTGAGTCTCAAGTAAAAATGTGGTGGGCTTATGTATGCTTAACTAAGAACATTCTTGGAATCAACACTTGCAATACTCCTTCTCAAGGGCTTGTAACAAATGGCTAACCCAGGTAACATGCAGCCTTTTCAAATCAAGAAACAGTAACCTAACACCAAGAGCAAAAAATAGTACCAGCATGAAAGTTTTATAAGAAAAGCTCAGACAAAAGATAAAGCTTTTTAAAAAATCCACAGTCATATTTTTATGTGAAAACCAAGGAGAACAGGGCCAGGCAGACTCTGCTTCCTCACATCCTAGAGCAAAGCCCAGCCCTGTCAGCACATCCTGTGTGAACCAGACCCAGACAGCTCTCTGCTCTCTCTCTCCACAGAATGGTTTTTCAAAAAAAAATTTGGTGTCCTTTTGTTCTTTTGGCTCCTTGCCTCAGGATGTCTTATGACTTCTGCTGGAACCTGGAAGACCATCTTCCTAATTAATAGCTCAGGAATTATTTCAGACTGCCACCCACCAGGACTGTTTAGCTAGATGGATTGTGTGACCTTTCAGCTGCTTTTCTTCAGCCTCTTCCCAGGGTGCTGCAAGTGACCACTTTGTGGTTGTGTCCATAGAAATCCTGCCTACCCCAGGCAACCCCTGTTCTGTAGTGACCCTAAAAAAGGCCTGCTAGGGCCTGCACCACCCAGCTTTTCCCATGCTTCAGACACCAGCAATGCCCCATTCCCTCTTAAATACTTTCTGCGGGGGGGAGTAAAGAGCTCTACATTCAAGATCTAACAGATGAACTCTTCCTAAGCCTTCTTTCCCAGCCTTTCAGATCATTACAACTATGTCTGCTTCTAGTAAAGTGCTTTCATGTACAACATCACTTATAAAACATGGTGTTAACATTTATTTGCAAGGTCTGTATAGGAACATGTGAAGAGGATTCACAGACTGATATAAACCAGAAAACAATGCCCCTATGCATAACTTTGTTGCAAACACTTTTAGATGAAAACTGATTTTGATAATCTTTGGGTTTTCTTGTTGTCCATCATATCTGTAAGGACCTTCAATTTTCAGATTATGGAAACTTGTTTGCCAAAGCACAAGCCTTTTAAAGGTATTTTTAATGGATCATCCAAAGAATAAGACATTTAGAACAATTAGTCACTCCCAAAAAATCTTCACCATTTATGTAACCTTATTTTTCTAGTTGTGAATAATTGACCAATCTTGTGAACACACACACTCAAATTATTGCATTTCTTTGTAGATTTGTCTATCTGTCTGTTACATGACAGCTTGGGAATGCTGTATTTGCTCAATTAAAAATGTTAGAGACTATTCCAGATGCTCCCAGCCAAGGAAAACCAGCACAACTGTAGTGGGGAACACAAAGTACCTTCGACATTTGCTTTGTGCTTCCACCACTCCCTCTCAGGTCAAAGGTTTGGCTGACAACATTCATTAGTGCTTTCTGAAATAACAGTATCACTCCCTCATCTTGTTGCATCCCATCTTTCCAATAGAGCTTATTATGCAGTCCCCTAACAAACACTTTCCCAAATAATGGGGGGAAGAATGTGGAAGGAAAGAGACACAAATTAAGGCCTTCAAAGGAAGAGGCTGTGGGACAGAAGTAGTAGAATGAGCACCCACAGTATGTACCTCTCTATGAAAGCATGATTAATGGTGTAAGGGAGATGGAAAGGCCTGGAAAGGGGAAGTGTGAGGGAGGATTAGGAGAGAAGAGTAACTATGGGATGAAAGTACAAAGGAGGTACAAATTGAAATAACACAAACACATACTGTAAGGAATTCTGAAAACCTCCTTCAAATGTCAGGTCAAAACTGACAGTTTAGAGGACTTGATACTCAAATGTTGGAAGCAAGGACCAGTATTACTAGTTTTGGGACACAATTATATTTCCATGCTATTTGCAAGGAAAAAAAGAGTAAGCATCATATGGAGACCGATCTAGTCTTTAAGTTCATGGCATTTTTTTTCCCACTGTCACCCCAGCTAAGCCACACTTAGCCTTGGGTCCTGATCCAGAGAGTTTTGACTTTGCAGGGTTCTTTGAACAGTGGGATAAATTTCTCTTCAGTCACAAGCTTACCACCTTCAGCAAAGAACCAAGAATATTTGTGGCCAGCATTGTTTTATCCCCTAGCAGGAGACAACATTCTGTTTGTCATTACACATTTAGTCTAGGATACCAAATAGGCCCAGTGTAGAAAACAGAGATGCATACTTGACTTTTACATGTTTAACAAATGCTCTGAAGAAAACTTGCCTAAGGTCTACACTACACAGGAACCTACAGAAGACAAAACAACCAAATGGACATGATGACTATGTGCCTCCACTTAATGTTTTCAAACTTTAGAACAGTGTGTGCATGTGAAAAGCTGATGGACATTCTTGACATTTTGATATGGCAAAAAAGAAAACATACAGATGAACTTTCCATAAATACTGCACAAGTCTCTGTTTTGTCCACACAAATCTGATAAGTTTGTGCACAGCAAAGAAATTGCAATGCTGAAAGCTGAATCATGCAATCAGAGTTTCACAAGTGGATGGTTTTACTGACATGCTTGGAAGATAAATTGGAGACAAAGGCTTTAAAGTTTTATCTCCCTAGACCAGTCCCAAGATGCTTTGCTGTTACACAGGTAAGCATAATTATTAACTTAGTAAGTATTCACATCCTATTGCACCATCCTGAAGAAATGTAAGATCTGTCTCTTTAGCACTACTGGTGTTGAAAAGGATGAAACTTACCTGAAAAAGTCAGTGGCTCAGAAATCTTGATTTCTACCATTTAACAAATTACTATTACTAATTTTAAAAAATAAATGATCATTTAATAAAGCATTATCCTCTTCTAAGATATTACAAACACTCATTAGAAGATCTCGTTTCTTGAAATGAGTATTCTAACTGAGCACAGGCTTACACTTACCATGCACAGTCTTGATTTTAGCACTCTGGAGCTTACAGTATCTCCACGGCACAAACTGGTCATTCCAGCTGCACGGTGCATTGCAAGGAGATGCATGCTAACCCAGGTAAACTCAAGACACTTGACACAACAGATGCCCCACACAGAGAAACTCTGATGTCTCCTCAGCACTCCTATTTCAGGTTCACTAGCAGGCCAGAGGAGCCCTAAGATTCACAAGGCAGAAAAAGATGGGCTAGAAGAAGACTTTTAATGTGTTTGGTCCAATACTAGATTTTTTCCATGCTGCAGTCCTCCTTGAAATAGGAGGGTGTTTTTGGGAGTGGTAGGTATGTCTATCACATGCAAGTGTACACTAAAGCAGCAGGCTGCTTTAACTTACATTCTCCTCTTCGCCACTTTTCTGTGGGACTAACACCTCTGCTGAACTGTTTTTGTCAGATTATCCTCCTGACATATTCCTGGCAGTTCCTCTTTTGGCTGGCTTCACCAACCATCCTTCCCCATCTCTTTTTTCTAAACTCTAACTACATTCAGATACTTTCCTGCGCTAGAATTAATTTTTGAACACTTCAGCCTGTGTATTTCACCTTCCATAATTCAAATGAGGATCTCACCTCAGATATTATCTCATGCTTTTAAACTTGGCATTGTATTACTAACACAGTTTATTAATGGAGACTTTCTAAAAACAGTAACTACTGGTGCCTGCAGTTGGAGCTCTGTGTTCTCAGTGCTCTTGGAAACCAGGCCCACACTGCCCCAGATGAAGTAAAACTAATGCTCAGAATTCAAAAAGCAGACTCAAGTCCTCTTCACACATAGCCCAGTAACCTCAGCTTTGAAGGAAGGAATCATCAGTTTCATGGGCAGCTGAAAATACTGACCCTCAGTTCTGGTGGACTGGAGGCTCACATGGGGCTGACTTTGGATTCTAGGATAGGACAAGCTCAGATGGCAACAATTTATGTGCTGTCAGCCTCTATGTTAGTACTGCAAGTAATACAATGCATCTCTCTTAGTTTTTCCTTTAACTTACCATCCATTTGCATACTACTTATGGCGCCATAAATAGCTTAGAAACTTTCAGCCCGCTTGGTTGTACTTGTCTTTTTCCCCAATGGTCAGAAGGCTCAAACATCACAGGGAAGATAGACAGACACAAGCATCTTGATACTAAAAGACCTCAGTTAAAGCTCCAGGCTGGGATTTAGACAGGATATTATGCTTGAATCCCACTGAAATGGGAACAGAGTATCTCACTCTCCTAAAGCACACAACCCCCTTTTTCAAAAGATGAGGAAATCAAAGATGATAATAGTTTTTATAAGTCTCGTTTCCTCCCAAAACAGTGTGAACAATGATACCATGATGCTGGCATGGCTGAAGATTCAAGAAAATCAATGTTAACTTTAAACTGCCATTGTTGTTACTCCAAACCCTTAATTTTTCTAGTCACACTGGTTTGACACATTGGGAAGGGCTGCTCCACTGACAAAGCCACTGCTGACATTTAAGCAGCTGATAATACTTTTGCTATTACAATAATACTGATAATACTTTTGCTTCTGACAGGCTGAGAGAATTTGGGTTGATATTGAGGAGGTTCTGGGGAGACCTTACAGCAGCCTTCCAGTAGCCAAAAGGGGCTTACAAGAGGGCCGGACAGGGGCCTTTTGTACAAGGGCCTGTAGTGATAGGAAAAGAGTAATGATGAAGATGGATAACATGAAGAAGGATAAATTGAGATTAGGTATTACAAAGGAATTCTTTACTGTGAGGCACTGGAACAGGTTGCCCAGAAAAGTTGTAGATGCCTCATTCCTAGAAGTGTTTAATGCCAGGTTGGTTAGGGCTTTGAACAACCTGGTCTAGTGGATGCTGTCCCTGCCATGCAGGGAATTGGAACTAGATGGTCTTTAAGGGCACTTCCAACCCAAACCATACAATGATTCTATGATCACTACTAATGCTTTCATCCTATTCCTTTCAGGCTAAGGAGCAGCCATAAAGAGTATGTATTTTATAGAATAAAACTCAGGGAAGAAACTCTTCCACCTTTTGCCCATGTGCAAATTTTACAGTTTCATTTCTTCATCTTTACAATTTCTTCCATCCAACATTTAGTCCAGCCAGTAAGGGAAGGTGAAAATGTAATGTAGGCTTCTTGCTTATCTGAGGCTAGCACATATCCTACAATTTCAGATTCAAGCAACAACAGTAAACAGCCATTGTGGACAGGAATGATTATATAACAGTAGATGAGTTCAGGATGAGGGGAGAGGAACTTTTTTCATAATGGAAAATGAATTTAAAAAAGGTGGAAATTTTACAAGGAGATATTAAAATGCGAAATGAATACCCTTTGGTTCTTTGCCTCAGAACTCATCTGTCCCAGGCTTTGTTCTGCAGATAGGAAGTAGGAAACAAAAATCAAAATATTTCTGGCGTGAAGAGAGAGTTAATCAAAAAAAGGCAGGGGGAGGGGGAGCAGAATGACTGCTAAAAGTCCATACTTCCACATCTGCTTTCAATTATACTTATGTCAAGTCACTTTATTATTTGACTAAGCCAATCCAAGGAATTAAGCTTTTGTCAGATGCCTTGAAATGTCATTAAGTGATCATACACAAACACACACATACACACAAATAAAGTCACATTTTCCATCCAATATAAATGTGATTACAATCCTGAAGGAGAACAGGAGGAGCAAGATTTACCAACTTGCAAACCACCACTTCCTATTCTCCTGCCAGCCTTGTCCTCTCACATAAGGACAAAGCCAGGGTGAGGTCCCCCTTTCTCCAGTTCAACCTGGGATACATCAGCTAGGACCAGCAGGAAGAGGAAATTGAGGAGCAAGCAGTGCCCAGAAAAGACTGAGAAGGAGGAAGGGAGACGTGTCCATTTACCAGTTGTAATTTTGTCAACATCCAAATTTGGTTTTAAATTTAATATTAGCAATAAACGCAGAGAGAAAAGATTTCCAAAATGCATGACAAAGAAAGTGCTGGGAGCATATGTCTTTTCAACATCTCAACAGATGTCCCTCCCAGTTATCCCAGCCCATCCATTTAAGGTTCTCTATACTTTTAAGAGCTGGAGCCCTCAGACTGCTGTTTGTAGATTAACTTCAGAAGAAATCCCTATAGACCTGATGCTTTTACACAACCTGAGATATGGCTTTGGTGGAAGGAGTGGAAGTGTTCAAAACATTCTGGGGAAAAAAAAGACCCAGTAAATGTTCATCTCACTAGAAACTCCAAAAAGAGTATTTGACACCACAGGTCAACTAGTCACTTAAAAAAGAATTAGGAAAATAAAAAACCAGAAAAAATTTTGCCTCTGATCGCTTAATTTATGGCTCATTTTAGAAAACAGCATTGCTTTACTGCTCAAGAGGATTGTGAACTCATGATAACAGCTGAGGAAACAAAATCTCTGTTTCTTCTGGCGTTTTCTCGTTTCAGGATCTGCAGGCTTGATGATATTTTTCACTCTTCATGCTGATATTACTGCAGACAATTCTCTGACTTTTCAGTATCTTATCAAAGGGACAGCCTGGTGAGTCCACCACTGTCACCTTTTTGGGCCATAAAGCATAATTCTGGTCCTAAAGATTTTCCTTCCTCTGCTCTACACACTCTCCCATACAAACTTTTGCTTCAAGAATTTTTTGACAGAATAAGGTCATAAGAGGTTCTTTCTTGAATGACAGTCAATGGTTTGCAAAATGAGACTTCTCAACAGTCAGACAGCTTTCTTTTATACATTTGTATGTAATCTGTTTTGTTCTTCTTGTAAGTATAGGCTGAAAGTCTTCTTATACTTCTAATATAACCCTAGGTCCCACATCCCAGTCTTTGTTCCCTCGATTCCATGTGCCAACTTCAGATACCATGGTGCTCATGCTTGTATTTTTCCTGCCTTTCCACAGTGACCCATGACCATTTTCCTTCCTATATCCTAAGTAACATACATGAAGTCCAAGCTTTCACAGACATGTTTATGACAGCAAATTGATGACTTGACTGCACTGCACATGGAACAATGGGGTTAATCACAAGCAGTAAAATACAAATCTTAGCACATGATCCCAAAACATATCCCAGTGATACTGTGATCACATTGGTGGTGTAAAGCATCAGGATTTATTTAAAACCAATTCAGGTTTTAGCAGAAGAGAAGCCCTAGCAATCCAGTCACCTTAATGAGTAAATAAAGAAATCTCCAAGAAACAATCCTATGTTGGAAATTTAAAAAGTCTGTCCATATTAGTTTTTCTAGAGGTCTTTTCTAGACAAAAGTGAGGGGGAAAAAGGACAAATTCAGGGGACATGATGAAAAATAAAGAGATGGACATTGCTTTAATATACATCTAATTTCATTAAGGAGCATTTAAATCTAAAATTTTAGAAATTAATAGGAGTAGTTGGTTCTTGTTTGGTTGGGTTTTTTAAATACTAAACAGGGAGGTGAGAAGACCTATCCCAAAACACATGCTTAAATAACGTTTCTCTCAAAATCTAAGTTCCTCCAATTCAGGACCTAAATAAGGACTTCAAAATTACCTCTCAATTCTTGTAAAACCTGGCTCTGGATCTTAGACTATAAAGTGTGTTGTCCATCCAGAGGTGCTTTGAGCTCTTCCAGAGAGACTGGAAAGGTTCATCCAATCTCTTGGAAACAGTCACTCCAACAGGATGATTTGTATTTTCTCAACAAAACTCCAAATGGAGGAGGAGCTTCCATTCAAAAGATTTTAATTAGTCAGGAGACACTGAACATCAGAAACCTGTTGCAGTTCATCAACCCACCCAATTTTGATGATTGGAAACATATAGAAGAAACACATTTATTTACACTTTGGGACTTTTCATATATCCCATCCCTAATTTTATTGTGTGTTCTAATTTTTAAATACTTAAAGAGGCTGCAAAGTTGTCAGGATAGAGAAAGTATCTGCAGTGTGCTGGAAACTATCCACACAAAATATCCAGACACTAATATAGAATGAGAATAAGTAATTGTTTTAATAAAAATTACAAAAGATATCAGAAGAAGGGGACCATGGAACAATTGGAAGTCATTTACCATACTTGAGATGCTTGTGTGTTGCATAAGCCTTTCTCTGGTTACAAATACTGTTGTTTTTGACTGGAAGAAGAGAGGAGGAGGTAGTAATTTCCAGTGTGCTCTTGTTGATTATGCTCACACCATTTGTCTCTTTTGACTACTGCATAAATAATGGTTGAAAGCAAAAACACAGATTAGGGGTAGGTTTGAGACACTTAATTCCAAGGTGCCTCTGCATGCTCAGGCTGCAAGCACCAGAATACAAAAAAATACTGAGAGAAGCTATTTGAATACTAAGAGAGGAAAGGAAGATGAAGCAAGAGGGAGTGGGGGGGTATGCCAAACAAAAATACCGTCAGGCATAGAGTGCAGCAACAGAAGCCCTGGGTAGAAACATGGTCTGTAATTGTCTGTTGGGCAATGTGGCACCAAGGCTTTCTTTGGGACCAAACAAACTGAAGCTGGGTGCTGGGGGGCAGAGGGGCAGAGGGGAAAATCCTTTAGTGGGTTGAATTCCTGCAATAATAAAGTCATGACTCACTGAATGACTGACAAATGTATAAATTAAATGGTGGTATAGTGAGTTATCTCACACCTACCTTGGAACGTAGTCAGGAGGAAGAATGTTTTTAAAGGGATGAAAAAATAGTCATTGCATAACTAGAACTAATGGGGAATTAAGTCACAGTAAACATTCATGGTGTACTTCTGAGTTTTGGTATGATCTCATATACAATACCACATTCACTCAGGAGTATGTGCAGGGTAGGATGGTTCCAAAATCCCTCCTATCACAGCAAGGAGTAGTGCTCTCACTTTACAAAGCAAAATTTATTCAACAGGCCAAAACCAGTTTAATTCAAGGACTTGCATGAATTCTGCTCTGTTGAAGAAGACTCAGTCTTTAACTGAAATAAAGTGCTGTTGCTCCACTACGCTACAACACTGCTACCCTATTCCAAGTGAGCATGTGGGCCATTCCCTTGCTGGGTCACACCAGGAAAGCCTGGAGATGAGTGCTTTTCAGGGACCAAGGCATGGCAGATGAGCAGGAACAGAGCAAACACAACTTAGGTGGATGTAACCCTTTTCTTTTAATCTCCAGCTCTTGGAAGCAAAATTACAGGGTGGTGATAATCCAGGAAAAAAAAGATAAAGTGGGAATAGGACATTTGGAGGGGCTGTCAGAAAAAAAATGTTTGCACAGAAAACAGCTGATGTTTTAGAGGTGGCTCAACCCAGCTAGACTGCTATCAGACAGGAAAAATCTAAGTATTCTGACCTTTTAAAGTTACTCACCAACATCTTGAAAACAGGTGAGTTTGTACAGTGAATTCTCTAGCTCCTAGTCCCGTTAACTAAAGAATGATGTGAAAATGGGCCAAGAAGTGGGATGCTGAAGAACTGTGAAGACAGATTCAGGGTAAAATGCAAAATAAAATGAAAACTTAAAAATGCAGACAGCACCTTATTTTTAGAAAATGAACATATTCCCTTGCACCCATAACACACAGACACATCAAAGAAACCTGGTGCTCCCAAATCACTCTTGGTAACAATTTTGCAGCCATGACTATTTACATACAAGTGAATTCGTAGAAGTGACTTTTCATGTACTCCCTAAGCAACTCAAGTCCCATAAGGATGAACAAGGTTTTTTTCTCAAAGAAAGCAAGTCATTTGACAAGCAGGGCAGCAGAAGCCACCAGTCTGTCATAACATCTGGAGAAACCCATCTTATTTACATCCCTACCATGACAACATCTGTATGCATTGGCAGTGTGCCTGTCACGACTCCAACCTTAACAAGCACTGCACTGGGAGACACTTCTCTTCTGTATGTTCTTGGTCTCCCCTTTGCTCAGGACAAATCCTGCCTCCAAGGACATATTCACATGCGTTTTTCAGCCCACAGGGCCCCAGCTTATCTGCAGGACTCGTGTGTCTCCTGTCACAGGCCTAACACCTCAGATGCATTCATTTTCCTTGCTTTTAACCCTACTTCGTAGTGAGGTAGTTGGAGGAGATGCAAGGCCCACTTCTCAGGTGGTCATCTGGAAGCCCAGACCTCTGTCACCCCTGTCCAAGGCCACCGCCCTGTCAATTGCACATTCTTTATCTCCTCATATTCAATGAAACTCAAGCATTTACTTCAGGAGACTGTCCCACTAGATTTGCTCACCATGTGTACAAGTACAACATGATCTTTTGAAGTGGAGTTTTATTCTCAGTGTAACAAAAAGTATTCTGGTATTCAACACACACATTCCTGATTGCATATACAGTACTGTGGTCTCTCTTATGAATCAGGGGGTCAGAGGTTTCTGGTCTAACCCTAAAAGACAGAATAACTTCAAATAAGACAAGGTAGATATTATTCCTGCTTTTTCATTTATTAAATTCATCTGTCTTACAGAGCCCTTTAAGGCTGTCTGCACTTTTTACAGAATAGGAATATACTTTAAATTTTCTGCCCTAAACCAGTAGGCACACAAACAATAATCAAGGATTAACCAGTGTGTTATAAATTTAGACAATAACTCAACAGCAACCTGTGGATATCTCATCTTCCTAAACAATTTTTTATTCTCCTAGTTAGAATTTTGGGTCAGAGTTCCAATTGTTTTTTCCTTACAGTCATCTTTTTTTCCTTTACTGCCTCTTAAAAGAAGTCAGGAAAGCCAGATGAAAGCTTCAGTTAGCCATTCTATCAACTGAATAATGAGGTTGGCACAAATGAATGGAGATATTTTGGGGCTCTATCAGCAGAACTGGGACCAGAATCCAACTTAATTTTGTTTGCTGCATCCTTAGCTGTTGCTATGGAAAGGAAGGTAAATTTAGTATTTATCATAAAATCATAGAATGGTTTGTGTTGGAAGTGACCTTATAGATCATCTAGTTCCAACATCCCCTGCCATGGGCAGGGGCACTTCTCACTAGATCAGGTTGCTGTGCACCCCAATAATCCTGGTCCTGAACATTTCCAGGGATGGGGCAACCACAGCCTCTCTGGGCTCTCTGTTCTGGTGCCTGGCCACTCTCTGAGTAAATTATTTCTTCCTAACACCTAATCTAAAACTCTAATCTTTTAGTTTAAAACCACTCTGGTCCTCTCACTATCTGTGTCTCTAATTATAAGTTGCCTGATGCCAGCATAGCGTCTAGGTTTACTTGCATATATATTTGTTATTAAAATTAGAACCAGGAAAAGCCCAGATCTAAAAAATCATCCAGTGTGTGTGCCACAGGTGGTTACAGACTTCAACGTTCCCTTGCTGGTTCAAGTGAAATATGAATAAGGATAGGAGTAAGGATCCACACTATTCCAATGCTTAGATCCAGATTTACAAGTATGTATACTTAGAACCTGAGGCCAGCTCCATTTCAATGCCAAACCAGGAAACCTCACATTCAGAGCAAGACCTGAACTGGAAAGGCCATGCTGGATGCTTTCACCCTACCATTAGGAGCAGAAGAGGAGAGGCAGCTCAAGAGGCTGCTTGGTACCTAACATTTAAGGGGATTGCAGGGAGGAGGCAAGGAGATACTGCAGGGTGGCCAGCACCCAGTAATTCACCCAGGTACCTGATGCCAATTTATCTGCTGTTTGTGCCAGGTTATGGTGTTTTCCCACAGTACTTTGTCCTTCTCTCTCTCTCTTGCACTCCAGCATGCAAGTTCCCCACTAATGCAGGCTGCTGGTGTGCTACACTGCATTAAGCAGACCCCATTGCTGTGCTCCAGCTTCCTGCTTGGGATGCAAACATTTTCAGGTGCCTGCAAGCCAGACCAGCAGTCCCAGAGCTGACAGCAAGACAGTGCTTCTCTAACCCAAAACTTGCTGCCAAACCAAACAAAAACACCCCGTGTGCAAACACTGCATATCCATCAGGAAAAGTGGGGGAAAGAGACATTATCTGTCATTTCCCCTGTCACCTGTACAGCTATTAAGCAAATACCAATTAATTAATGCTCTGGATCTCTGCATATATAAGAAGCACTTCCAACTCTACAGGCTGCTGAAGACCAGCTGCACCACTCAGCTGGAAAACACTGTTAAATCCAGTTTCAGATGCAGATTTTCGCACTAGAATAAAGGCTACACTCTGTAGTTGCTTTTTTATGCTCTTTTACCTCACTTTCTATTTCACATAATACAGCAGATTCCTCTCAGACCATCCAATTTTGTGACCCCTGAGAGCTACAATTCCTTTTTTTAAGAAAATCACCTGTTCTTTCCATCCAAAGGGGCAGGATTCATGAACACAAAGGCAGACCCACTGTCAGAACTGTTAGGAAAAAACATACCTAAGAAACTTTTCAAAGTTTCTCCTAAAAATAACCCCATGAACATGAAAAATCAATTTTTCTCTAACTACTTTTCATGTATAAGACTTGTCAAAAATCTGAGGAAAGTTTAGAGCTAATTGGGAGCATTTGGATAAAACAGGTTTTCAATAAACCATACTGTTTTTCTGAATCAGCAAGAATACATGGACAAATGGAAGCTTTGGATTAAGCAGAAATCTTCCTGGTTTTGATCAGAAGCTAACATTACAAGTTCCCAAAACAGCTCTTCATGAGGACACCAGGGACCTGGCCTAAGCTGTGTTTGCCTCCTTCAGGCCACAGACACACTGACAGACTTCGTATGCCAGGCACTTATTCTGGACACCTGTCTATACTCAGGTAAGACTCTCTGGCTTAGTCCTATGTGAACTTTGTTGTTTTGCTAATCAAACACTCACTGGGTCTCCTGCATCCCAGGTGAAAGCCCCACATCTGTAGTAGGAGACTACTGTCTCTCTCTTTGTGAGGAAAAATAAATAAATAAAAAAGGTTGTTTGGAAAGGCCTTGCATTCACTCCCTTGAAGAGAACATATCTATTTAATAAAATAATAATAAAATAAATTTTTAAAAAAACTCAGAATGTTTTAATAAGAATGGGAAACTGATCTGTCTTCTGTAATCCTGTTGTTCTGCCTCGGCCAGCATTTGGAATAAACATAAATATCCCACAGTATGATTTTTACAAACAGTATTCACAAATCCAGAACAAATGAAGCAAATGGGAGCATATTCTATTGGGTTCTGTGGTGAAATTAATATACAATACTCTGAAATATACTTGCATGTAGCACGTCCTTCTAACATTAAAATGCATTTGCACTATTTTGCTTGTTTTCAGGGAACAGTGCAAAAAAAGAGGGAACAAATTATATTTTTGCTCTAAAGGAAAACAGTGTTTATAATAATCTACTTAGTAACCTAGGTTGCTATGAACACATCAGACCATCACTACCCTCTCCAGGCTGCCTCTTTGCAGGGGCAGTGTGCAGCTCAGAGCCTGCACAGTAGGCTCACCACCCCCACAGAGATCCCAGCACTGCACTTGTGATGTTGTCTCTCTCTCCAGGACATTCACTCCCCTGCACTAACAAAACTGCCAGCCAGTAAAGGGGGCTTGTAAATCTGGGCAGTGGGATTTCCTCCAAAGCTGGATTCAGAGTTCAGCTCAGATCCCCAGAGCAGCCACAGATCTCACCACCACCAGTTGAAAGCAAAACTTATTTCTTTCTTTCCCTTCCTCACATCTGTACACAAGAACATATTCTCAAGCAAATGAAAGTGCCACCGTAATTTCAGCACAAGGGAAGAAAGAAGATGGTTTAAAAAAAAAAGGTACTAAAAACATATGTATAAATGCCTGCACAGACATAAATACATTAGGAGTGTGCAAGTATTCCAGCAGTATAAACAACATAATTACCTCTAAGTGTAGATAGGCCACAACCCTGGTCTAAGTGATGAAATTTAAAATCTGCCATTACAGAACAGTGGCCTGAAACATTATATAAGTGATGTGAGTTAAGGATGGAGTAACAGCCTTTACACTCAATTTCCTGACTTTCCTTGGTTTGCGTCACACCCTTAATGTTATTTCAACATTGCATTTTGTCCTCTAAATTAAATGTACAGTAGGTGTTTTGTATTTAATTTCCTTACTGTTTTTTTCCCCTCCTAACGGAAAAAGAATGGAAGAGATTCATGAAAGGTTATAAAACACACATTGTGTACTGGAGAGGCTGGAGTAGCTCTTATGGAGCCTTTTCATTCTCCTGGGAAAATATGTAATTAGGTAGTTTTTTAACATGTGTATTATATACTGAATTACATGTATTTATATATTTCTCAAAGGAGTATTGCTTACACAATAGCCTGGAGCAACTCTTTTGGAGCCATTTGGGTATATCATGTAATTATGTACTTAAGGCCCGTTTATAGTAAATTTTGTTGTGCCTATATAGTAGCTTTTTATTTTTATTTAGGAATAATTTTAAGACTTGTGAGGAGTGCTACACTGACAGCCACAGAGACTGCAGCCTTCTGTTTATTTACAGAAAGGGAAAACATGGGTAACAAAGATGTCTGTGGACATCCCTAGACTACCCCTCCAAAATTTATCTTATCTCTGACTTTGGGAACAGCTCCCCAAAGTAGGTGGTAAATGAGTCAGTATTCAGCTTTCTTAGCAATTTGTTATGGCAGGTTTGGGGATGAGGACATCCATCCGCCTGGAACTGGACTAATACCAAAAAAATTATTTCACATAGGCTGCTAAATATTTGCCATCTGCTAATCTGCAATTTATCTCATTTCATTTTCTGTTCTTATATGGAAAAAAAAAACTCACTTGGAAGTTTGATTACTGTAAGAATTTAGGTGCTGTGAATCAGACATAGACCCTATGGAAAATGGTAATTAGGTATGTTTATATTCTCCCAAGATAAAGTTTTTTGATTCTTTAAACATCAGAAAGAATTTAAAGGTTCTGTGGGGGTTTTTTTCCCCTGGAAAGAAAGAATAAATAAGCCAAAATACTTTTCTGCTGAAATCATAAACAAACACACTCCCTTTCCTCCTCCAAATATGCTAAATGACAATGCGGTGCTGATAAGAAAACAGAGTGACATCTGTAATGTGAATGCTTGGATATATGTAATTTTACATTATTTAGAGTCCTAAGAAGGAAAATGGCTTGTTCTGAATGATAGAATCTGAAACATCAACCAGTAGTGTTGGACAAATAATGGACTTTCTTAACTTAAAAAAGCATTAATACCAACTCTCAAACTAGTTTGATACCTTTCCTCCCATCTGCAATTCCATTATATTTGGATTTATTTTTCTTTTTAAGCTACTTTGGTTATTTAAGATGTGTCTTTCAGAGCTTTGTTTGTTGTTTCTTTTTTTAACAGTCTTGTTTTTAACAAAGGAAAAGAAAATATTTTTCAAAAATGTTGAAGGAATTCTGCATTTCCCAAGTAACACTTTTTATTTAAAACATGTTGAAAGAGGCTTACTCAATTATTTCTTTAATTAAAACATGACTGGCACTCAGCCCAATATGTGAAGTCTAAAAACCTTCGAAAACTAATTTTTGGGAAAACCTTATATACATAGAAAAGCCTTCATCACAGACTCCTAAGGAGCATACAAGAGAGAATATTTGGCTCCAGGTTCTCTTTTTCTTAACATCACGCTGTGGGGGAAATGCATGAAAAGCAAGGTTAATGATTAAAGTCAATACCAGAAATGTCTTTTTTTTCACTCTGTCAGGCCAGCAGAAATGTACATTTTCCTTGCTGAGGTCTGTTGATGGCACAACACAGTAGCACACCACAGACAATGTGAAGATGAGCCACATTCCCTATCCTACATTGAAAGAATATATGATGTGCAAGAAAAAGCAATGAAAAACCAGGGAAAATTACTATAATCGACACACCGTTGACTGAGTACCACTACAATCTTTTTTAAGGTTGTCTTTATCTATACATTTTGCCAGATTAACTCTCAGTACAGAAAGTACCTTTGTGCACAAAGTACAAGTTTCAGCAAGTTACATCTGACTCAAATCAAAGCTACCAAAGTACTATGTGTCAATCTGCTTCCCAGGAGGCTATTTCTGTGTCTGCTTCAGCTTTTTCTCCTCAGCTCTTTCTGCAACAGAAAGGTCCACCACCAAGTTTGCAGGCATTTACTTCTTGAGTTTTAGGAAAAAGAGAAGTGCCTAAAATATCACTGACAAATAAAGGAACAAGCCTGGAAAATTTCAGCTCAAAAGCCAAAGATTCCAAATGAAATCAGTGACAGAAAATAGTAGGTAAAAACAGAAAGACAGTTAAGGTTCATGGGTGCTGTAATTCAAGAGGATGAAGGGTACAAGAGGCAGACCCTGCAATCAAAACCCAAAAGCCTGGCATCTCAACATCATCATGCCAAAATCCAAATCCCAAAATCCTATGCACTCTGGTTTCTTTGTCTGTTAGGTTTGTACCACAGTGTTAAGTCTAACTGCAGCATAGAAAGAAATGTTTAATCATGAGTATCAGCTTTAAAGGTCATATGATTTTTTAGCAGCAATAAAAAAAGTAATTTTAGTTATGGGAAAAAAAAAAACCCTTCTTCTCTGTACTGTTACTTTTGAGATAATGCTGCCAATTTCAGTCAAGGAAGCTACTTTTCCTCCTTGGTGTTACACAATTAAGAGCCTAATCCTGCATCCCATCCTTACAGGAGGAATCTTATTGATATGAAAGCCCCTAAGACATCAGTGGGCACTTTGGCATCAACAGAGTTACAAGCACACGTGCAAGAGGTGCAATAAATTTCCCCAGATCATTAAAGGACACTATTAATATAGCTATAATTTATCACCAGTATTTCATTTTCAGCAGAGGAAGGTTCTCATGTCAGGGGATGACCGCCAGTGGCAGAACATGTCTGCCACCACTGTACCCCTGTGAGTGCGTAGGAACACAGGACCAGAATGAAACTGTGTAGCAATGAAGTTTGGGTCACTGTGGGCACTGTAGAACATAGTCCCTCTCACAGTCTACAAAAAGTAATGCGTGCCCTTGTTGCTCCTACTGGGAGGCAGTTTTATGACCTCACTATACTGAGGGGTAGAAATCATCTGAATTCCATTTTAATCCCACTCAGGGCCGAGTTTATGCCCACTTGTTCTTATGCAAATATTGCTCTTGGGTTTAAATAGCTTTTTCCCTCTCTGGCATTTAGCCCTGGATGTATTTATAGAGTGCTGTCAAATAGTCTCTCAACTCTATTTTGCTAAACTAAACAAACCAATCTCTTCTAGTTCCTTCCCATAAGATAGGCTTTTCAATCTTTTAATATCCACAGTAGAATTTCCATATGTTCTTGTTTTATTTCAACTTCAACACAGTTATTTTGAAGTAAGTATACAATATTCTAAAACATGCTTTCCAGTGCCCTGTACAATGGTACCAGTGCCTTGCCTGACATATCTGACTTCTCTGCAGTTTCATCTCTGTCACATCCTCATCATGTCACTAGCTAGAATAGGATGGACTGAATTAACCATGTGGTTTTAGTCCAAAACTCAGCCACACACAGTAGTGGCACAGTTAGGCAAGCATTAAGTTAAGGGGGTGTTTCCAATCCCCAGCACTCCTTTTCCTAATAGGTTGAAGATGGAATTTTCACTGGCATGTGTGCAATATCTCATTTTTTAAGGTGAATGCTGACCATCCATGCTCACAAGAAAGTGAGATGCTCCACCAAGGTAGATCTTTTCTTCTCCACCAGCTTCCCCCAGCCCTAACTGGAAGAGGCTCTCTGTTCAGGCATCTGATTTTATTTTGAAACCAGAGAAATATGAAGTTGCCTCCAGATATTAGTCTTGATGCATCCATCCACATCCACAGATTTAGACAGGAATAGTTCAGCTCACTGTCTCCTCCTACCACTGCTGCACCTGCACAGCAGAGCACCACTGATGTGCTGGAGGCTGGTGAACATTTTGCTGTCACACCAACATTTCCAAGGTTGCACTAGTGTTGCCCAGCCTTCCAGTGTGTTTCCCTTCAAACCACAGCTGAGGTACAGCTGTTCTCTTCCACTCTTAGCCACCCTGTGCCAAAATAAAAATTAGTCAAATGGAGCAGAAATCCCAGAGCAACAGGCAGAATGCTGCTTGTGTCGCTCTCACCAGCTGTGACAACCATGCAGCAGGAGTGGAGCAGCAGGTAATATGTGCATGTACATGGCAGTGCTAAGCCAGCAGCATAAACCTGAGTGGTATTGGTGGGTGCACCCCTCTCTCCTCTCTGCATGCCACTGCTCCTCAAGGTCCTTGAGGAGCATTTTGTCTTGCTCATAATTTTATCTTTCCCCTCTCCAGAAGTAGTCCTGAAGCCAGTGTCCAAAGAGGCAATCTCTTGGAGACAAAGTGTAGCTGCCCACACACTACATCTCTGATGAGCATTTAGCTGAATAAATACTTCTTCAAGAATCCTCAGCCACTAACCTTTATAGAACATTTTCAGAATACAAATGTATTAATAGCATCCTCAAGATGTTTCTTCTTACTGTTGTTTTGCCTGTGGTGCCAACCAAAGATGCTTCTTAAGGGGCTCACCAGGGGATGCCTTAGGCAACAAGATGACATTAGCCCATGGTGCTAAGAGAATAGATGAGTTAAACAACCAAGAATAGATGAGATAACAACAACAAGCAGTAGTAAGGTAGTAGTAAGTAAGTAGTAAGTTAAGTTATCAACATTACTTGATGAGATCTACCTCCCTGTGGTCTGTTTTCCTTTTTCTCTACTTTAACTCACATACGTTGTCTTGACATCTGCCCTGAGAACAGTTGTGGCTTCTGCCACATTTGTGCTCTGAGTTTTCCATAGATGCGCATGTGCAGTCATCTCTCCCCTTGTCTTTTTCTAGGTACAGATTTAAGAGAAAGAGCTGTAGAAGTACTGAAGCACCTTTCTTGTCCTTTCACAAAGGGTGCAGTCCTCAGATTACCCTAAAAAAGTGATACCATACTGGAGCTAGAGCTACTGGAGCTGGAGCTAGACTGGGTTTACAAGTTAAAAATCCTTCCTTTTCCTTCCCACTGAATTTCCTGTGCAAGCATCTCACCATCCTCACTGACATATACAGGTCACTTCCTCTACATGGAACACATCTTTTTGTCCTTAAGGTTTAGAAAGCATTCACACATTTTAATAACCCAAACCCATAAATTCTCACTCACTCACATTGCCAAATTTGCAATACCAGAAGAAATGCCAGTGGCTTGCAGAACAGATATTTATAGCTATTATAATGACACAAAAAAGAATATATCAGGTTAAGGTAGAATTAAAAACATCATTTGGACCTTGGTTGTTTGTTACCTTCACATGCTTGGACTTCTTTGAAGTGTAAATCTAACTTTCAATTATAACATTCTTTTAATGTTTTACCCACGTCACTGAGTAGCACAAATGTTTAACTTTCTCCTTTTTTAGTCTTAACAGAAAAGTACACTTCAAACCATCACACAAGAAATACATAATTTGCTGCTGCATCATCAAATCACCAACAATATATGTCAGATATAGATAATCTTGAAGTTCAGGTCCCGGATTCACCCATCCATTCAAGTAGGATGCTAAGTGCAGGGCTGTATTATCAGGAACTTTGCACTTCCACAGCACTAGAAGGTGGCTCAAGTCCTACGAATACACATAAATACAGCACCTAAGAGAGCAGTGACCAACAGAACAGCAACAACAAATTATTAATGAAAAGATTATTCTGGTAGCTCTTGTAACAACACTCACAGCATGCAGAACTCTTGCACACAAGTTGGATGCTGAGGGTAGCAACCAGCTTCCCCCCTCTTATAAATACAATATGTACACAAAAATATTATTGTTTGATATATTATATGCTTTAGTGATTACATACAGCTGTTCATCTACATGTATATTTTTATAGGTAGTGAACAGAAACCTTATAATTAAATTCAATGATGAATAGGTTTGAAGTGATAGAAAAGGATACCTTTATTTTAGAAATACCGTTTGGGTCCTTTCAGGTCAAATAACTTAACTTCCTTACTAGTTCTTAGAAAACTTATTCTACTACACAAAAAAACACACAAACAAACAAAAAAAAACCAAGCCAAAAAACAAGAACAAACAAACAAACAAAAAAAAAACCACCAAAAAAAACCAAACCCCAAAAAAAAAAAAAAAAAGTGGTGGGCTTCCACTCTTACCTTTCAGTAAAATAAGAAGGTTACCATCCCAGATTTGGCTGAAATCAGAACTACTAGTCTTGAACCAGAGATGATCTTCACTATAAGAACTTCTCCCAGAAACCATCAAACTTACAGATTCTCCTTATTATTTAAAGTGCCCTGTAGCTTTTTGGAGGTTTGGTTTGGGTGCTGTTTTAGGGTTTGAGTTTTTGTTTGTTTGCTTGATTGTTTTGTTTCAGTAAATTTGGGGAAATGTTAGTGGAGCCACATGAATGTCACTATATATTGTCCAAGAAGTAGCTGATAGTTCTTTGAAGATGCTCTCTAACATAACATAAATGCTTGGCAGTCATCTATACTGAAAGCTGAAACACTCTAGACATGCTGAAGGAATGGATATTTTGAATATACCTTCAAATCTGGATGCTCAGTTCCCTTGCAAAGAAACTTCGAAAAATATTCATAAAAGTTGGAAAACTCAACATTCCAAATGAGAAATTTCCGCAAAATCCTGACAAAAGATTAAAGTTGTGAGATGCAAGAATGCAAAATTTATACACTGGTGTCTTTTTTTTTTCATTCATCCCTCTTAAACACATAAATAAAGTCTGAGAATCTCTTGCAGAGACTTTATTCCTGAAAACAAAATCTTATTGAAAAAAACCCCCAAACCTGCAACAACATGCCTATCATCATGTCTTGGAGTGTGAATTTCCATTTGGGAGAAATAGGTATTTGCTTTTTTGTCTCCTTAGAGACCATGAAGTAAAAGATTATCCATCCATTTTAGGGTCTTTTATTGTCAAGTATCTGAGAATACATGCTTTACTCTTCCTGGATTAGGCAGTGAAAGTTAAAGGTCTATGTGAAATTTATGATGTCCTTCAACTTTTCTCTCTCATTTTGGGGGGAAACCATCTTCCCCACAAAAAACATGCGAATAATATAATAAAAAAAAAACCCTAACCAATAAACAACAACGGAAAACACTAAAAAGCCAAAAAGTCCTGGTTCTAAATCACTCTAAGCAGTTACTACTGATATTCAGCCAAGTTTTACAAAAATTTTTTTAAGAGAGAAAAATGCTACTGAAGTATTTTAATATGCTTGTTGAAGAAGGTTCAGATTCTGAGTTAATCTGATCTCTGGGACTTGTTCCACTCTCCCTTATTGTGACTCACCAAACAGCTTTCCCAACTTCTTGCTCTTCTACCAAGGAACAATTGCAACTCAAATAAGATAGTTATGGCACAGCTCACTACAATGAAGTGTGGAGTTTTTGTAGCACCAAGGTTATAACTGGTTAAGCAGCACTAACAAGAGCCAAACTTTGTAGAAGGTTAGAAATGCTTTCGACTTCATAATTTACAACTTAGTTTATGGGCATCTTCATCGCCTACCACTCAGTTTATGGGCATCTCCACTGAGATGAGCAGAATCCAAATCCAGGTCCTAGGTATTAGGTACACTGTATTATGGCTACTTTAAATTATGGCCACTTTAAATTATGGACAACTATTCAGTAAAACATCACCCTTGACATGATGACACCAAGCTCAATGGTGCAGTTGACATGGCTGAGGGACAGGATGCCACTTAGGGCACCCTGGACAAGTTCAAGAAGTGGGATCACCCGAACCTCAATGTTCAAGAAGGCCCAGGGCAAGGTCCTGAAAGTGGGTCAGGGCAACCCCCAGCATCAATATAAACTGGGGGATAAAGAGATTGAGAACAGTTCTGAGGAGAAGGACTTGAGGATCCTGGTGGAAGAAAACTTGTACTTGACCTGGCAATGTGGGCTTGCAGCCCAGAAATCCAACCATGTCTTGGGCTGCATCCAAAGCAATGTGGCCAGCAGGGCTGAGGGAGGGGATTCTGCCCCTCTGCCCTGCTCTGCTCTGGTGAGATCCCACCTGGAGTGCAGCATCCAACTCTGAGGTCCTTAGTATAGGAAACACAGTGGACCTTTTCCACCTCTTCCCAGTAAAGATGCTCAGAGGGCTGCAGAAACTCTCCTGCAAGGAAAGGCTGAGAGAGTTGTGGTTGTTCAGCCTGGAGCAGAGAAGACCCCAGGGAGATTTAATTGCAGCCGTTTAATACTTAAAGTCTTTTAAGAATGACGGGGACAGAACTTTTATTAGGGCATATTTCAAAGGGACAAGGGACAATCATTTTAGATGGAGAAGGAACAATAATTTTAGACTAAACTAGAGTAGATTCAGACTAGATATATTGAAGAAATTTTTTATAATGAGGATGATGAAAGACTGAGGCAGGTTGGCCAGAGAGGTGGTAAATATCCCCAGCCCTGGAAATACCAAAGGTCAGGCTGGACAGGGCAACCTCATCAAATTAAGGATGTCTCTGCTTATTGTGAGAGGGTTGGGCTAGATGACCTTTAAAGGTCCTTTCCAACCCAAACCATTCTATGAGTTTGTAATCAGTTTTTGTATTGAAAGCTGCTAAGTTGTGTTTTGTTATGAGGATGTATTTTGTTTTAAAAGGCATTATGATAAAGAACCTAAATGTGCTCAGATGATAAATACAGGCCCAGTAAAAACTGACCATGCCTTTAAAGTAAGTGTACATGTCTGATAACAGTTCATAAAACAATATTGGTGTTCCTTTTCTCAACAGAACTAGCCAAAAACAGGAAAGGAAGGGAGGTGCCAGGGATTCTTGGGATGTCCAATTTACTGTAAGCGGGCACAATTTCCCAGTGTCCTTTGTCTTGCAAGGGGCAAGAAGGTTGAATAGAGTATCAACGTGTATGGCTGCTGGTTTAAAAGAAATATACCCAAAAAGCAGTTTAAGGCTTGAACAATGTTCTTAAGAACCATTTATTTTTATGTTTTTCCACACAGATAGAAGACTTTACTTCTGCAGCAGTAGTGACAGATAGTTGCCACACCATAGTTATCATACCAAATCTAATTTGTTTATCTTCATTTAAACAAGCTAGATTTCTAAAGGTTTTGTTATCCCTTGAGCTGGAAGAAGAACTTCTCTTATTTATATTAGTTGCTTAAAACTCCCCTGTGTTATGTGCTGCACAGTGGTATAGTGAGAGCATTCCATCCCAAACCACCCACCATATAAACACAGGAGATACAGGAGATATTTTTCTTGCTTTGAGTAATACAGGCCCAAATCAGGGAGTGACTTAAGCTTGCTCAAGGTCATATAGGATACCTGTAGTACAGCTGCAGTATATTTATTTTTTTAGCTCAGACCTGTCAGATCCTGCTGTAGCTATCTACCAACAGGATTGGTGTCATCCCTTGAAAGATATTGAAGCTGTCACCACAAGTTCACTGATGTAATGCTCCCGCTCACTTGTGTTTGTCTATCAGCCCTACCCGTGTGCAGCCCCAGGCTTATTCCAAAGCATTAGGTCCCAGTGAAGCTGACTCGCACTTGTATTCTGGAAGCGTTTGTAACACTTCAAAAGACAGCTCCAATGTAGCAATCTCCCACCACAAAACCCAGGGTGACAGTTTTCCATTGCAAGTATAAAAATTGCTCTACAGGAATGCCTATGGATATTCCTTTAAGCATGAACCCAGTTTAATTTTGCAAACAGATTAAGAGACAGAATGGACTATTTACTGTGTACAATTGAAGGGAAAACTATCCACCAGGGCAGATGACATAGCTGCAGTGATACAAATCCTTCAAGAAAACCCCATGATACTGAATCCACCATTCTCAGTAGTGCACTGTGGGTTTGGAGAATACCACATAAACATTAATTAAGTGCAAGGTAAAGCTCTAAACATCTTTAAGAGTAATCATGGCATTCTGGAAGGCCTGATTACCCATTGTGGATGCATGGTCTGACATCACATCTTCCTCAGGATCTTCTGTCCATCATTGGCCTGCTTGCAGGCCACTATCACTGACATTTCCAGAATAGATGTAGTCCCAACACTGTATTTCAAGGGGAATTCTGGAAATAAGGATATGCCTGCCACTCTTCCACATGCCACTAATTGTGGGACATAAAATCACTGAGTGCAAGCTCTTGGCGTTTCAGTGCTCTGACAAGTATGAAAGAGCCATTTGTTGAAAGTGAGCACCTGTCCAGCTGCTTAGCAGAATCAGGGCCTTCATCATAGACACGGGCAGTATCACAGCCATTAAAATTAAGCTTGGGCTCGTAGAAGGCTATTGCACACAGAATTTGCTTGATAGAAAGTAAACATTGACTGCATATTCTGTCACAGCGCATAAACAGCAAGGTACTTTTTAAAGCCTGTACAGCTATTACATAGGTACTCCTTTTTTTTTTAAAGTCTGAGGTAGCAAAAGTCACTTTAAAATGCATTAAAAGGTCATTGCCACACTCAGTTTAAGAGCAGGACTGACATAAGTGCTAGTGCAAAACATAAAAAAAGCAGAGCATAAATCTTTTGAGCCCGGAAAAGACTCTTTTCACAGGTTATTTTTCCTTCTATAGAGCAACAATGTAATCATCAAACAAACAGAACAAGGGAAGGAATGATTGATTGAAGGCCAGGCTTGTTTTCCACCAATGTAAAAGCATTCACAGCCTGAAACAAACTGCAAGTTATTCCTTTCCATGGTCTTCCTGTTATTTTAGCTTATGGAAAGAAAAGCTATTTGAAAGGATGATATCTTTGTATGTGTACATTCATTTTACATATATATATATATATATATATATATTCATAATCACATATATGAATGTCAATTGTGAGTAGAAGTGTTTATATATATGGCCCCCACATTCAACCTTCTTTGTGAACCACAGTGATGCACATAAAGTTTATTTGTTCTTTTTTAAGAATGTAGTAACTGTGATTAAATAATCTCAGGATATTCAGGAGCCAGAATGGACCCATATGTGAGGCTGTTCTTTGGGACAGCAGGGAAATAAGGGACAAACCCAAAGACTGACAAAATCTGACAGACATTACACTGGCCAAAACCTCTCCAGTAGCATTAAGCTCATTACCAGCATGTGCTTGTTTACTGAGGTGTGGATTGTTGTTTCAACCAGCCCTTAAATTCCCAGCGAGCTGCAGCTTTCAAACCTCTGACACAAGGACTTCTCCTAGTAAGGATCTGGGCAGCCTCCCTCCAACTAGGGGAAAGCACAAAACATGGGAAATTTCAAAGCAGCAGACAGAAAAGGCTTTGCAGGGAAAAGGAGACAGATCTTTATATAGGACCAGAGCAGGCCAGGTATGTAAACATTTGCACAGCTATAAGCTGTGGGAGCACTCCCATTGTAATCAACAAGATCTCTTAAACATGCTTAACATGAGGCTTGTGCTTACATACCTGGCATAAATGGAGACAGAATAAGCAACAGCGGGGCCTGCTTACAGGAGGATTCTCCAGTGCACACAGACAGGGAGCAATGGGGCCAAAGACCCAGATCCATATTTTCCTAAAAGTGAGCATTCTGGATGGCCAGTTAGGGTAAGGCTGATATTTACAGATAGGGAAACAAATATCTAAGAACATATATATATATACACACACATACACATATATATATATATATATAGAAAGAGAGACAGACAGACAGACATATAATACATATTCTATATGTGTGCACATGTACATTTTTACATATATTTTTATTTAAAGATATAAATAAAAATCAGGCCATAAGTTACTCATAACTTCTGAGATTCCCAAACCTAACAGCAGATGCTGCTACAAACTGGGGCCTAAATGTCACGCACCAATGATGTTTAAGTGCTACTTAATTAAATTAGAAGAGGAATAGCAGTCATGTATTAATTCAGTCATTCAGAAGGATTTTATACATTCACAGCAAGAACTTAACTTACCCTTTAAGCACTCCAAGTTTTTACCTAATGAATTTTTATTGGCAAAAATGCCTCATCTCTGCATTCAAACAAAAAGGTGTTGATTTATCTAATCTTTTTAGGTCAGGTACCTACTGTCTAAATACACCCTATACCTTACATTCTGCAGTCCAGAGCATCATAGTGCGTACATCACTTGCTCCACAAAAGTGACCTTCAGTCTTGACAATGTCCCACTGAGGACACAAATGGCAGAAGACATCACAAATTGAGTAGATACTCTGAATGCTTCAGTGAAACAAAGAGACACATTAGTGAAATGCAGATTAGCGTAAAATATATTGGAGTCACAGATAGAGCTGTGAGGTCCAGTTATCTGTGAAACAGGAGAAGAACTTTGACCACAGCTTTTTACTGATGGAAATACTAAAGCCCACACTACATAAAAGGAATACCTGATGTATCACATGCCATGAAAAAGAATGAATTAAAACTAATGGACATATAGAATCCATATGTGTAAGTAACAATTGAGAGTTAATTACTCATATAGTATTATATAATCAATTAAGAGATCTTAAATGTCAACCTGAGCTCCAGAATTTTCAAGTCAGCAAGAGTCCACTATTAATTTTGAAGAACTAGATTAATTGCATGTACCAAAATGTTTTAATAACAGTATGTGACAAGAAAAAAAAAGAAGAAAAAATGCATCAAGTCATATAATCCAAATGTATATCCAATTTCTAAGTAAAAACAAGAGAAAGAAGAGAAATATCATGTTTAGAAATGGATTTAAAAGATAACTCTTGATTTTTGCACAAGAAATCAAGGAATTTTTTGTCTCACCAGAATCCACAAATACTATTTTTATTTCTTCAACCATTAGCTGAGTTTCTTTAAAAAAAAAATTCTTTTTTTTGAAACAACAACTACACCATATGCATTGAGTAGTATTAAAAAAACAAATCACAAAACCATGAGAAAAATCCAAAATAAACAAAACCAAAACCAAAACACAAAAAAAACCAAAACCAAAAACAAACGAAAACAAATATAAAAATAAACCAACCAATAAAAACCAAACCAAACCAAAAAAAAGCAAGCCAACACAAAAAAACCCAACTCTTTCTTCTGCTTTTTAAAAAGCAAGGTCAAGAAACACCAGCCCCCTATTTTAGCATGCAATTTTTTTTCCTGCCTCTGTAACTCTTGCCAAAATCCATTCTTTATCTAAGGCAGATAAAGAATGTGTTTAATGTAAAGCACCTTATTCTTCTAAACACCCACATAGCTTTCTGAAGGTTAACAGATGCATCAGAGAGAGTAGCAAGAAACTGAACTGAATCAGAAAGGTTTTCAAGGTTTGATTGCTTTGTTATACTGCTGTTACCTGCCATGCAACCAAACAAAACCAGAGCTCCTTTTGAGGGAAAACTGCTGCCATCTACATCAAACTCAGATGAGTGAAGTGTCATGATTTAAGTTCACTACAGGTTACAGCTGCTTCTCTTTAGATATCTCCCAGGAGATCTGATTTCAAAGCAGAAATATGTGTCCTTTAGTAAGAGAAACAGCGCAACTGTCACTCTAGCATCACTGTTACACCAGCTGTGTCCCGCTGGCGTGGATGAATACTTGTCTAGCAATGACACCAGTGTGGAAAAAATGGTGGTTGAGACCACACTCCACAGCTCCACTGCATTTGGGATTAAATGTGTTCTTAAACAGCATGGCTTTGGCTGTTTCACTGGGAGGTTAAATGTACATCCTTCAACACTAAGAAGCAGTGTTGAAAGATAGGACATTACAGCCTAGTGGTGAGTGCTGCCATCACAAGTACCAAAGTCTGAGTTATTGCCCTCTAGTCATCATTTGTCTTCACAGAAGTGCTCTGCTGCACACTCCCATCAGTACGATGTATGGGCCTTCTGTGGCCCTGGCTGCTCCCACACAGTGGAATTGCCAAGCGAGAATAATCTCTTCAGTTTCCAGGGGGAGAAAATGGAAAGCACAAGTCCATCTACTGGAGTGATCAGTTTGAATAACTAGACTTAGTTAAGTTCCCCACCACCTCTGCTCTGACTTGGCGAGAGTTAAAGAAGTTAGAGGATTAGAGAAAATGAATGGCCTGTTATTTTAGAAAAGTTAATTCCTGGAATGATTGCTGCCAGGGGGCCACAGCAACAGAGCAAACAAAGAGAGAGTCAGGGCAATTCTTTCCTATCAAGTTGGCATACACCCCAGAGATTGTTCAGCAATTCTCCAGGATCAGTGAGAAAAAGTCAGCTGTGGGAACCTAGCCTTGCCTTTGCAAGCATCAGCAACCTTGTAAACACTGAGTGTAAAGGCTCTGTAGTGAGCCAGAACATGAAAGCAGGCTGTGTTCCCAGCTGGTGTGTACTGGTGTCATCCCACCCACAGAAAGCTGAGCCACATGGTTCAGCTCTTCCCTTGGAACTGTGCTTCTAGGTACCACCAGCACTTCCAGGGCTTTGCAACACAACTGCATGCAGAGGCTCTGTGGGAATCTCCCTCTCAAGCCTGTGTGGACAGCTGTTCCCCAACGGCAGCATCTGGAGGACACAAAATACTTTGTCACTATTTTGACTGCCCTAGGGATGAGGAACTAGGCTTAGATAGGGCACCCTCAAACTGCCCTACCACAACACTTAAAGTACTGGAAGGGGTATATTTGCTCCTTTCCAATAATAAAATAATGTCACAGGAAGGTTAGTTTTAAGTTAACCAAATAGGATTTCCCCCAAGCACCACGAGGCAGAGCTGAAAGTCAGGACAGAAACCAAACAGTTAAGTTGCATTCCTCTCATAGTACCCATTAAAAGAAAAGCCCTTCTTTTTAGCCAACTTCAAATCCAGTATTCTGCAAAAGTGAATTAGAGTGGCTGGAACAGAGCTTTTCTAAAGCAGTTTACATTGGACAGATAACAAGAGCAATAATCACAAAACATGCTTTCTGTGAACCTTCCAAATTATCACATTTCTTCTTCTGACAACTAAAAACATTCATGGGGCGGGGTAAATGTCTGAAATCTAAGGGATAAGTGTTAGGCGGTTTTGAGAGTTGATGATATGAAATAGGAACAAAAGGAAAAAGAAAAAAAAAAAGAAGATTAAAAAAAGCCAGGCCTTTTGAGTGTAGCCCAAACTCATAGTGATAGAAGAAATCAGATACTTTCTTTGTGACAAATTCCAAAAGCGCAACAAGAAAGACTGCTACTTTCCTCAGAATTTATAGCTATGAGCAAGACTAGTCATTCATATCACTGTAACATCCAAGTAAATTCAGTACCTCATTATTCTGATCAAACACACAGGACTGCCTATTCAACGACAGTCCTTGCCCAGAGACATTGCAAAGCATCTGGATAAACCAGAGAACAGGAGGAGGGAGTGTAATAAAAAAATTGTGGATGAAGCCAGTCAGCAAAGGGCTCAGGGGATGCCCTTTTATGCCCTCAGATTACCTGCCATAAATTTCTGAACATTAGTGTCAGGTGAGACACATCATTGCACCCTGGTCTTTTTACACTTACAGGCCTGCAGAGCTGCTAATGCTCTGGTAGTTTTTCTGGCTTTTTTCCCACAGGCAGGCAGTTGCAGATTTGGCATGACAGAGTGACTCCAATCATACAGCTAACAGCCAGCAGGACCTACCTTGCCCCACAGCCTAGAAGTCTTCCTTCATCCCTGCACAGTTTTACAAGGCATCTTGACTGCACCAGTGTCATCTCCTTTCCAAGACAGGGACAAACCCAGATTTCAGTTTCCAAATACCCTACAAGGCCTCCCTCCATTGGGTCCTATTGTTGTTCCTCCAGCCCAGGCCTGCACTGAATCCTCCCTGCAGAACTATTTCTCACCAGGGGTAAGCTCTGTGTGCCCAGCTGGTTCCCAACACACCCTGCTGAGGGGTACAGATGTCCCTCCCCACTGCAGTGTCCACCGCCACCTTCCTTGCAGGAGGGGGAGGGCATCACTGATGCGCTTCACCTCAGCCTTAATGCTCTGTTTTAGGGTTGCTCTCAAAGGAGTCAAACCTCAAGTCCATTGTTGGTGCACCCACATACAGCTGCTCTTCCCGAGCAAATCCCCTTTGTATTGGCAATATAGTCTGGACATGTAAAAGCAAGGACATTTCTCAGACGGTGATGTCTAAACTAAATATCTTTTGAGCCCAAATACATTTTCACATACTTTCAGTCTCTTCTGGACTTTAAATGGGAAAAATTAAGAACTGAGCATGGCAGATTAAAGATAAGTTACTGACACTAAATTGGAACAACATCCTGAGTTCCTAATTTTTCTTTCTTTGGAAGACATTGCACTTCCACCTTGACTTGCATGGAAGCTGAACATATAAACTGTATGGTTTGATGTGACTGTGTAAGTCATTTAATTTCTCTTTATTTTTCACTTTGAGTGCAGATTGCAAAACTGAATATTTGCTGAAATCAAATGGATTTTTTTGTTTTGTTTTGTTTTGGGTGGCTGATTTCAGTAACTAATCAGCAAGGCTCAAATGACAGGTTTAGCACATCTTCAGCGGTTTCAAATTTCTTCTCTATTTGAATGTGCAAGATTTCAATCCACTTTTCATTGTTATCTGTTCTTCTGGAGTTCAAATCTGTCAGTATTTCCTGGAATGCATATGAGCATTACAAATATAATTGGATTGAAACTCACTTTCAAAAAGTTTGGCATTATTGAGGCCTACTTTCAAGTGTAGGCAGATTTAATGTTCATTTGTGTCCAGGAAGTTCAGAGGGCTCCACATGAACACCTTGAAAACAGAAACAAACCATCTGAAATTAATGAGGTAAGTGTGGGTCCCATCTTTCTATCTGGGAAAGGTGGAGTGAAAAGTTCAAAACAAAAAACTTTATAAATTCAGGACTATTAATTAAATGCTGAGCCAGAATGTATCAAAGGAAGTAATTCCATGTGCTCCACTTGGCATGGGATCAAGCCCTTCATTTGGAATTTTGCAGAGTGAGGAATATGGGAAAGAACACAGTGTTACCTTCTGCTTTTTAAAAGACAAAGTCTTTTGTCTGCCCTTCTAGAGAACTTTTGTAACCAAGAAAGTGGTCAGCACAGGGAACTGATCCGGAATAATTGCCTAGGTAATTTGAGCACATTTTCCAAGACTCCAACAGCTTCATCTACTGTTAGAGATCCCTGGGTTCTTCCCTGGCCTGGTTGTAGAGGTAGCGATGCTTGATGATTCTGTCCCTGTGTCTCTCCTCCTCCCCTGTGTAATTTCACCCCTCTGCTTGGTAACCACCAGGTGCTCTCCAGTGACCAAACCATGCAGTGCCTAAGGCCTTCCTGCAATGCTGCTGAAATTTCTCCACTAGGCTAGCCCAGGTCACTGCTCATGCTCTCTGCCTATTCATGGCTGGGATCACGCATGACACCTTTAAAGCTATGCATCACTACTCAAGCTACCACAAGGATCAACCCCAGGAACATGTATGTGACAGATTTTTCTCAGTATACCAAGGTCATTCCCTTCCTTCCCATTCTATCCCTTTCCCACTTTTATTTCTTCTCCTGTAATTTCTCTTATGTTTTATTTCATAATCTCTTTTCCCTTTCTTCTCTCTTCTCTTTTTTCCTTATTTTCTTTTTTCTTCCTTTTTCTTTACATTTTTCTTTTCTCTTTTCCATCTTCTCTCTGTTTTCTTTTTCTTTTTTTCTTTTGCTTTGTCTTTCTTCTATTTTTTCTCTACCTTAGATGTAAAACGTTCTTTTTTTCAGCTTCTCTTAGTGCTGTCAGTTGCTCTTCCTGGGAATATACATTGCAGCTAATCTCCTTAACCTTAAATTCCCTATCCCAGTCAGAAAATGAGATTAACTTCCTGAACTTTTTGCAGTTTTTGCCAGAAAGGCCAAGGTCTAAAAGCGTGTGATCTCATTTTTATACGTAAGCAACCACTAGGTACAAAGATACTATCTGTTTATACCCAAATTATCTGTGGAGGTCTTTCACAAGCCCTTTGGGAAGGCTTCTCCCTGTTTCAGTAATGGGAGATTGGGAAACTGCGGTTGTTCATATTGGTTTTACGGGAAAAATAGAATGTCCTCACTTTGCAAAAGAATTTAACTTCTCTGCTATGCTGCAACACATGCATTTTTAAATCAACACAATGGCTCTGCAAGACAGACAATGGATTCCATCTGTCTAAACAGAGATGGCCTCTGCTATCAGGTCAGCTTGCAATCTTTACTTTGTCCTTATGAATGGAAAGTACCAAACTAGATACAGATAACTTAAAGGAAGGGAATGGGACTTGCCCAGCATCAAACAGGAAATCTGTGGCATGCAGATTTTCTGATAGACCTCAGTTTGCACAACAACCACTGGACCAGTCCTCCTTTTGTGAGACTAAATTCTTAAAAGGTATGGTAGCCAAAAGAGCTATGATAAGTTTCATCATTTCAAGAGGCACTCCAATATTTGCAACTACCAATCTTCATCCCATCTTAAGAGTTCTGTTCCTCTCTCCTTTTTATGTAAAGAATTTGAAGAACTGCCTTTGACTTTAGTTGTAGAAAGAGTTGGGGAATGCACTTGACTAGTTCAATTAAAACTGTTTTCAGTCACACAATGCTTATTTTCATAACACTGCAAATGTTTGCATCCAACCTATCAAGTACATGCTGCATAACATGAAATACAACCTGTTTCAATTTAGCTAAGAACATCAGCTTGATCCCAGCATCCAGATGCTAATACCAACAATCAGATATTTCAAAATCATCACTATAATTCACTTCCAATTATTTCCTAGAAATTACTTCTAAAAATATCAGCTCCCTAAAGCTAAAAGAACAAGGCTGGACAAATTCCAGGCCTACAAGGAAGCCAGCAATGACCTGCATTTTGTTCCATGGAAAAATACGTACAAGAGATGTTGTCAGCTCTTTATCAAAAATCTTGTTATAGCTTCTTTTCAAATCTCATCTAGGTATATCGTTCTATCATAATATTTTTGAACTCTCTTCTGAACTTTTTAACCACTTGTGATTATTTTAGGTTTGGATTCTGGTGGGTTTTGAGTATTTAAGGTTGGCAATAGTCAGCATTTCTCACAAAAAAGCTATACAAAAAAGGTTAGAATTTCTCTCTTCTCCAAACACAGTTCAGAAAATGAGCAGTGTCCTGCTCTCACCTAATAACATTGCTAATAGCATGGTCATTAAGGCAAGTACAAATACCATATAAAGCCTTGTGTGGAATTTGATGTAAGAAGCACCTAAATCTTTAAATCATAATTTAAAGTGAAAGTGCAATGACCCTACCAAAGGACTAAAGACCCTAATGATTTAAGGCTTCTGGATGGAAGCATAGAAAAGGCTGAGAGCTTTTCCCATAGGAAGTTAAAGCAATGAGGCTTTGTGTACCTGGAATGCAAAAATTCATGGTACTGACGTGCAGGCTACAACCCTACTGAAATCAAAGTGAATGCCCCTTCATTTCCTTTAAAGGACAGTGGATTAGGTTTGTTAATTGTCCAATATTTATGGCACAAACCAGATCTGTAATATATTCTAACAGTTTTCATGCTTTTGGAGAATGAATTGCACAGTCAGAAGTACAATGCCTCAGAAACCTGTGCTCTGAAACTTCACAAATGCAAAGGAGAGAGGACAACCAGTGCATTAGGAGGCAATTGGAAGAAAACAAGTCCATAAAATGACAAAAAGTGAGTCAGCAAGCAGAAGAGATTATTCAAAAGTATTAACAATTCCAAATTTGTTAACAAATTAATACTTTTACCAATTTAACATCATTGACTGAAAGTAACAGGCCTCACAAGGTCTTCAGATGAGCTTCAGATAGTTCATTTTGTTTTGCAGCTAGCATCTGCTGCCATTCAGTTTGGTCATGTAAACATTTGTTAGATCTGTTGCTGTTACAACAGAACCGTTCTACAAAGGTACAGGAAGACTTGGGATGCACACAAGGGCATCAGCCCTACTATCATACTACAGAATCTGGAGTTTTCTGTTAACACAGATGCAACTAAGTCTCAGTGTTTTCTCTCTTTGATCCTGGTTATTCTTAAGGTCCTTTCTCTATCTCAACCTGTTTCACATCAAATACACATGGAGAGTTTAGTAGACACGGTACAATGAGTGGGCAGAACTGCCGCAGAGTACAAGCAGTTGGACAATGGGATTTGTTCCTGAAGAATTCAGAAAAATTCCCTAGTAACACCTGTGGAGGTTTGCAGAGTGACTGCTTTGTGATCCCATTTTTCTCTGACAAAATTTTATTTACCAATAAGCAGCACAGTATACTCATAGGATGAGCAGAAGCCATATATCACTGGTGTCCCAAAGCCACTTGGCCTGAAGATGAAAGGGGCATGAGACACTTTAACTGTGACTTGCAGAAAACTCTGCAGTGGCTTTCCTGAATCAGTACTTCCATCTTTCTGCTAGAAGTCCTTACTGTTGGCTTTGGGAGAGAGAAGGTTTTGATGAGACCAAGGACTAAAAAAAATTATCAGAAGACTGTCATTTTTCTCCCATTTGCTTTAGTCAAAGTGCAATCCACCTGGAGAAGAGAGTGCCAGTGGGAAATGTACACACTGCTCTGCATTTTTATACACAACTTTTTAATATGAAACTTTACCTTCTCCTAATATGGATTTCCAAGAGATGAGAGCTACATATCCATTCCTCTACTAGGTTAAACATCTTCATATTTCTTTTTGTACTTTAAAGCCCTTGTGGCTAGTTTGGGGTGGTTATTAGACAAATATTGAAATAGCTGAAGCACAGAAGCAATTGCAGTGAAGTGAGCTCTTCCCCAGTCTGCTTCCCTGAGTACCTTGTCAATTAGCAGTGTCACACTTCTCACTGTACATTAAACAGTATTAAAGGTTTTTTAACCAGGCAGACAGTTTAGCATACTCTTCATGCAATGATTTTTAAGAATTTCTTGCCAACTAAGGACTAATTAGTACTTACTAATTCACTTTTATCTGTAGCTCTAGAGAATAGACAAAAACCTGAAAATCAACAGCTTGTCTCCACCTTAACTCTTGCCTGGTCCCCCTCCATTGCTTAACTAAGTGTGTGCTAAAAAAGGAGATCTCTTTGTGAAAGTTTAATGGCCCCTTGGCATATGTGATCCCAGGCATTTTTCTCATGTTTGTTCTAAATTGCAGTCACAACAGAAACATATGGTAATTTAATTGATTGGTTGTCAGCTTTTAAAAGGTGACGGTATCCACTGTTTATAAATGTATTTTTATCACATTGGCCAGTATCTCGGAGCCCTCTGAGTAGGGAGTTTACTTGATCATACAGGAACTGCTCTATGGTTGGCTGTGTTTTTTTGACCAGCTTATAGTGCTAGCATTTCACCAAGCCACATTAAATTCAATGTACAAGCAGTTAAGAAAAGTACTGTATCTGGCACTGTTTAATGTCACTGACATGAAATGTGAGCAGCTGTGCCAGCATTTCTGAACTCTGAAAGTACTTTACCTTTCCTCTGTCTTTTGGAAATTAAATACTTTTTAATAAGTTTTAGGGAAATAAATACCTTTTAATACAGTGCTATAATGTTAGAAAGGTCAAAGGATTAACTCTGTCTTGTCATCTAGATAGTAAAAGAAATCACAACCATTTTAATCACAGAGATACCAAGCTGCCTTTTATGTCCAGGTTCACCAGAGCTGAGGATTTACAGTGCTCTGTGAGTGGCAGAGCTACATGGCAATTTAATGAAAATGCTCTCCCCAGGTTTTGAGTATGCATGTGCACTCCCTTGAACAACTCTTTCTGAGTGTTATTTTAGCCTCAACACATTGTCACTAGACATGTTTGGGACAAGTTTTAATCTCTGAAGGACCAAGACCAAAACTCTGATTAATATCATCAGGCATCAATCTATTTAAATGAACTTAAAAAAGAGGATTTACATATTTTGTATGTAAGTCAAGAATGGGACTTTCCCTTTCTCTGCCTTTTTTTTTAATATTAAAAGAAACAAAAATGACAAAATAATTTTTGTCTTGATTTTATAGATCTGAGAAGAAAAATAGCATTTGCCTTCCAGCACAATTAAGTTATCCCCTTTAACAGATCATTCTTCACATCAATACGGCTTCACTGGCCTTTGCACATCGGGTGGATTGTTGCTGAGGCTGGTGGGCTTCTGATAGCAATTTGTTCCTCCTGCCCACTAATCAAAAAAGACCTACTTCTGCATGTCAGTTCCAGGGCACCCATTGCAGACAAGTATGCCAGGACTTCCCAAATGCATGGGAAGATTTTGGGGAAGAGTTACCAGGAAAAAGATCCATGCAGGAGCCAAGAAAAATCCATTACTGTCCATTTGACTGTTGTTTGATTGGAATTTTCTTTTGATTAATTAAAATATCCCTCAGTGAGATCCTCAGGCCATGAAAAATCCAAAAGAAAGGAAGACATTTATATGAGGAGGGCTGAAGAAATGTTTTTACTAGTGAAGATAGTACAAGAACAATGGGATCCCCCAATGCAGAGAATGGAGCCAATGGAGACATGGCCCATGGCATCAGAACAGATGCCAAAATGGAAATGTCCTTTTCCAATGATAGCTAAAGATTTCTGGAAAACAGCTATAAGTGGGTTCAGTTTGGAACTAAACAACAGGTGTGTCCTGTATCACTCTTTTGCTTTTTGAGGTTTTTTTTGTTGTTGTTTTTTTTTTAAGATATAGTGATGTGTAGATCAAGTAAAAGTAAAACAAATACCACACACACTCTCACATCATGGCAGCACCAGAAGATTCTTTTCCAATTTAAGGAGAGAAAAACAAGGGGGAGCTGTGCATAGCCATCCCAAACTACATTTCTTCCTTGAAAGTGGAGGGATCACAGTTTATAAGCTCCAGAATCCCATGTAATTCTTGATTTCAAGTTTTACAGTACAAGAGAAAATAATTTTGAAATTACAAGGCTGTCAAAATGCAATTGAGCTCTAGAGACACCCATTCCTGAAGATTCTTGGGAAGAGTGGAGTAAATTTTGTAAATATTCTCGTTCTGCAATTATTTGTTAATTTTTAAAAGAAAGGGGTACTATAACAGCTTTAATATTATCATGGCAATTATTCAAATATCTTCAAAAACATCCAAAATCAAAAGACCAAACCTTCATGCTCAGATTTTGGAAGCTACAGGACATTTTAGACTTCCAGACACCCACCTATTTATTTCTGACTTAAAGAGTAAGCATCAGTCTGTGTGTGAGTGTTTGACTTAAACACTAAGAAATGGTATCTGGATTTTTCCTGTTGCAGTAAGTACTGGAGGTGAGACAAAATAATGTCTCCAATTATCCCTTTAGGCATTTGACTGTTAACATAGCAAACCAAAAAGGAAAAACACTAATGAAAAAAGAAAAAAAAAAAGGGAAACACTGTTTGCATGTGAACTCTGCACACTCTATGGAGTTTAAAGCCCAATATTCAGCTTATTTTAACTAGCATTTCTATGTTAAAGTCAAAGCAGCTCTGCCAATTTACTGTAGCTGAGGATGTGATGATTTACTATTTCTGTTACTTGGAAAAACACAGGGAAAAAACCCTGATGTTTCTAGAAATCCTTGAACTAAACAAATATTTTACTATACCTTATGTATATGATTCTTAGAAATGTGAGGAAAAGAACACTTGAGAAAGTAAACACAAAAATTTATTTCTGAATGTTATCTGACAGTGTTTTTTATCAATAAACAAAGTTTAGCCCAAAATCAGATTATCCATTTTATATGAAGCTGAATTCAAATTTCTGCTTTCCTCATTAAAAAAGGGATGTTCCCCTTAGATTATAAGGAAGGTGGACTATATCAAAACCTTTTCCAATCTAGTTTCAATTCTTCCCCTACTGTGTCCCAATTCTCAATTCAGACTTATTTCTATATTTATTTTAGAAGTCACTCTTCCAGGATCTCATGATGTCTTTAACACATGGATAGAGTATGGTGTTCTGCGCCAGGAATGTAGTGCAAGAAAAAAAAACAAAAACAAAAACTAAAAACCACAAAAGCAGAGAAAACAAGCAAACAAATGAACCAAAACACTGGGCTTCAAAAATGAGCAACCACAGTGGGGTTCCACTGCAATTTGATTATGTAATAACCTCTTTTTTTCCCCCAGAAGATAATGCAGAGTTGTGAAGTTCAAATTTAATACAGAGGATGTTGTTTATTAGAGTTAAAACAAAGTGGAAAGCTGGTTATAATGCCAGTCCAGTTTCTGATACTTTGAGAGAAACATGGACATTGTGTGTTGAGTGTCAATTTGAGTAAGTTTTATTCAGTTCTAGGAATAGCAGGGCTTTGCCTCACTCCCAGTGTGCACACAACAAAGGTTAAACCCTTCCCATACACTGAGTTTGTTTTAGCTGTAAATTATATACTGTCACAGAGGAGCATGGGATGTCTTCTGTCAGAACTGCCAAATTGGTTTATAGAGAAAAAATGGCTGTCCTTTAATATTTTCCTTACTATTTCTCCTGGACCGAATTCCTCCAGCTCCTTTCACTGCATGGTACCTTAATCTCAGAAGTGATCCTGCTGAAGGATATGGTATTACTAAATTTGAGGAAGATCTTTCAACTATCACCATGTTTTAATCATGAGGGTGGGACTGAGTAAAAAAGTTTGGTACAGATTCCCACCCATTTTTTCTCCATAGTGAAGGTGGTTTGGAAGGCAGCTAGAGTCAGAGATAAGGATCAGTACCTACCCACAGAACCAGATTGAGACATCTAGCAAGTTTTGGTATTAGACATTCAGCGCATGGTTTTCTGTGGTTTAGTGTTTAATGAAGAGTACCCTGGGCCTTTTGGAATAAAATTATGGAAGACTATTTAGCCACTGTTTATCTCTCAACTGGTCTTGGAATAAGTAATTAAAAAGAACCTGAAAAACTGTGTCAATTTCAGCTTCTTTCTGCTAAGATGTTGGGGTTGTAATGACTGTGCAATGTAATAGAAAGACATATTAGTAATTTGGAATACTGGGGAATAGAAATAAATTTTGCAATGGTTACTCTAATCTTGATCTAAGATAGAGATGAACAAAGTGCTCAGGATGGATAATTCTATTCAAAATCAATCAGATCACCAATTTCTAAATAAATTACTTTCTATAAAAATACAAAGCAGCTTTCTGTGAGTGGTGGGTCTAGTATACAGATTTTATAGGTTCTGCTTCTTTTCACTAACATCATGTCTTTCTGGGGACAAATGTTTAGGCAATTACTGTAATCACGATAAGGACTCCATTTTCTATATGAAGTACAGAAAATGAGTAGTCACACAGGACTGTATAATTACATTTATTCCAAACCCCCCCAAGAAAATCTTTCACTCAGACAGCATGAGATTGTTTATTTGATACATCAGTGTTAAAATCATACAAACACACGTGGAAGAAAATTAGGAATTAAATTATGTCTTCTCTTTTGAGTCCCATTAGGGAAACTGAAGGGAGCAAAGAGAGGACAAAGTAATGTGAATTCAGCGTGAAGGAATGTAGCTAATGTTCCTTATCTGACCTCATGCTGAGCCACAGCACCAGTGCGAAGCAGCTCTTCTATAGCGTTATCCTCATACCCCAGCATACTCTTCAGTATCTCCACTGTGTGTTGTCCAACAAGTGGAGGTGGTTTTGGATGCGACACAGAAAATTCACTGTATCTGACGCCCGGTCCTGTAAAAAAAAAAACCAGCAAATAGGAGGCAAATTGCTTACCAGAGTTACTATCCGTATTTATTATATTGAAGTATCTATTAGTTTAAAGGAAAGTACCTCATTTTCACAACAGTTCTAATCACAGTCCTTATCATAGAAATGTTATATTCTGAAATTACAGACTAAAAAATTCCAGTTTGAAACACTATACCAATAAGCCAAATTTAAATAGTTCACTCAAATGCAGAATTTCTGGATATTCACCCAAAATTAAGAAAGCCTTCCCATTTTTCCCAGTGATATGTATATCAGGGTGCTTTGAGTCATATTATGTCACAGGTCTGCCACTCTGCTACCTGAACAGCAGTGCCCAGCCCACTCAACAGGATGTGGTGCAGAAATCCCCATGTCTACAACAGGAGGCAGCACAAGCATAAGAACACAATGAAACGTCATGTTAACACAGTAACTGATGTCAGAACTGTGCACAGACAATGGGAAGCACCATCTCCAGTTGGCAGCAGCTACTGTACCTCTGTGGTGTGCTCCATTATCCTTCAGTGACATAGAACGCAAAAGATGTGGTATTCCCCAGCTTGGTTTACAGCTTTAATAAAAAATACAGGTAGCAGTAGGCATAAGAAAATCAGCAATGGTTTATTTGCTCTGGAAGGAATAATTTCAAAGGTGGAAATACGGGAACTGGCACTGATTTGAAGACTTCTGTGTTTTCTTCTATTGCAGGTAGTCAGATCTCACGTTTTAGAGATGTTCTGTAGTGAACTGAACAGATTTCAGTGTAGTTCCTGCAGACAAGTAACTACACCCTTACTACCAGACTCAGAAAAGAGAATGAGCCACAAATTTACTCTGGGATCAGAAGTGAGGTATGCACCCAGCACATGCACAGAAAGGTTACCTGCTTCATGGAGGAAGAGAGGACAAGAGTTTCCTTAACTGTCAATTGAAAACTTTTCTTTAATACAAAACTGAAAAACCTTTGATGCAATTGGCAAAAGGATTCCTCTGTTCATAGTAGTGGCTTCTATTACAACATCAAAAAGAATTCACAGAAAAGGTTATTTTTATTTATATCTTTGTCCGTGACTCTACAGTTTTACTTAGAAATGTAAAGAAATATAAAGAATATTTCAATAGACAGAACAGTGTTTGTTTTATTTCTGAAGAAATAGAATATTGACCAGCAAGGGAAGTGAACCACAGCATGAATTGGTAAATTTGCTACTTGAAGCTATCACTTATTTGAGAGATGCTGACAAAGTCAGTCAGGATGCCAGAACATGCATTTTTTGCCAGTCTTCATGAACTGTAATCAAGTGTTTAAAATGGTAAACTATCCACCTCCAAGGATAAAATAAGATTAAAGATGCCTAGAAAAACTTGTTTTTTCAAACTGATTAGGTACATTTTTGACAAGTATGCTCCTGGAAGAAGCAATGGTTAGACTAAATGATCTTAAAGATCTTTTCCATCCCAGATGATTCTAGGATTCTATGCATGGTTTCTGAGTTTAAAAAGGAAAGGAGTTGGGGAATTGCAGAGCAAATAATTTAACTTCAAGTTCCATTCAACACTGGAAAAAATAATCACAATTAAAATATTCAGGAGATAAGTAACAGCCAGCATGTACCTATTAGGAAGAAATAGTGTATGTGATCTCTTGTCCTTCTACCAGGAAAAGGGCTGGAGGTGAGATACATCCCATCTAAATTTAGATGTCAATAATCTAGTTTAGTTCCTTAGACACTCTCTGGAGACACTGAAGATGAAATTGCACACACTGTCCTCTAAGACACAGGTAAATGAGTAAACCTAGTCAGATTAATTGTGATCACCTCTGTTCTCCATAAAGGAAAGGATAGACAAGTGGCTTAGATGTGAAGCTTTACCACACGGACATCAGGTCAGATGAGATGATCCTCTGTCATTGTTTAACTCCAGGCACCAGCCAAGCCCCACACAGCCAGCAGCACCAGAGGGACAATTGGAAAGGGTAAAAGGCTGAGATAAAGATAGTTTAACAGGGAAAGCAAAAGCCTTGCACATAAACAACAGGAATTCAGTGCTTCCAATGGGCAGGCAGGTGTTCAGCCACCTACAGTGGAGCAGGGCCCCAACACACGTGACTTGGGAAGACAAATGCCAACAATCCAAAAGTTCCCCCCCACTTCATATACTGAGCATGATGTCATACGATCTGAAATGTTCATTTGGTCAGTTGGGATCACCTGTCCAGCTGTCGTCTCCTCTCAGTTTCCCATGTGCCCACAGTATCCTCACCAGTGTGGCAATATGAGAAGCAGTGAAGGCTTTGTGTAAGCCCTGCTCAACAATAAAAAAAAAAAGTCTATATTATCAACCCCATGTTCAGCACAAATCCAAAACACAGCCCCATACAGCCACTGTAAAGAAAATTAACTCCACCACAGAAAAAAACAACACACCCTTCAACCACTAGGATGCCAAATCAAGATTTGGCTTTCAGAAAGAAAATTCTCTGCTATTTTCCATAAACTGACTTAAAACACAAGGTATAGATAAACCCAAAACCAGAGGGAAATCATATTCAGAGAATTGCTTCTTGGAGTCTTCAAAAACAGAACATTTCGAGTGAGCTCCAGAGGAATCTGTTCAGCATGTAGCACTTACTAGTTTATTTCCACCTGGATGGCTAATGGAACTCAGATCTTACCTGCTCAGCTTTCCGAGGACTTCAAAAGCTAAAAATTCCAGTGAAGAACAGTTCACAATGACCTGGCTACACTGGAGAAATGGTCTGATAAAAGAGGGTAAAATTCAATACTGTCAAGGGGAAGAACTATGTTTCATTACATAAAGACAGGGCAGGGGACAAACAGGAAAGTAGGAATAGTTAGGGGTTATTCTAGATCACAAAGTGAAGATGAGTCAACAACATCATGCTGTTGCGAAAAAGGCAAGCATCATACAGGGATGTACAAACAAGAGAGATGCCTGCAGGACACACGAAATAATATTTTTGCTCCAGTTAGAGCTGGCAAGTCACAGCTGGAGCAGTGGCTGGTGTGGGGCCCCCACTGCACAGCTATCTGGAACACCTGAGACCTTCCACCGGACAGCAACTGAAATTATCGGAGGAAACATGACAGATTGAACCAAGTGGGATCACGGACCTAAAGAGAAAGGTCAGAGAAAAACAATTTCAATATTCTTTTCAAAAAATGTTAAAAATAACTACCACCATCACTATTAAAAACACCCTAGACCCCCAAAATCCATGCAGACTTCCTGGAAGGATAAAATAAATAATTATTCCTGTCCATGATGAGAAATACTTGACTTAAATTGCAACAAAGGAAACTGTAGGAAATAAAAAAAACCAAGTTTTATAATGGCAGGGGTAGCAAAATGCTGAAACAAGCCATGAGAGGAGGCTGCAGAGCTTATATCAATCAGGTCTTTAGGAAGGAGGTTTATTCTAGCATAGTTGATCCCACAGCTGATCCCTGGGGCTTGCTGATCGATTAGGTCTTTCACAGACCCTTTCACCCACTACAATATGAAAGCTAAGAAACAACTCACATCACAGATAAGTTTTCTATTAACTTATTCCTCTGATTCTAGTCACTTTGAACACACCGAGTTCAATTTTCAGAGGAAACCTCAAGTGAGAGATCAGTACATTTTAAAGGGAAAGATGACATCACTAGGCAGTATTTGTATTAATTTCTCTTCTTAGGAATGAGTAGGAGCCCTAGGAGGGCAGAACTGGTACAAGAGCAAGCCACAGGAATGATCTCTGTGCCTGCTTAAATCCCTGTCACGATAAATTCAAAGCAATAATGCCCTTTAGAGAATTATTAGTCTAGAAATTCAACATAGCCACAAAACTATGATGCAATTTCTGTTAAAAAAAAAAAAAAAGATACAAAGCAATCTTATTTCAGGTGTGTGTATCTGAGAACTATTTACACTGAGAAATCAGCAAATCCTCAAAGAAACTGGTTTAGTAGCTATAGACTTTTCATTTGCTTGTGCAAATTATTGCTAGCAAAAAAACAGTGGATCTCAAACCCTGGGAGTTTTTGAAGTGATAGCAAAAGTCACAGAATAAAATCTCTAAGGAGAGAAAACTAAAATTGACATTAAGTGTCTAACAGACATAGAATGCTTCATGCTTCCCAAAGAAAATTAATCTTACAAACTAGAGCATGCTAGAAAATTGCACAGCAATTATAAAACCAGTGTCTTCCTTGAGCTTTTATTGTTTGATGCATAATTCATCACGCTACTTTTCACTTTGATAGAGTTATAAAGTTATCTACATTCATTCAAAGGAGCTACTTGCTAATGATCCATCATTAACGATTCTCTGTTCTTTCCTTGTGTAACTTCTACTTGGCTTCTGTGTCAATTAGGAGGGTGCAAAGCTTGCCAGTCAGGCTTCAGCAATCCCACGCTTCTACTGAACAACGCTCCAGGAAAGCAACCAGCAGAATGCTATGCAAATGCTAATTAAACACAACTGCCTTATGAGGAAACCATCCCTAGAGGCAGAGAGAGGTGAACTGTTTTAATTAAGGTCAAAAACATTTGCATGTGGGTGAGTTACAGGGAGCCTTGCAGATGAAAACAGGCCTTTGCTGGGGTAGAAACAGGGTGACGGGTGAGATTGTGTGTGTAAGGTGGTGGTCACCTGTGCATCCTGGCTGTCAGCAGGGCACTATATTCCATTCAAACATGAAATTAAGGAGGCACATATTATTTCCTGAAAAAAGCATTGGAAGAATGAGTGGTAGCTGTAATTTACCATTGTCCTGTTAAACTAAAAGGAGACTGTTTCTCTTTTTGCTAGGATCATCACTGCCAGTAAAACAAAGAGCTCTTTCACCACATTTAAATTCTAGGCTAATATATTATTATTATTATTATTATTATCATTATCATCATCATAATCTTCATTTTTATTTTGACACATTGCTAAAACACATGCTGTGCACACTACATAACTTACAAGAGTTAATAGTTCAACAATAAATCACAATTTTTATGAGTTGTAACCACAAAAACAATTGTACCAAGACATCTTGAATACTTGAACTGAGCTTCATCATAATAAATTCTGTTTCTTTGAGGCCTATCTACTATGGCACTGCTAAGCATCATACTGACCTATTAGTTTAAGACATACTAAACACATTAAAGCAAAATAGAAAAATGAGATGAAACCACTGAAACAGGTCCAGAGGGAGGGACCTGCAAGAATGAAATACCTTTGAACATTCACTCTAAAGAGGCAAAACACACAGCAGTCTTTGGAAATGTCTCTGGGCATTGCTGAGATTTGGGGCTGCAGAAGCAAAGTCAGTTTCACTCTACAAGTAGCAGAAATTAAAGTTGAATTTGAATGATATTAAATGTGCAAAGCATAGCATATAAAAGTGGATAAAGGTAATAATCTTTGCTTTGTCCTGACAAATAGCAGTCCTACAGCATTGTGCAGCAGTCACCAGATAACACATTTTCTACAGCACAGGTTAGAGCATATTGAAGCAATCCAACTCTCAAACTACATAGACGGAATCAGGCCTGGGGACAGCCAAGCTCAGGAGAAAAATTATGATTATTTGTTATTATTCAAGTGGGACAAGGGAAAGAAAGGGAAAATTTGAGCTAATGGATGTTTATACGTTCTACTTGAAATAGTTCATCTACATTTGCACAAAGAGAGCAATGAGAAACCCAGAACCACTTGTTAGTTAGTTTACCCTGGCTTACAGTATATTTTATACAGATGTAGGAATCACAAGAAAATAAACTGTATTGGGTTTTCATTGCAAGGTTTTGGTAGCAGGGGGCTGCAAGGACAGCTTCTGCCAGCTGCCAGAAATTTTCCCTATGTCCGATGAAGCCAATGCCAGCTGGCTCCAAGATAGACTTGCTGCTGAACAAGGCCAGACGAATCAAGGGCAGTGGTAGCAACTCTATGACTACATATTTAAGAAGGGGAAAAAGCCTGCAGAACAGTAACCAAAAGATAGAAGTGATAATGTGTGAGAAAAATATCTCTGCAGATGCCAAGGTCAGCGAGGAAGGAGGGGGAGGAGGTGCTTCAGGTGTCAGAGCAACCCATAGTAAAGACCATGGTGCGGCAGCTGTGCCCCTGCAGCCCATGGGGGTCCACAGTAGAGAACAGATCCACCTGCAGCCTCTGGAGGACACCAAGACAGAGCAGGTGGATACCTGAAGGAAGCTGTGACCTCATTGGAAACCCACACTAGAGCAGGCTCACAGTGAAACCTGTGGACTGGTGGAGAAAGGAGCCCACACTGGAACAGGTTTGCTGGCAGGACCTTTGACCCTATGGAAGTCCACACTGTAGCAGACTGAAGGACTGCAGACTGTGAAAGGGACCCATGCTGGAGCAGTTCATGAAGAACTGCAGCCTCTGGGAAGGACTCATGTTGAAGAAGTTCGTAAAGGACTGTATCCTGTGAGAAGAATCCCACATTGCAGCATGGAAGAGTGTGAGGAGTCTGCCCCCTAAGGAAGAAGGAGCAGCAGAAATTTGTGAAGAACTGTTCACAACCCCTCATTCCCCTGCCCTGCACCACTGTGAGAGAGAAGGTAGAGAATTGGAAGTAAAGTTAAGGCCAGGAAGAAGGGAAGGGTAGAGAGAAGGGGGTTTTAAGATATAGTTTTATTTCTCATTATCCTACTGTGACTTGATTGGAAATAAAATAGATTGATTAATTATTCCCCAAATTGAGTTTGTTTTGCCCACAACAGCAATTTTTCCATGTCCTTATCTCAACCCCTTCCCCTGATCAGCAGGGGAGGTGAGTGCTAGGGCAGCTTTGGTGGACACCTGGTGTGCAGCCAGGGTCAACCTACCACACAAACCAAATATGTATGTCTCTTCCAATAACATGGTGTTGCTACACAGCAGTTTTGTAATTCCAGTGAAATATCATCAACGGTTAAGAACTGTGGCCCAGAGCCAATACATTTGTATGCAGATCCCTTATATGCTACAGGTCAAGTGTTAGGAGCATGCAATCAGCTGGTTATGAAACTGGCCTGAAGGAGGATCAGCAGGAAAGAAGCAGTGACTTTTAAGGCAATGGAAAAGGAAAGCAATACAAAGTAAGACAATGAGAAGGGCTTCATGGCTACTATGAAGAATATATGGGTGTTGGAAATTACGTGTGCAGAGATAGGATATGAGGAATAGACCAGAGAAATTGCATTTTGAGTGTATGGTATCTTCCCATTGGTCCCAGTCATGACTTCTGTCAATCTGTTATTCCCAGCTGAAAAGATGGTGTGCCCAAGCAAACAGTACAGCACAGCTTTCGTACACCACTTTACACGAGTCTTTTTCCCCTTGATGCAACTCAAAGCAGAAAAGCATACAAGACAAAAAAGCTCATTAAAAAGTACTTGCTAGTATGAGTAGTGCACACAGGCTTCAAGGTATTCTTCAGAATTAATGATCTGCTCCATCTTAACTGGGAAATTTCCATATTTTTCTTTTTTTTTTTACCATAGATCTGAAAGTATAGGAGCTTGGGGGAAATTTTGGGAATCTATTTAATTTCTGGAGAAAATATTTTCTTTTTGCATTACATTAGAGCAGGTGATTCACCTTTTAAGAACAACTCATAATAGATTGGAAAAAAGAAATTAAGGAGACAATATTAAAAGTCTTGTTCCTCCTTCCATACTGCTGCTTCCACCTCCTCCCCCACTTAGAGCACAGTCACACAAAGTGTTCACTTGGCATCCAGCACAGCTGAGAGGGTGGAAAAGTTTGGCAGGATTAGTAGGAATCAGTAACTGAGAGTTACTGAGAGACAGTGGAGAGGATGGACAAACCTTTTAAAATGGTAATAAAAAAAGTAAACCTTGTTCTAGGTGCCATACAAACACACATATAAATAAACAGTAAATACTAAACAGTGAAATTGGTAGGGTAGTAAATAGTGTCAATACTAGAAATATCTACAAGCCACTTTTTCTCATTTGGACAATACTGACTTCCATAGGAGAGCTATTAGGACAGCCCAACTTCACAAAAGTCAAGAATTTAAAAACTGAAGCATTGTGAGAAGAATGACTTGACATGTAGAGTGTAAACATAGATTATCTGTGATAGCCATAGATGGGTGTTTAAAAATGAGACCCCTTTTAAACCAACACTTAGGCATTCAAAGCATCCCCTACACAATTCTGAAAACCCTTTGCCAAGTACATTTATCAGTTTCTCACCTGAAGCTGCATGTGAAGAAATGCATTTAGAAACATTTTACGTATTTCCTATCAACCAACGTGCTGTATATAATCAGTGTAAATACCACTCAACTCTTTACATTTTCAAAAAGCCACAATACTAACTGTACCTAATTAGTACTGCATGACTGCTGCAGTAAAGGAAATAATTTATCAGTCACTCTGGTTACATATTTGAGAGTAATCCCACATAATTGTGCTATCTGAGTCGCACAATTTTGTGAGAGGAGTCTTGGCACCAAAGGCTTTATAAAAAGTTGCAGTACAGCGGTGTCTACTTCTTCCCATGTGTATCACTTAGCAATGCTGAAAATTTGGCCCTACTTTTTATATAGACTCACATAATCCCACTCCTTCCTGAAACCCCCAAAGACCTTAAGAGAAGACCCAAAGAAAGACAGGAAGGAAGATGACTAGTACAAATATCCAGAGGAAGCAATTTTAAAGAACCGTAAATTCCCTAAGTAATAATCTATAGATCCATTTCCTAAGGAAACAAGTTTATGTCTCTGTGCTGTCTTTCTAATCATCTGTTTGTCTGCCTTGTCCCCGCCACACAAAGTAACTTCTGAACCTGTAAATCTTGACAAAAGTGTAGAAATCCCAAGGAAAATAAAGCTCTTAGCAGTGTTGTGAAAAATGGCAACTGCTGAAGGACAGGTGCCCAAATTACTGCCCTGATGACATCAAAAAAAGAACCCTGAAGTATGCAGCTGTTTTATGTCCTGTTTGGCTGCAAATGGCTTACCAGTAAGTACAGACACATCTCTATCAGGTCATCATAAGGATTATATGTAGAGTTTACCATTGATATAAGTCTGAAGGAAAACAATATTTAGTTCCAGAACTTCTTCTAAGCATCTTTTCTAGAGTACTGTGAAAGGTGTATTCTAGGTGTTTTTTATTGTTCTTGCAGGAAGGAGCTGAAGAACTACATGGCAAAGAAAAGTTGATGGGAAAATCCCTGCAAAACTCTAAAAGGAAAATCATGCAGGGGTAAGCCTAAACTACTGAAAATCCAAGCTAAAAACAGAATTTGTCTCAAGTCATAACCTCATCAATACAAAATTCAATACGTAGTCCCACCACAGGATTCTGGTTAACCACAGGTTTTGTACCTAATGCAGAAATTACAGCGTGAAGTTGAACTTGTACTACACGGGAGGTCAAATCATAATATGATCATAATGGTTATTTCTGAGCAAAAAACATATGAATTTCTGAAATGCCCATAAGCAAAACTGTTTCCACACAGCAGGGCTGGGGTTAATATGGCCTATCTGAACCTCCTCTGATACTTAGAAGGTCAAGCCACATATTGTTTCATGTTGCATCTTTACTGTAAGCCCAAAGGCCTTAACTACTGTGTCTTATGGAGAGTAATTAGTGAGAAGTGTGCTCACAGCATGGAACAAGAAAAATCAAAATGCTACCTGAAATGAGCCTCTTGTAAGGACAAATTATTGCCTAGTTGCAACACACATTCATGATCTGGAAGGTGAATCATGCCCCCAGCTGAACAGGAAGGCAAGCAGCACCTGGAGGTTCTCCCACTGAGTCTGGTGAAAACTATTTCCAAGTCCCATGCCTTGTGCTCAGTGTGAGCCTGCATATTGGACTAAGACACACCAGCCAACCCAGAAAGTGTCTGTATCTCCTCAGCACACCAATTTGTCCTTTTCTGTGTCCTGTCTCCAGCTAGAAGTTAGATTCTTTGGCTCTTCAGAGACCCAAAAAGTAATCCTCTTGGCCAGCTGTGCATCATCAGAGTGGGAGCAGATGAGCTCTTCCTTGCAGATGAGCTTTTCCTTACTCTTTAGGCAACCTGCTGAAGCCCAGATACATGAAGCTGATAATTCAGGGATGCAAAACAATGTACACTGAAGGATTTTCAAAGTCTAATCCTAAATCTGGGTATAATTTGTCTTGCTTACTCAAGGGACACTTTTTCAGGATAGGAAGCTTTAAGCTTTCTCCAAACAACTGGTGAAAATAACTAAAAATTAAAAACATTTGGGCCTTCCATTAACACAAATTCAAAGGAATATTTATAAAGTTCTCCTAAGCAACTTTTGAAAATGCATTTATTGCTCCCAAACACCCTGACAATGTTCACAAGCCTGATCTTCCCAGCTCCTAGAGAACATTTTTCTGTGGCCTGTCCTTTAAGAATTTGTCTAATTATTTCTGTACACTTCTGTAAGCCTGGACATCAGAACACAGCACAGATTATTGTGCAGAAGATAAATCAATTTTTTATGTCCCCTTTTTTTGCCTCTAAAGAGCAGACCAGCTCTTTCTATTACACCTAGTAATGGGGATTTATGTTAAAATGATTATTTTTGATGACTCAAATAATGCTGCTTTAAGTCTCTTTTCAAAACCAGAGGTGTTTGTTCCACTGGTCAATTCTGGCATTCCTGTTTGACGGTATTAAACCCCACTGTAACAGCTCCTTTGACAGCAATGGTGGGTAGCCAGAATAGAAAGTGAACTGGGTGGCAAATGGTTTGAGGCAGGAGCAGCCTCCCAAATTGTTTTGCTTAAGTTCCCTAACCTTACCACAACCCACCTTTATATTACTGTAGATTACTTATTCATTTAGAGATTATTTATTCATTTAAATAGGATGATTAATGTCTTACGACATCCATCTTAGCCTGTTAAGAGAAAGAAAACAAGAAATGAAAACCTTCAGTCCACCTTTAGCAGAACTACTTTCAGTCACTTCTTATGACTTTTACATTGATTAATTTTTCCTCAACAATCCCTTGTTTGAGCCAAAGGATTAACTCTCAGAAGGAGTATACTATTATAAAAAGGCAAAGATCAGACATTTAGTTAAATGTCAAATCATATGTCTGTCATGCTGTATGGGTATTGCCACTCTCATTTATTCCACAGGTCTTTAGACTGTTCCTCTGTGGTCACAACACACAGGCATATAAACCTCCAAATTTGGAAAATTCAACAGTTAGTCGATACTTTCTTGCCTGTTTGGTGACCCACATGGAATAAGTATCTGCAGAGTGAGTACTAAAACAATGGAAAAAGCCATCAGCTGCCACACAGCCAAGGAAATTCTGTTGGTTGAAATTCTTCAGCACAGATGACAGCCAGGTAACTCTGTGTTTGAGCACCATGGAAATATTTGGAACTCGATTTTTAAGCAAGGCATCTGTGATTAAGTAGGGCTGAGCACTATGCACAGCCTGACCATTCTTCCAAAAGCACTCCCACTCCACCCTCCATTTATTTCTGCTGTCCCCTGTGTAGCCGAATGAGGCCAGCTCTAGTGCACAGGGACTTTCCCTGGCAAAGGAAGATGAGAAGGGATTTGATACTTTGTTTTGGATTACTTGAAGAACTGCAAATTACATTTTTAGCTCTTTTTGGGTAAGGTGCCCAGACTCCTTGAGGCATAGGCTACTAAAAATGTTGGCTGAGTTTTGAAAAGCTCTGTGCAATCTGGGATGACTCTTGGAGTGTCATACTCAAGACATCTTTAAAGGGGCCCAGTTTCCAGTAAAAGCTGAGGACATTTGAAAATCTTTCCTTTTCAGGATGCCTCAATTTCACTGTGCAGAGACATCTGGTATTCAAAGCAGACAAGAAGAGAGAGTATCCTTCATTGAGCAGGAGAAAGTAAGATTCTATACATATACCTCTTTCCAGACATATTTTTTCCAATTTCCTATTTAAGAAAAATCATCAGGTTAATCATAAGTTCTTTAAAGGGTAGCAGTGTGCTTAAATCGGAGTCTGGAAGTGGGGCTAGAGAAAAAACATACTGCAGATTAGGCTGGGCTTTTCCATTGATCTGTAATTTTTAAGTGACAACTTGATCAATTCTGTCAGTGTGCAGCGCTGGGAACAGCTTTTCTTGCTTTCCATTGTCTGCTGCCAAACCCTGACTTGTGATATTCAACTCATCTTCTTGCAAATATCAAAGCAGTATGGGGCAGGAGAAACAGCCATGTCAAACCAAGCAGCCTTCAGTATGGTTTTTGGTTCTGTGGGCATGCCAGTGAGAGCTTGTGAATGTCACTTAAGTATAGGCTTGTTCTCTATCAAAGTTTTTGTGGTTTCTAATATTTGCCAGCCTTTTGTCTGTCAGAAGGATTTCAGTTTTTCATTCTACCCTACAGTGGGCAAAAGAGTCAGAAATCATCTGTCCTCCCCCACAAAGACTAGAGTAGGATTAACAACCAGAAATTTAAGTCAGACACACCCATGAAGAGGAATGAGGCACAAGATTAGGAAGCCATCCAAAGAACGGTTGCCTACCCCCTTACTAAACTAAATTGAACTGAAGTCTCTTTTTGCTCAAGAAGACAACTGAAAAACTGGGGATTAAAAATTAAAATCAAATTGAAACCAGCCATGCCTAACCAATACCCCACCTTAAATGTGTGTAGATCAGTTTCATAAAATATTTCCCCATTCTCTCTTTTTCCTTCTCTTAATACGTTGGCTGTTTCCTTCAGCTGCCCTTTAAACTGCAAAGAAAAATGCTTTTACTGACATGGTTTGTAATTTTGAAGCCCAAATCTTAAGCAGCAGGTGCTCAGTTTTAATGGAATTTTTCCATCTCCGAATGCCTGGGATCATCAGCTGCACCTCCCTCCTACACAGCCCCTCACCTTTTATTCTTTGCCATTTGTTTTTGCGGATTTTCATTTAATGTATTTCTTCTACTTTCAGCAATCTGCTTTTTCACTGCAAACCCTTCAACCACTCTTTCTTTTACCTCATACAATTGGCAAGTACTGTCTCCTAAAATCCATACAAAATATGAAGGGGCTTGCTGCCTCTGGTCTTGCTATCTCTGACTTAATTTTCAGCAGTGCTGTGTCTCCTTTACACTGCATTGCCAATTTGAAAGGGCCTTAGACTGGTTTAAGTATTTGCACCATAGGAACTATTATATTTTAATTGCTGGAGTTCCTAGGGTTTCTCTGCACACACACACAGAAAAGACCCACAAACCAAAAAAAACCCCAAACCCAAAAAACCAGCAAACCAAGAAACAAAAAGAACAACAAAAAAATCAGCCTGAACCAAAATAACAGTTGGGTTTAGTTCATACAATTAGTTATTTTGAGCAAGTCTGTGTGTGGGCACTTTTGTTCCATACTAACAGGTTTTGTTTCCATTTAATTTAGGTTTTTGGTTGTTTTTTCTTCAGTCAGTTTTCTCTTATAATTTCCTTTTTTGCGGTAATGTAAATTATTTTTACAGGCCTAAACTCAAGGAGGATCCAAGGAAAAAGCATCCATACTCAGATTACAATCGCATATTTAAAAGTGTGGATTAAAAGTACCTGTGTCAAAGGCAGTTTGTTGGAAAAATGGGATTCACATACTAACATTAGAACTGGAGATGCTGATGTAAGGGAATGACTGCTCTGCCATGGTGCTTGTAGATTGCTCCTGAACACAGCACAATTTAACAAAGTCTAATTATCAATCTAATAATCCGATTACAATTTCAGTATAAGGAACAGATTCCTTATATCCAAAAATACCTTTCCAAAGCTTGTGTTTTAGTTAGACTTCCAAGTGTATTTGTATTTAACTATTAAAGAACAGTTTCTTTTTTGTTCATTTGCCTTTCTATTGCTTATCAGATACGCTTGCATATCAGTATATAGCTCTTGCCCAAAAAGAATTTACATGCTGCAGAAAATACCATAACTTTATTTGCTAATAAATTTGACTGGAATTTGACTGAAAACTCAGCCTTCTAAAATATGAATTTGCATTTTTCAATAGTAAATCACAAGGGCTCACATAGCTTTCTCATAACGAAATTTTAACTGAGCTTTCCATTCTTAACAAGGCAGCCCAATTTCAGAAAGCTATACCAGCCACTTCCTTAACCCACAAAGCTCAGAGGCTATCTTATGCACTGAGCATGCAAAAATGCTTAATGCTAACATAAATACCTTTCATAGATTATTCTGATTCTCGGGCTGATTTCTAAGCCAGCTGTTCTCGGACTGATTCAATGTGCAGATTTTATTTTAAACCAGAGTAATTCCCTAGTTACCTGCCATATAACTAGATCCTACAGGTGTAGGGCATGTTTGTAATGCTTGTTCATCCACCTGCAGGGAAAAAAAATCATAAAATCAAATAATTGGTATAGCTTTCTTGGAGTCTAATGTTTTTTCCCCAACTTTCGATACTGTATCAACAGAATAATGCCAGGAATTACTTCATGCTTTATATATGTACCTGTTACAGATTATATTCATTAATTTCAAAGCCAGATGCTACTTTTGTTTGAAGTAATCCTTGATGGTACACTTTTTAAACATATATACATATATATGTATTACATTCCAGTAAGAAGAACTTCTTGCTATGAGATACAAACATTTAAATCTACCTTGGTTATAGATCTATTACAGCTGTTTTCTTTTTCACAGGAGTACTGCAACTAGCTTCCTGCTGTTCCCAGGGCTTACTCTCTGTAGAGAAATTTTGATAAAGAAACAACACCAAATACAAAGGAAAATTATAAAAATATATGAAACTCATCAGAAGAAACTAATCATCATCTAATAGTAAGGTCAACTGTAGTACAGTCTGTTGAGCTGGGAAATCAAACAATTGGATTTTAACCACTCAACTCTGTGATCACAGGCAAATCATTTTCCATTGCCATATCTTTGTATTTCCTGTACAGTTGTGTTACACTTGTGTATTTAGATTATAAGATGTTAGGAAATCCAGTCGCTGCTTGCTATTTGTTTATACAGTGACTTACAGAATGGACCCCACTTTATATTGGAATGAAATACAAATAACAATTTTCTGATATTCTGTCTCGCAGAAATGCTTCAGAACAGTATGAACCACTGTCCCAAGTTATATCTGATAAATTGGGCATCACTCTGTTGTGGGAAAGATTTCTTTCTAATCCAAAATACATCTGTCTTGCCATGCTGCAAGTGATGGTTTCTGGGCAGAAAGCATACTAATTGCAGGATTAAACTCTTAGCTAACTCTTGGGTGGAAACAGTTTCCCACAACGTGGTAGAAAACACATGTTGGCCTCTGTCTGCAAATGCTTGAACATCACAGCCCTGATCTTGACTGGGATATTTAGGTACTCTATTGAACCATGTCTGTGCAATATAATGAAATTAAAATTAAGTAATAACTAGATATCAAAAAGTATTATTGAGATTTTAGTGGCTCCAGTACTGCTTAGCCTGGTTTAGTTACTCTTTGAAGGCAGAGAAAATTGTGCTGAATGTAATGAATTCTGCACATCCTTCAAATAAGCAGCACACAAACTTGGAGCTGAAAAATTAACTGTAATTTCTGCTAAACATCTTAGGATCATTTTAACTATACAAAGACACAGAGATTTGAAACTTTTTAAATCTAAAGTATATCTTTACATATAATACTTTGCTGTAATATTTCTCATTTCTGTGGATGTATACATTATATCCTATTCTCAAAGGTGAATGACTGACACTGCTGATATGACACAGACCCCATTGGCAAGCTTCTAGAAAGAGCTGGCCCCCAACATCTTTTCTTCCCATGGGTACATAGAGCAGGCAGATACCAGACTGCCAAACACAAATGTGGAGGAAATATTTCAGAAATTACTCTGAATACATTTAATCTTCTTAGGGCTCTCCAATCAAAAGACATCTTGCTAACACAATACTAAAATTCTCATATTGTTAAAATGTACTTAAAATGCTGGAGGCAACCACACCTTTCAAGAAAATCTAAATTGTTTGATGAAGTTACTTGCTTCAATCTAATTTTTATGGTTGTGGTTGCAGTGCCAACACAAGCAGTACCACTCAATCAAGAGTTCTCCACTATATTTTGCAATATTGGAGCACATCCCCATGCCAGAAAGCATTAGTAAACTTAAGAGGAAAGTTAGCTGGGTGAATAAGGTGAAAGGAGTAGGATGAGGTATGCAGTGGGTTGTGGCAAGAAATGCTTTTTATGCTCAGGAGATCACAGAAACACATTTGTGTTTGGGAAAACATAATTCTTCTAGAGAATAGGATTAAGGATTCTAGAGGAGAAGGTAATGACTCCCATCCTTAGCTTCTAATCCCAGCACCTTCCAACTCCTCTCTGCCCTTATCCTAACGTGGCCTAACCAATTCCCTGTTACCACAGAGAAGTCTGACTTTCCAGCTAAGACATTTCCATACTTCTCTGCTTGGCACTACTCTTGGCATCATTTGCCAGCTATGACCACATGTGGACAAACCTTCACAGAGACCAAAAAGCTAACATAAAAGCAGAAAAATATTCATAGTGGTTCAGTACATGAGACCACTATCTGACAGTGGTTAAAAGTAGACACTCTTGAAGGCATATGAGAACACAGGAGGAGCATCCAATATTTCCCCACAATATTTTTACAGCTTCTAACAATCCACCATCTAGCTCCAGTACCCCACCCTCTTCTTATGCATACTGCCCTGGTCTTCCCAAATCCCTCTCCCTAGTCTCCTATTAACCAATGCCTACTTAAACATACTGAGGTTAATCAACACGAGGAACTTAATGCACCATGAGATAATCTGTCCCATATAGCTCAATTGCTCATCGACTTTTAATGCTCATTTTTGTTCCCAAAGCCCACAACTCTCCACGATATTTTCCACTGAAGCCTAAACCTTATTCTCACTCACTCCTTTTCCCACTCCTTCTTCAAAACCTTCTACTAACCTTAAAAATAGTATACTCTGAACACTTTATATTCCTCACTATTTACATTTTTGCAATTTCTTCATTAATCAATGTACTCTCTCACCTATTCATTTCATAAAGCTTGCCAGTTGCACATTGTTCCATGAAAGCAATGTTTGAGACAGAAATATTAGCAAGTGTTTCTGACTAAATTGACCATATTTGTTGAATTCTTCTTCTGGATTTGTTAGATCTCTGCAACTGGGATTTATCCTTAATGATAAGCCAAGTAACCCTACTTTTCAGCATGCACTGCACCAACATGTTTTAAGCAGGTGTGGGAGAGATCAGCAAAGCACTAATGACTCCTAAAAGTGCTCCCAGAACATCAAAAGATACAATGCCAATTCAATACACAAAGAGAATTTTTGTAATTTCTGTCTGGGTCATCCAGTCTTCTTTAGAGGCCTACCACAAACCAAACTAAACCAGAATCAGATAAAGAATTTAAATAGGGTAGACTTGTTTAATTTTATATTATTTAGATCTTTCAGATAAATTATAATTTATGTACATGCAGCAGCAATCTTAGGGTACCAGAGACTTCTGTATTATATATGAGAAACAGCCTTTCTTGTCAGGGATGCTGTTTTCTTGACTGACTCAAAGGAAAGACATGGCCATTGCATCTTTATGCACTCTCCTAAGTCAACCAACAGGAGTGGACTCTTTTATGTAGAAAGTCTAGATACTCGGCTTCATAAGCATGGCACTGCAACGGGCTAATCCAGGAGAGCAAATGCTTCCCTTCCAACTTTATTCCCAACCAACTTTGACTCATAACATGTCTAGAGAAAAATAAGACCACAGTTTTCACAAATGACTGTGTAGGAACTCAGGATGCTTTCACTATTAGATTTGAGCTGCTTGTGGTAGTCATAATTAAAAGAAAGTGCACTCTTGAAGCTCAGTTCTTAATATATCTTCAGCTGGGTAACCAAAATCAAAAAACCAAATCACTTATCAACTTTGCAAAGTTCATCCTAATTAGTGTTTTTGTGCTCTAGATGTCCTCTTTTGTAAAGACCTATGAATCCTTCTAAAAATATTATTCAATATCAGTCCAGATTATATTAAAGTAACTGTGTTCTGGTTGGTTTACAGACACAGACAGGCTTGTTCTACATGCATGAAGAACGTCTGCTTTATATGGTGTACTTTCCATGACGTGGAAACTGCTGTTGCAATCTACGGCAAAGAACAGCATGCAAATAATCTTTATATCCGTATATAAGCAAACACACAAATTTCATAGAAGTTGCTCATATTGGATGTTTTTAGACTGAGAAACAAAGGAAAATCCCTATTTTTTTTTCATTATTTTTAATGAAAGCAGTGATGATTTTCTTAATCCCACTCATACTAAGTTATATTCTACAACTTGAACAGTTTTTAATAGGATTAAGATACAAGTTTTTTAATTAAGCTTTGACTCTTGCTATCCACCACATTTAAAGACCATAAACAGTGATGCTTTCAAATAAAGATTTAGAACCAGATTCAAGAAATATTTAGTCTTTTACATATAGTGTAAAATCAATTTAAAGGATTGTAAAAAATAACTGAGGAACCAACATACTGTGGTGAATCTGGGCTATCTTTCAGGTTTTCTGAGCACAGAAAAAAGGTCCCTTTCTAAGAGGCCAGAAACTGATAATGTTGGGAAAGTAAATCACTGAAGAGTAAAAATTCTTTATTTTGTTATTTCTGAATAAAAATTATAATGAAGACAAACAAATAATGTGCTGTTTTCATTACAAACTAGTACCAAGTTGAAAATAACCTGTCAAGGAGAAACTACAATTAAATGAAAGTTCTTAAGAAAGGAAGAAAAAAGGAGGGGGAAAAGAGAAAGCAACTTTTAATGTGGAAAAATAATGGAAGAAAATGCTATTATGATTTAGGAGAACTTCTTATGTTCATCCATATCTGAATCCTCATCCAGATATGTCAAAATCAATGGTAATATTAGTAATATGACAATATGGAAAAATTCCTTGACTGCCCTATAGCACTGTAGCATAGGAATGAGAATACACTGAAATCAACATCTTTCCAAGATTTGAAAATTTTAAATTAAATTATAGAAACCGTGAAGATCTGCGATCTATTAGAAGACTGATCTACAAGGTGAGGTGATTCCCTTAAGCACGAATCAAATACTGGCTGTGATATAGAAATAAGCTCTTCAGAACTGTTAAAAAAAGAGGGGAAAAAGGATGAAAAACTCTACAACATTGTAACACATTGTGCATAAGAATGAATACATTTAAAACTCCCAGAGTTTCTCATGATGAATTCAGTACAAGTTCTTGATCTTACACTCCAGTACAACTGTGAGTGACTTACATTAATTGGTGGTATAAACTCAAGAGTTTGGAGAAGAAATAAATTCCATACCAGAACATGTAGATTTCCATTTCAGCTGGTTACATGCAGGTAAGCATCCCACATGGCTTCAGGTTACTTCCTTCTCAAAAAAAGTCTGATCCTTATCAAATGACACCTTTGACATTCCCAATACAAATCTGATGGGGATCAGTCATTGGATAGAGACATAAAATTCTAATACTTGCACTCACTTCCTATTCAACTTTACATAAAGTAGTTACTCTGTGTGGTTACGATCCAGAAATACATTTCAGCATGTGTTTAAATTACCCAGCCTCCTCAGATACAATGAGTGATGATGCTGTTTGCTGATTTAACTCTTAGGTTCTTGTGAAGATCTCACTAACACTCTCATGAAGTTTTAGACCAGCTACAGTATTGTAACCACTATGACTAATAAACTTCCCCTAGAAGAACAAGAAACTTTTTCTATGATCCATGCAAATCTGCCTGGCTGCAACAGGCTTGAGAACATTACACTTAGTATCTTCCCTTCATGATGTGTGCCCCACCCAGCCCTAATCTGCATACTGTGCACAGTCTGGCTAGGTATGGCATTGCCTCATTTGCACTGATATGTTCTCTCTTCTTTCCAAAAGAAACTGGGGCAGGTGAGAGTAAGGGACAATGAGAGTGCAGATCACAGAGAGAAGGGATGTGTAGCCAGCTGGATCTGTGAGCTGTGAAGGTTCCGAGATTGCAGAGAACAGACTCTTAGAGATCAGACATAAAGAGCAGGAGAAGGGGCAGTGACAGACCAGAGCCTGGAGCATGTAATTGCTCTTCTGCAGTGAGGAAAGAATGGCTCAGTGATTAATAGGTATTCAAGGACTGCAGTACAAGAAACTCGTTTACTGTGACCTTAGGGAAATTGCTTTTTGTCCCTGTGAAATGGGGATAACAGTTCCTAAGTGGTTCCCAAGATAAGGTTTCCCAAGATAAGGTTTATGATTTTATCCATTGCTTTGATGCAATGATTATAGATCCATTGAAGTATCTTAGGAAAAATGGAGCTGTATTTTCTAATTAAATTAATGAAAAGAAGGTTAACATTGGTACAAATGAAAAGCCAAACTTATTTCTAAATTTTGTATGAGGTAAAGTAATTACTACTTGTGACAAAAAAGAGTAGACTGCTATGATTACTAAGGGCATACTGCAATACCACAATGGACACTTCCTTCTTTATTTCAAAGAGAAAAACACAGTCACTTTCAGCATTTATGCCCAGGCATTAGCCTTCTCCTGTGGAGAACCAGTTCTAAGAAAAGACAGGAATTTTTTTTTCCAATACTGACTGAAAGTGCCAAATTAAAGACAAGTGAAACTGCTATCTTTTTGATGCAGCTACCTAGTCAGGAACGTACGTACTACCTGCCTACTAGACCAGAACAGTGTCCTTGAAGTGATTTTATGCAAGTAGGTTACAACTGCTTTCAGATAGGTGATTTAAGAACTTTGAGAAAAGGCTTTCAGCAATTCAGATCTCAGTGGCTGTATTTTTGTCATACACGAAAATGATCTAATCCTCATGTTTCAATTAACACTTCTTATAGTATAACTTACTATCCTTGTCTCAATTTCCTCTCAACATAGAGATGACAGATTCTGAAAAGGATCAAATATTATAAAGTCTTCCAAAGGACACCTTACACAAAGGATGAGACACTGAAAGTAAAGAAAATGAACCTTTATTTTAGCAGTGTGCCTTTAAGGCATTAATAACAGAGGCTAAAACAACAACAGGAAACTTTTCCAAACTGATTATGATTAGCTGTTCTAATTCTCTATACTGCCCCAAGAAATTTGAACACCCATTCAAACCAAGGATCTTCCTTTACACAAGGAGACATAAAACATAATCCCAACGACTTTAAGGCAAGTAACTTCCAAGGCATTTGCTAGAGCAATTTATTTGTAACAGGTTTGCTGCAATAACAACTTTTCACTACAAGCACAAAATGTTTGTCCACTTCATTTTCTATCAGAGGCCCGCCAATCCTTTGTGCCAGGATTTCATAAAATTAATAAATCTACTTCCATAATCCTTGCTGCTTTTACTGGCAAATGTAATAAACTACAGGATGCAAAACTCTGGAAGCCTACTGGGATTTATTTTCTTTTTTTTTCCTTGACAAGCTTTACAGAGTAGCACTTCCAAGACATGCCCATGTGCTGTAAACCTAATCCTTAGCAATTTCCTCTTTTCTCAAATAACCCAAATATTTTATGAATACTGAAGGATTTCCTTTATCAGACAACACTTGTTCTTTGGGGCTTTTTTCCCCCTATGTGAGTTCTTTTCAAGAAAATACACTTTGCAACAATTGGATGTTCTCAGGTAGACTTTCACGAGATACGCTCCTAAGGAAACAGGTAAAACTTGACTAAGGACATGCCCTGCACTTTAAAGGCAGTTCAACTGGTGAGAGAATAGAGTCCAAACCTGATAGGATCTACAATCAACCAAGGGAGTCTTTCTTTTTCTAACTCGCTCACAGCAGGCATTTCAGCACAACTTTTTCTTTTTATGCTTTTTTCTCTGAAAAATATTTCCTTTTTTTTTTTTTTTTTCGCAAATCACACATAGACTGAGTTGTCAGTGTTGATGAGCCAGTGAGGTCACATAGGCTTCTAATATTTTCTGTTTCTAGCCGTCTTCTCCCCAAAATGTGAGTGATGCCCACCATTCCCTCTGTAACAGAAGGTGTTTGCCCCATTCATAGAACAACCTCGCTTACATGCCTGTCTTCTGCAGCTGGGCCTGCATCTCTGCCTCTGACCCCATCCTTTGGCTTGGTAATTTTAGTTGCCAAGCATGTTATTGCACACACACATGCCTACAGTGATGTCAAGTAACCTTGATGAAACAATGCCAACCCAATGGAAATCAATACTATAGCATTGATCCATCTGCTAAAAAACTGGTTTTTTGCTACAGAAAGAGCAGTCTGAAATACAGTTCTTAAGGAAAAAGCACACTGGTTTGTATCACCTTCCTGCTACCCCACATAATGGCTCTAGTCACAGCTCTACCTTATCCTTCTGCTGCTGAGAGACATCCTTGATTTGCCTGGGAAGTGGGGAAAAGGGCAATGTAAGCACAACTACTCCATTATTTCTTGTTTATTCTGAAAGGACCAATAAAGGGATAAATACAAATCTTGGCTGGAATAATAATGACAAAAAACAGTGGAGGATTTTTTTTTGACAGTTGGTTACCTTCAAGAAGTCTTAAGATAGTCTAAAACTCCCTCTTCAGCAAGAAGAAAAACTGCTTAAAATTTCTTTAAACTGACAAGCAACATTTAAGAAATTCATCAAATTGAAACAATTTTCATTTTGCTACACATCCAGATCCAAATTAAATATTACAGGAGCACTGAAAATCTGAAGAAAATGTCCCATGAGGCATAGAAAACAATTAGTGGGCAAAAAAGGAGATGTATTCCGTGCCCCCCTCACCCTAGAAGTCCAAGCCAATTACAGCAGAAATAGTCAGTGATTCAGTGCAAAGGTTCCTTGGCAGACTAGTGAGGAAAAGGCACAACTCCAGCTGGGTCAATCAGAGAAAAAAAAAAATGCAATAGTGCATCAAAGGGGCAGGATTTGAGTTTGCAACCCTGAAAATGGGGGACTTTTAATTCAGTTAATGTCGTTCCTAAGAGGACCTTCTTCATTTATATTTGCTCTCAAAACTTGAGCCTAAAAGTCATTTGTTATCACAGGGTCAAAAAATCCTGCAACCATCAAGGGTCTTTCCCATAGCTCAACTCCAAGAATGATGCATTTCTGGAGAGATAGACTCTGACACTTCTGGGAAGAACTGAGCGCAACCCAAAATTTAACCATCAGGGATTCTGTCATGATTTTTCCTGAAAAAAAGAGGGGGGACAAAAAGAGGACCTTCAGGTAATTGCTCTGAAGACATATTGAAGGAGTCTTGAGAGAAATTAGCAGAAAAGGAAGTTCAGGCATTTTGTGGGGCTTTTTTTTCTTTTTTTTTCCTCTGACAGGGGAGCCAAAATTTTGATCATTGTCAGAGACACAGTGAGATGCAGACCTTATATCTGGCATAGACTGAGAACTCCAGGTCTTGAGTAGGCATGAACCATTTGTAAAATTTATCTTGGTAGAGCTATAGATTAGGAAAATTATAATGGAGAATACAAAATAGAGGAAGGAATCACAAAAAGTGGAGAGAGTACATAGCTACGGAGGCAAAAAAAAAAAAAAATAAAAAAAAAGTGAAACATTTAGGGCCCAAAATACTAGAGAGAGAAGGAGGAGGAGAGGAGAGTTTGATATTAAAAGTGATGGAAAGGTAACTGAGATGCTTACCATCGAGATTCAGAAGAAATGCTGCTGGAGCAAGAAGATGGGAGATACGAAGCAGAGTCATCATTTGCACTTGAGGAAGCTCTTATGATCACAAGAATTTTTCATAATGTGCTCAGCCAACTGTGGTTGACTTGGTGAATAATGCAGTTAGGAATAGGAGTGAAATAACTGAGCTAAGGGACAGTGTGGTAGAGGCCAACAGCCAATTTGACAAAAGACAGCAAAAAGAAAGCCGATAATTTAGATTGTGTCCAAAATGAAGTGAACTGCATGGGCTTAAGCTTCACACAGAAATAAAAGGAAAGCAGCTTCAAGATACATTCTCAGCTTCTGCAGTTATCCAAGAAGACATGCTTTTAGAAACTAATTTATCTTAAAGATAAAGCTGCAGACAGAACAAAATATATATCCTTTAAGAATATTTTAAAAACATATATATGTATGATCTTACTTGCCTAAAAATAAAAAATGAAGTTAAAATAAATCTTTTACTGTTTAAAAAAAATCCCAAAACAAACTCCATGTCTTCTAACCCTTGTAATAATAGAACCACAAAATACCACAATACAAATCTTGTTCTTGTAAAACCATTGTCCTTACAGTGATACCAATGGTGACAGAAGTGTGAGGTTCATAAATTTTACAGTCCAGCTGGAAGAGTGTGTACGTGTTACTGTTCCACAGCACTCATATAAAACATGTAGAACATAATCAATTTAAGGTGATACTGTCAATATTTAAATAATGCTAAAATCTCTTATTTTTTTCAATACCATTGTTTCAGATATCACCTGGCAATTCTATAATTAAAAGAGAACAAGGGATTTATTTCCTACTGCTCCAACATGGACTGCATGCAGAAAGCAGATTTCAAGAAAGCTTTCAGATGAGGCTGTGGAATCTCCATCCTCGAGGTTTTCAAGGTTCAACAGACAAAGCCCCAAGCAACCTGATCTGAATTCAGCACTTAGCCTGCTCCGTCCAGCAGGATGCTGGGATGCAGAAAATCCAGTATGAACAATTTCAGTATTTATTTCCTGGCAGCCCATCTTGGTAAAAGGCCCCTAGCTAAGCAGTGCATTCATGACTTACTTGAGGAAATGGGGTAAAATCTGACCAAAAAATATCCAAAGGATCACAAGCAGCCTCCATCGGTGTTGTTTTCTCTATTGCTCAGTATTGAACTTGTCTTTCCCATAAAGATTTTAAACACGGTGTTACATAACTTTTAATAAGATTTGGTTCTACCCGTGTCCTGGTTCTGACCAGAACAGGGTTAATTTTTGCAGTACCCTGGAAGGGGCATGGCTGGGACCTGGAAGTTATTCTATACCACCTCAGGCTCTTGCTGGGGGTG
>VZTX01018960.1:0-40332 GCA_013400915.1 Pardalotus punctatus
GGAGCTGCAGAAGCATCAGTCCCGGTTACTGAGACCTTGGGTGGTTTTTGACCAGCAGGGAAGGTTGATAAATTGTATGCCCTCAGAAGCTTGCTTTTTAATTTAGCAGTTTTCTGAACCCAGGGTTTCGAGGTGGTGAGGAAAATGCTTCTTTCATGGCTGCTGAGAGACTGCAGCAAGTGGGACTCCTGGTCTGCGAGCTGTATTTCCAGGTAGGCTGACAGAACANCCAGGTGGGCTGACAGAACACACAGCAGCTCAGCTGGAGGGGCCAGTGTCCCTAGGTGATGCTTTGTTGCTTCGTGCAGGGCAAGTCATGCCCATGCAAGTGCCCTCTCCTCCTGCCACGTCTCCTGCCATCAACTCCATGCCTGATGCTGAGAGCAGGAGGTCTGGCTGCTCGCTCAGCCTCGGGACTGAGCTGTGAGCGGTGCACAGGTGCACTGTGCCTAGTCTAGTCTAGTCTATGCCTACCCTAGTCTATCTTATGGCTGTGCCTACACTTAGCCTACACGTAGCCTAGCCTATGCCTGTTCCTAGCCTATGCCTAGAAGTTTAGACCATATGCCAATGTGTGGCTTAATGTAGCTTGTGCCTGTGCCTAAGTCTGTACTTAAGCCTATGCCTAAGTATATGCCTATGCTGACCCTAGCCTGTCTTATGCCTATGCTTACGCCTGCCCTATGACTATGTGTACTATAGCCTATGCCTATGGCTGTGCCTAGTCTAGCCTAGCCTGCCCTGTTCCTATGCTGATGTCGGTGCTTATGCCTAGCCTATACCTAGCATAGCCCAGCCTTGCCTATGCTTCTGCCTAACCAATGCCTATGCCTAGCCTAGCCTAGCCTATGCCTATGCCTATGCCTAGTTTAGCCTATGCATATGCCTAGCCTATGCCTAGCATAGCCTGGCCTATGCCTATGCCTAGTTTAGCCTATGCGTATGCCTAGCCTATGCATAGCATAGCCTGGCCTATGCCTATGCTAAAATCTGGCCTATGCCTTGCCTATGCCCAGCCTCGCCTCTCCTATGCCTACACTAGACTATGCCTATACCTAGCCTATGCATATGCCTTGCCTAGCCTATGCCTAGACCAGCCTTCCTTATGCCTATGCTCAGTTTAGCCTAGCCTATGCCTACCCTAGCCTGTCTTATGCCTACGCCTATACCTAGCCTATGCATATGCCTATACCTATGCTTATGGCTCTGCCTATGCCTAGTCTAGCCTCTGTCTTGTTTATGCCTATGACTAGCCTACCCTATGCTTATGCCTCTGCCTGTGCCTGTGCCTATGCCTTGCCTATGCCTACCCTATGACTATGTGTAGTATTGCCTATGCCTAGTTTAGCCTATGCTTATGTCTAGCCTATGCCTAGCATAGCCTGGTCTATGCCAATGCCTAGCCTATGCCTGTGTCTAGCCTATGCCTTGCCTATACATATACTTATGTCTAGCCTCTCCTATGCCTACACTAGCCTGTGCCTATGCCTAGGTTATGCCTACACCAGCCTACCATATGCCTATGCCTAGCTTAGCCTAGTTTATGCCTATGCATATGCCTGTGCCTAGGCTATGCCTATCCTACCCTATGCCTTGCCCAGCCTATGCCTATGTCGGTATGCCTGGCTAGCCTAGCCTATGCTTATGCCTGTGCCTATACCTAGCCTATGCGTATGCCTATGCCTAGCCTATGCCTAGACCAACATACCATATGCTTATGGCCTTGCTTAGGCTACCTTATGCCTATGCCTAAGCCTCTGCCTATGCCACTTGCTAATTTTGGAACTTGAAGTTTATAATTACAGTGCTGAGCCAGGGCTCTTGGCTTTGGAAATGAGAATGTTTTAAAGGGAAGCTTCATAGCTGCGTCTTGCTTGAATACACCATGAGGAGTTGAGTCTGTCCTACATTAAAAGTTTAGAGAACTTTTCATTCTACTGATGAATAGAGGGCCCTAACACTGAGGGAAAAACACATATTAATTTTTCTCTAAACTACTGGGATCCACAGAAACAGAAATGGAAGGTTTTTGTGGGACCTCTCAGTGCTTGTTTCAGGGTGTTATGTGGCAGTGCACTTTGTCAGAGTTTTTGAGACAGTGGAGGACGTGTAGTGGACATTTTGGTGGGAAAATTTGAGGGGATCTCTAGGTCACTGAAACTGGGATAAACAAAAACCCTCCAACAACGTTTTAATGTTAGAGAGCCCAGGCATTACATTTTTGGCTAGGAGGTTGTTTTGGCCAGGATGTGCAACAGAAATAATTTCATTCACACATAGCATGGGTGTGCAGAGAAAATAATTCCATAACACATGAATTTTACTAGACTTTTTAGATACACAGTCAAACTCATAGAAATTCCTTGGTTCAATGGTCATTAGTCCAAAGTTGTGCAGTTCATAGTATCTGGTTTCCTGTTGGATCTGAATTTCTTTGCTTCTGATGCTGATTAGGTCCTCATTCTTAGCTCACAGTTCCCAGACCAGGTGTCTCTAACCATGCTGGGGTGAAGTTTGGAGTTCATGTTGTGCAATGATTATTTTGGGGCAAAACTGAGCAGTGTGGGAACAAAAGCTGCAGGAATCTGTGGAGGACACATAGCGGACATTTTTGTTGGGAAAACCCGAGGTCATCTCTAGCAGAGAAATTGGTTTTGGGGAGAAGTCAGAGGTAATTTGTGGAGCAAAAGCAGAGAAAATGTTGTGATAAAACCTGAGGTAATGTTTAAGGGCCAGAAGGAATATTTTAGGAGTGAAATCTTAGGTAACCTGTAGGAAAGACTTTGGAGGGAAAATCTCAAGAAGTCTCTGGGGGACAGAATGGATATTTTTGCTGCAGAATCTGAGATAAGATGTAGGGGGCTTTTTGGAGAGAAAACTTGAGGTGCCGTGCAGGAGACGGAATGAACGTTTTTTCAGGTAAAATCTTAGATGATCTTTAGGACACATCTAGGGGCCACTTTGGAGGGAAAACCTAAGTAATCTGTTGGAGGATAAAAAGTTATGTTTTGAAAAGAAAACCTCATGTAATTTAGATAAAACAAAATTAGCTTTTTTTTTAATTTGAATTTTTTTGGTGTATTTGATGTAATTTGGAGAGGGAAAATGAGCATTTTTGAGAGCAAGTCTGTTGTAACACAGAAGACAGAGAAATTTCTTTGACAGAAAATCTGGGATAACAAAGAAAGGTGATGCCCAAAAAGACAGGCTGGAAATAAAAGCCCATAGACTGGTGCCTTCAGGGCAGTATTTCTTTATTGCAGCACTGAGGTGAGGGGGATTTCTCCACCTGACTCAGCCACCTTTGTCAAGTGCTGGGGTTGATTAATACAGTAAATATCGCTTAATGTTACTATGTCATCATAACATCATCACGTATGTGCTGGAACGAATTTACATAACACGATGTCACAGTTAGAAACAGTTCTTTTGCACTGTGCTTGTGCCTCCCCAGGTCGGTGGTCGTGGGGGTCTTCTTGTGGTGAAGGCTCAAGGTGGTCTTGGCCACTGGGAGGGAGTTCAAACCCAAATAAAGGGAGGGAATAATCCCAACAGAGAAATGCAGTGTTGTCATGCAAAGCTTCAAGATCTGTTAAAAATGCTATGCCAGCACTGTAATGGGATTCCCTGGAACCTTCTTACTGCTCTTGGTTCCATTTTTATATATTTTAGTCCCTCAACGGGCAGCTTGTAGAATTGATGCTGGCATTTAGAGGTTGAGCAGGGTTGGCTTTGGACTGACCTTCACCTCTGGTGCCACTTGGTGCAAACACAACTTGGGCCAAGGTGGGTGAACTCATTACTTCAGCCTTTCCCTCAAAAATATCCCCTATTTATTTCCCTGTAGATGAACTCAGATTTTGCCCCGAACTGTCCACTCCTCACCTCCATTTGTCCCCAAAGTGTCCATTCTGTTCCTCACAGGTGCCCTGGTGACGCCAGGGAGGTCCCTTTGCCTGCAGTGCCTTTCTCATGCCCCTCTCCAGCCCGAGGCCGCTCCTCTGCTCGCTCTCTCCACCCTTGTCCCACACGAGGCTCCTTCTCCCTTCCCTGCCAGCTGCTGCCAAGGAAGGAGGACACAGTGAGTCCTGAGTTTACCCCAAAATAGTCATTCCCTCACCTTGAGATTACCTCGGATTTTACCCCCAAAGTTTCCTTAGCTGTCCACTATTGAGAACCTCATTTTAACCTCAAAATATTCATTTTCTACCATGGAGATTACCTCAAGTTTAACCCCCCAAATTTACCCATCTGTCCACAACCAATTCCCTGTTTACCTCAGTACGTTCATGCTCTCTCCTAGAGGTTATCTGCCATTTTCCCTGCCTACCCACTACTCATCACCTCATTTTTACCTCAAAATATTTATCTTTTACCCACAGAGTAACTCAGATTTTATGCCCAAATGTCCATTTTATCCCATATATACTAACTATATTTTAAACCAAAACCCCACAGGTTATATCTGTCTTATGCCCAAAATATTAATTTTGTCTCCTACGCATCACAAGTTTTTCTCAAAATCACTTAACCCTCTTACATATTCCCTCAGGGTTTTCCCCCAAATCCTCCCTAAGTGTCCACTCCTGATCACCTCATTTCTACCTCAATATGTTCACTGTCTGCCCTACATATTTTTCCAAGTTCTACCCCAAAAAATTTCCTTGCCTGCCCCTGGTGACCACCTTAGTTTATGTCAGTGTTCACTCTTCCCTAGAGGTTTGCTCAAGTTTTACACCCAAAATTTTCCTTACCTTCCCATTACTCTGGATGATTGCTGTCATTAAAAGGAAAGGAAAGGCTACACTACGAGAAACCTGTTTAGGTTTTTTAAAGACCATCTAGGAGCAGGCAGTACATTGCTGTAATAAACCACAAGTGAGACAGGCCTCAAAACTGTTGTGATTTAAAAAGTTTTAAAGCTGGGGGTTCATAAAGAGGCACAGTCATAAAACCTAAGTGGTTGTGAGTAACAGAGAGACAGAAGGTAAGAAACAACTCTCTGCTGGCTCCTTCAGCTCCAGAATCCACAGATCAAATAGCAATAATCTGCAAGTGACACTACCAGGAGCCCAAAAGAGGAGAACCAGCTCCTCCTGCAACAATTGCCTTGGCAGTCAGCTGTGTCCATTGCTGCCCTCAGCAGAACGGGCATCCTGAACACCAGAGGGGCTGGAACACAAATTCCATGGAGAATGGAGTGCAGGCAGCCCAGAGCGAATCTTTAGAAGCTGATTTCTTGCTGAAACAACACTAAGCTCACCTGCCTTTTTGTTTGTTAAGAGATTAGTCATCTCTTTCATGATAATGAAACTGTATCTGATACTGAAACTGCATTTATAGATTTTTTTTTTTTTTTTTAGTATTGTTAAAGACCTGGCAAATCAAATGTATATAAAGCACTGGGGATGTGGAGGGGCAGACACTGATGTTTTCCCTCTGGTGACCAGTGACAAGACCCAAGGGAACAGAGCTGTGTCAGGGGAGGGTTAGGTTTTGTCTTCTCTGCAATACAGCCCTATCTGTGAGATTCATGAAAGCAGCAATGTTTGAAGTCAGATTTTTTGTTTAAAAGCATTGCACATTACCTGAGCTGCTGCAGAGTTCAAAGTTCTGCTACTCACCTTACAGTGCCTTCCAGAAACACCCTGATAAACCTCACTGTTACCCATTAAACAAGGTTACCCAAGAGCCCATTAATTATGTGACTTTCTCTCCATTGTGTCAAAGTTCCCTGAGCGGTGTAGGACACATAATGTACACTTGGAATCTGCAAATGCCAGGGCAGAAAACTCACCACCCAGACAGGGTCAGCACTGCTAGAGCAACTGCCAAGGAAGAGCTTTCCCACAAAAATTCTGACGATTCCCAGAGATTGTGTGCTTGTTCCTGATGGTTTTGACATGAAAACAAATGAAGAACAAAAAGTTATGTGCGGTGCTCACATACCTGAACTTACCTTTAACAGATCCCACAGGCTCTCTCCCCTTCAAGCACTTTTCCCTGAGATAAAAGCACTTCACAGGAGCTGACCCATAATATACACAGCTCTCCGGGCTCCTGCTGGTTTTTATGTTTGTTGGCTTGTTTGTTTTTTTTTAATCCTCAGTGTAGTAGCTTGTATAACCCGGCAGGAATTCCCCAGGACCAGAGGAAGTGCACCAGTAAAACTGGCTGCTTTCAAAGGACATGGTTAATGGCTCATTCCCCACTTCACTTAACATTCCTCCTCCATCCTAATTCATCAGGAAGGGGGAATAAAATTATCATCTTCAGGGAAGCCCTAAGTGACACAAAAAGCTTTCCAGCTGGTGATAACTTCCTGGGATTCCAGGACATTTTATGAATTTACACAGAGCAAAAGACTAAGTGGAAAAGGCCAGAAATCAGGGTTTGGGGAGAAGCAGCAGCACCACTTCTGCACGAATAAATTCATTTCATTTTGGATCATGAACAGAAACACACTGCTGTGAGGAGTCACTAAAATGACTGACTTCAGCCTTTTGTGCTTGTGAGTAAACAAAATTTTTCAGTATTCTAAGAAGTTTAAGATCCACAGCAAAGTCCAGAACTACGAAGCACCACAGGAAAGAAACTGGACTCAAGCTCTGCTTTCAACCCACACAACAGCACTGTCCTTGACCATACACTACGAAGGAATTCTAAAAGCCCAGAAAGGATCTTCCCTGCCCCCAGAACATCAACTGTCAAATGTTCATAGAATCACAGAACTGTCTAGGTTGAACAAAGACCTCTAAGATCAAGTCCAGCTATAAGCCAGGGCCACCAAATGCATCACTAACTCACGTCCGTAAGTGCCACACCCGCACATCTTCTAAACACCTCCAGGAATGGTGATTTCACCACCCCCTGGGCAGCCCGTGCCAATGCCTGATAACCCTTTCAGTGAACAGCTTTTCCCCTATACCCAATCTAAACCTGCCCTGGCACACCTTGAGGCCAATTCCTCTCATCCTGTCACTTGGGAGCAGAGCCTGGCCCCCCTGACCCCAGCCTCCTGTCAGGAGCTGTGCAGAGGGGTGAGGTCTCCCCTGAGCAAATGGAGAAGTTCAGGGTTAATGTATGGACACCTTCAGAGTTCACCCCTGGAGGACGTGAGGATGTTCTGAAGCTCTGTCTGAATCCCCAAAAGTGCACACTAGCTTGGATTACAGGCTTACCCTGCCTCGGGAGCATCACACTGAGCTACCAAAATCCACAGGACTTCCATGTGCCTGTTGATAGTTTTAGAGAGGAGCCTGGGATCTGAAAGGATCTTTGTACTTTGTATTTCAGCTCAGTATTAGATAGAATTGCCAGCAGACTAACAGCAGAGCATCAAAATAATATTTATTGACCTGATTTAACCACATTGTCCCATTACCCGCACCATGCCTGGGAACAAACTGCCAGTATCTTACTGGAATTGTTATTATACAAACACAAATAAACATACTATCCCAACCGTATTCAAAAATATCTATTAATTTCACCAGAAATATTTACAAATTACTCTCTTTCATGTGAAGACTGTTTTAAGCCAGAAAAATCACAAATAGTAAAGGGAGAATCTAATAAATGAATCGAACGTCACAATATTGATAATTGACTGTAAAAGAATCAAAGTTACATTTTTGGTTTTAATTGTTAAGGACAGCCAAGAATCCAAAAATAGTGGTTTGATTCTAGAATATATATATCTCATTAAAGAATTTATCTGCTGCTTCAGTAATAACAGCTGCCCCATTTCCAAACTAATCCAGTCAAACTGTTGAGAAAGTCTGTATAATTTTACATTATTTATGTACTCATTTGAGCTACAGCATTTGCTGGTTTATTTAGAATTTATTTCTAGAACAGAAAAGAGAAAATGCATTTTACAATGGCAGAATCTCAAACTCTCAAATTTAATTTACACAAATAGATTTCTATCAGTTCTTAGAAAGTGCCTGTTTATTTTTCCCACTTTGCTCCATGATATAGCCCAAAATTCAGAAAACCCAGAGAAGTTTATCCTAATAAAGCAAGAGAACTAATCATTTTGGCCCCACATCTGTAAAAAAAGAGATCGGAATGCAGGAAATTACACCCAAATTAAATGGGAAAAAAACCCCAAAAAACAAAAACCAGTCTATAGTTTAAAAAAAAAACCAATCCAAGAAGCCATTCTAGCAAATCACCATCACCAGAAACGCAGAATGAGGCATACCTATAGATATAGAGCTGCTCCTCGAGCAGAGGGAGCTGCTTCCTGTCCAAATCGCGTGCTCACGAGGAAGGGGGGGCTCCCCAGCAGTACAAGGGTGACATCTAGTGACGGCCACATCCATGTGTTCCCAACTCCAGCCTTGCTAAAAGCACTGAAACAGGCTGCCATCCTCACCTGGAGCGAGAGAGGTTATGGTGGTACCTACATTTAAATATCCGCATTAAAAAAAATGCACAGGGATCAGGTATCTTCAAATGCTTTCCTTTCAGTACCTGAATTTAAAAAAAAAAACCCAAACATGAAGAAAACAGGGAAAATCTGTAATTTTATGATGTATAATCTATACAAAAATTTGTCTGAACCTTCAATACCAGAGATAAAAAGATCCACTTGCTATATTAGAGCTATATTGTTCTAATCAGCCTCTAAAGTGCCATGTTCTTGAGTGGTTTGCTGTAACTGGGATACAATCCTGGTGAATACAAAAGCTGCTCCCAAAAGATCATCCTGCATAGCATTTACTGACAGACAGAGCTATAGTACAGAAATTTTAAAAAGTCATACACTCAAGCAGTAGAAAATCCTCCTAATCTCTCCAAAAACATAAAAGATGCTCTAGAATTTTAACATTTTTTCACTAACAGACGGTGCAAGCCTCACTCTGGAGCCAAGACAATCCATCCAAACTTCTCTAGTTAGTAAAGAACCTGGAACAAGACCAAAGTGCTTTATTACAAATACAGCATTATTTTTTTCAGGTTCTACGCACTGCCTCTCTAGTAATACATTACAAATAATACAAAATAGTAATTAAGAGTTTGTGGCTCTTTTCTTATACCCTTCTCATGTTTGTGTACTGGGAAACGGAATGTTTTTCTCCAAACATTCTCTTCTGCTTGTTAGGGTGATCCAATCCCGATCTGTGCTCCCAGAACTGCAGGCTTTATTTTCACCTTTGACTGCAAAAATTGCACTGCTAAGAAGTGCAAGGAATCACAAACTGCATCATTTGAGAATTACAATACCTTATTTTACAACTCTAGTGTGTGCAAATCAGTATTTCAATTAAATTTAATAGTTAAAAATATTCTCAAACCATATAAGTACAGTAGGTTCTATAGAAAGTAACGGATAACCAATATTCTACAATTTGAAACAAAAACAATAAATAAAAGTTTTAGGTATTAAAACTAAGAAAAAGTAATCCTGTACATTGTACAGGAGCTTTTGGTTAAAGCTTCTTAGCAAAAATATACTAATGTGTTCTAAGCATTCCAGTTACAGATGGTTCAATATTAAAATTTCAAGGTTTCCCCATCATGAAAAAAATACTGCATTTGTCCATAGGTGCAGAGGAAGATGTCTCTGTGTGGACAAGGGTTCAGTCTTTAAAAATCTAGAGACAGCAAGTCTGAGCTCCAAGAAACCATTAGAAAACTGCAGTACAGTACTGAGGACAGGGGGTGGCTGTGCAGCCGGGTTGGACGTTCCTTGTTCCCCGGAGCAGCTCTAGAGAGCCCACTGGATATCGCTGAGCTCGGCCGGGTCCCCGAGGCCCCCGTCAGCCTCCAGGTAATTCATCAGAGCCGTCATGGCCGTGTCATCGTTGGCACAGATGGCATCAAAGTCCAGCTGGGAACTGCCGCCTACAAAGGCATTAAAACACAGTTTTTGAAGCAGGTGTCAACACTACGGAGCATGAAGAATGTGGTGACTTTCAAAACAGAATTGGTTATAAGCAGCACCTACCTTTGAAGTCAAGGCAAATATTTAGATGTAAATGCTAAAAAAACCTCAAAATCTAATGCCGTGGGTGAGGAGGGGTGGAACAAGGCTCTGCATTCACCCAANATTTGGGATAGGTTACAACCAGAGGGGATTACACAGTTTTGGGGAGAGACCATTGTGTTTTCCAGGGGGTGCTTAGATCAGGAGGTTTTCCACCAGCGAGGTCCTGCAGTGTTAGAATTGGTATGGTCCACTGCCACAAAAATCTTCCTTCTATCTAACCTGACTCCCTTTTAGTTTAAAACCATTACTCCTTATTCTGTGTTTCTGGGGTTTGTCATTCTTTTTTTCTTTTTCCCCAAGCACTTATTTGAGGATTAGTGTTTTTTCCTTTGGTGTTTCTTTTTGAGTGTTTTTCTTTTTTGGTTGGTTGGTTTGGGGTTGTCAGAGCTTGGGGGCCTTAATTTTTTTTAAAGGCTCATAACTAAACTGGAAGAAAAATTTAGGTTATAAATAAATAAATAAATCTCTGGTAACTGAGGGAGAAGGAGAAATTTCTAAGAGCTGAAATACAGGATAAGCATAAACATGGCTTCTGTATTTTGCCTTTGTTGTTAAACATAATGCAGTGCCATTTTCCTCTTACAGGGCCAAGGAATCCTGTATCCAGACAAGCAAGGGAAAGGAAAAAAAATTCCTTCTGAACCATTTAGACCAGTCCAGTGTTCCAACTACTCAGAGCCTGCAGCTAAGGAAGAGGCAAAGTGCTAAAGGACAGTAATTCACAATTACAAGCAATTCCCTGACATTGCACTGAAATACTTTTCCCTCCCCATCTCTGCCCTGGAAAGAGAACAGTAAAGTGCCTCATGAAACTGTGGCCTGCCTGTAAACTTTAGTTACTGATGTTATTTTTTGTCACGAGATTGCCTCACTGATCCAATTTCGCTTATTTACCTTGCAGCAATAACACATCTTTTTTCAGAGTGCTCTCATCTTCAGACAGGCAGACAAATGTCTTCACAATTTATAGATGGTTGCAAAGTGGTGCACACAGAAATGACACCATTTATCAGAAATGTCACCCCCTGCAACTCCCAGAATATCCCCAAGAGAAAAATAAATCTTACTGAGGAGAGGTTCATTACTGGGAAATGGAATAGCACCCTGGGTTTGTTCTGAATTCTCTAGAGCTTCTGTTTCTGAAGAACATAACTGAATCAGCTCTTTATTTGGCACCTGAAAGAGCACAAGGGGGGAAAAGGACAGAATTAGATCCTAAATTTAGTCACAAATATTACATTACAGAAACACTGTAGATTGCTGTTTAATCATTAAGGACTAAAGAAAGTGAAAAATATGCATCAATAGGCAGGTATTTTGCATTTAAAGCAAATTTTTTAGAAGTTCATATAGCACTGGACCTGGCTTAAATAAAAGTTGTGACTTACACATCTGTCAAAGGTACTTCACAGTGGTGGCACCTGCTTGAGGGTCTAATTCAGCATTCAGTAGATAAATCCAGCAGAAAATGTACTGGTGTGTACCTTCCACATCTACTAATACCAACTACAAATTCCCAGTGACATCATGTTTGCCACTGTCACAATATTCTAGCTGAGATTAAAAAAGCCCTCATAACCTCCCATGTCCTATATGCATTAAACTATATTAATCATAGCAACAGAGATGAAAGGCATCCTAAACTCTAAACTTCCCCCCCAACAAAACAAAAAAAATTGCCTGATATTTGTTTTATTTAACATGTACATGCAATTTATCAGGAGAGATTCCCTGGATTGCCTGACTTGTGTATAGTCTGCCAGGGAATTAATCCAGGTGAAATGCTTTCTAAAAGTCTTCTAGGAACAAACGGGATACTAAAGCCCAGAATAAAGAAAAATCTTCAATGAATACAATGAAATTATCCTTATGATGAGACATTACATGATTTAGACAGAGTTCAGCATATGTAAGTCAAACAACTCTTAAGGAAAAAGATCTGTGGTAGCACAGGGGAGAACTGATCATAAAAAAGGGAGGAAGTCAAAGCAGTTCCTAGGCCAGAATAGTGGGGTTTTTAAATAAGAAATGAGAATTGCAGTGGAAAGATAAACTGTCTTTATCAGGAAAGAAATTTCCATTCAGCGAAGAGCTGATGGAGAAGTTTGTTCATACGGTGTGCAATATAAAACACACAACATGCTTAGGTAAAAAGAGATGGTAGTTATTCCACAGCTATGGTCAGTAGCTATGTTAGTCACAGTTTGTGGTGTTACAAGCATTACTGGATTAGGAAAACAGCATAACTATCAATTTTTAGCAGACTAAAGAAATACCTTCAAAATCACAATTTTAAACATTTCAAAACAGCATAGATTTTTTTTTAAGGGGTCTTCAGAAATATTAAAACTACAAGTGAGAAAAAATAAGAACCATTATTTTATTTAGGCTGTCAAACTCAACAGGTGACTTTCAGTCCCTGATGGTTATCTAGCCAAAGTTTCAATTCAGCTGCAGATCCAGGAGAGTCATCAGCACCTGAATCACACTCACACTGAGCACACTGGTGGAGCTTCAGATGTGACAGGGGAGACTGCAGTGCCCTCAGCCTCGGAACAGCCCCTGGGGCTTGAAACGATGCCCTTGCAATGAGCTGGAACTGCAGGCACATCCCTAAACGACCTGCACAGCTGCCAGGCACTTGGCAGTGCCTTACACCTTCTCTCACAAAAACACAAATCAGGGCAATTTGGCTCAAACACAGGCTTTGAGCTATCTGACCTTAACCTTTCAATTTTGGATTTTTACAGGCAGTGGCATACTCACATCGCTGCAGTTTATCGTTAAAGCTGGAGAAGGTGACTTTCTCAGGAGATGTGACGGACTTAACTCTCCAGAGGGTGAAGAATGCAACCTGAAATTGCATATGTTTATTTGCTTTACCAGGTCACATTATTCAAACACTGAAAATAGACTGTGTGTTGTAGAACCCACCAGACCGCCCCAGTCACAAAGCACAAGCCTAATTTGAAACAGTAATGTCTTAAATTCTGCTGAAAATTCTAAATGATCCTGCTCCAAGTTTGGGTAACAGAAAACAGAGATCAGTAAAGGCCTTGGGTCACAATTCTTTGAGCACACTTTAATTTCTCCCTTGAATCACCAGCACAGTGATGTGCTCTGCCATGCAGGAGACTAACATTAGATTTCAATGCTATCTCATAATGCCATTGCTCAACCTAAAAAATGTGCTACATATAATACAATAAAAGTGAAACTGCAGCAACCCTCCCATAATCATATATACCTCTTCCCTGTCTGTACTTCAAAGCCTAATGATGACATTAAGCACTTATTACCTCTGTAACTCTAGTATTTCATTTGCAATTTCGGTTCCTATACTTCCAGCACCAAGAACTGTTCCAGAGGACATTCCAGGTACACTTACTAAAGACTGTTTTACAGCATCTGTAGATTAAAAAAAAACAAAACCAAAACAAAACCTTAAACTCAGAGCAGTTTCATTGCAGAGCAAGGATTCATTTCAAAGCAGATTTTGTTCCAGAAATACTTCTATATATACTATATAAATAAATACATATTTTGAAATACAGTTATATTCAGAATACAAATTCCTTTAAACACTGATTCACAGCAGGTGTTGCAATATAAAGTGAATAATCTCTTAGTGAAAATTGTTGTTATCCAGTAGTGAAATACATTTAATCATTGCCACCTCCAGTCTCTCTCACAACATTGCAAAGAACATGAGTTTAAAAAAACCCTTGGATTTCTCACCAACTGAAATGAGTTATTGAGAGAACATTTTGAAAAGCAAAAATAAAGACTTCACAGCAAGATGACAGAATAGCATGCAGAAAGCAGATTCTATGCATAGCAGAAAAATAATAACAAAATATGTTCTGTATCAGTTTCGCCCTGTGTTCTATAGATAAACTCAGCACAATTGCATTTGTTCAGAAAACTGGGCAAAATATGAAGGGCCTGTGACAGAGGCATAACACCTTACCAACAAAAACCCTAGCTCTAACAGCAAGAAGTTAAAAATGTTATATGCAATTCTGTTTACAGCCCTGTGAATTGCATCAATTAGGATTCTAGAAGTAACTTGAAACTGTCACCAGAACTAGCTTTAAAAAAAAATTTAATCCTTCCTTGCACACAGCCTAGAATAAAAAAATCCCTGGACTGAATAAATCTAAACTGACTGATCAGGAGATGCACCTGTGATAACTGTAAGAAGTGACACTTGCCTTCTGCAGGCTGGGAACTGTAGAGGACCTCTTCTTCAGGTGACTCCTTATGACCTCTGAGATGAAAACAGATGAAAAAAAAATCCAAAACAAGCCACAGAAAATCAGCAGGGTGGTTTTTTCAAGAGTAAAATTCAGCATATATTTATGTTTATTTTCAGTAATACTTTACACAGAATGAAAGCTAATATCCCCAAACTAATACAAAACCAAGATATTCCTCACGTATTTCCATGTTCAATTCTTTGCAATGTTTCTGAGGCACTGGGTGAAATGTTCATTTCCACTTACTCTTCAGGTAAAAAGAAAGCCCAAATGACTGTCTGTGTTCCGTGACAAGGGAATAGGGCTGTGATTTTTACTGCTGGGAGTGAGATCAGGGAATTGGGAACAACTGCTGCAAGGACAGGCCAGCGGCTGCCACCCTCCTTCCCTCCTGCAGACAGCTGCAAATGCCACATCTCCAGGGCGGGCAACAGAGGACCCCTGGCTGCTGGCCAGCACAGACTGCATTTACTGCTCCTGTCTTCTTGGGGAAAAAGGACAAGGGCAGCAGAGGTGGGTGATGGTGACTTAAGGCATGAAGCAGGTACAGAATGGGTAAAAGGCCCCCTCGAAATAAAATCCCCTCTGTTCTCTCTCAAAACCCCAATCACTGGCAGAGATCATCAGGAGCACTGGAGCAACCTGAATTACAGCTCCATTGCAAGGTACAGAGAATGAAAAAGAATGCAAAACAAAAAAGAACTAAACACATGCATTTACTGTCCCACAGGCTCCACCCCTGCAATCACTTTGGAGAGTTATTTTCCTGTCCTGACTTGCATTTCCACCACCTATCAATCGTGCTTCTCCACCTTCTGACACCTGGAGGGAGGGCAGCACTTGGAATTGGGTCAAGCGACACACACAGGGTTGTAAAGACCAGAAGGAAAAGCAGAATTGACTTGACAGTTCCATTTACTCGTATCTACTTTTCTTAAAGATCCTTTCCTTCTTCCTTTAACAAGAAACACTTTCACCTCATTTTTTCCTACTGGAAAACAGCATAGTTTTCAGAGCCAAATCCACGACTTAGGCCTGAAACAAAAATAGCTGCTAAACGCCAAAAAAAGGTTGTCCAGGTTATTCAACCTCTTTTTGTGCAGGGTTGATGTTTTCTAGCCTTCTTCTGCTTCCTAGGAAGGTTGTTTTCTGTTCATGCTAACTGTAATTATGACCAAAAAATAACAGGGAGAGTTATTACTTACAATACCACCGTGTTGTTTGATACAATGTACTCCAGCTCTTTGGTCCACGGATTCATGAAACTAAACCACTGACTCTTTAAAGTAACAAAAGTCCCATCTTTTGCTCTAAATTTGTAGGAATTTGTAAATACTTTTTCTTTATTCTGCAACACTAGATAAGAAAAGGAAAGTTATAATCACCATATTTAAGCTTAGAAAGGTAAAGTTAAAAATAATAAATTTGTTTTATAGTGTCATAAAACCAAAATGTTTTTATTGGCCAGACAGGGAATGACATGCCAGAACAAACTGGGACCTGTTCTAAAATCAAATGATAGTCTCAGCAGTGTCATAAATCTTACATTAAACAGCAAAGAGTAAGTTTCTGCAAACCACTAGAAGGGAGATTCATGACTCGGTGACCTTTCCTAACTGGTGTCTTTAATTAGGATATCAGGCACTCTGGCTCTTTAGGATTCCTTCCTCTTCCCTACACAGAATGGGAGCAGAGGCTTTGACAGACGCACTGACATCTCTGACATTTCCCCCCCACAATTACAGCCCAGCCAACCCCAGTTTCTCCCTGCTTTCACCACCAGCATGTCCTAAGGCAGACAGCAGCCAGGGCAGTGCTGAGCTGGGTGCCTTTGGCTCTGCAGTGTTTTCATTGCAGTTACACGGCATCGTAAGCAGTCTGGGAGCACCAACGATTTTGTACCTTCTTTGTGTTTTTCAGCTAGGTGATTGTGATCATCTTGATGGCAGTACTCATAACAAGACGTTCCTAGAAGCTCTTGTGGCAGATACCCTAAAATTGCTGTTGCGCTGTTAGAAATAAAAACATGAACTACAGCAGATTCAAAGCTGTTTTCTTCAGTATCACATAAAGCAGAACATTAATATTTAAAGAAACAGATGCCTGTGTTCAGGTTTAAGGAAAAAAATATAGCATTAGTACAGCTCTAAAACAACAGGAAATCTTTTTCAGTACAAATTATCCCTTTGTAATGAACAATTATTCAAAGATAAAACAACTGTTTAAACATCCAAACCACATGTACACACAAAATACTTATAACTAGTGTCTTCCCCTTAGCCAGTCAGAGTACTGGTCACAGGAAGAGTCAATAAAAATCTCAGCAGCTGAATTTTGCTCTTCCACTCAAAGGAATTGGTTTTAAACTGACACTTTTTGTTGAAAGAAAAGATGACTGAAAGCAATGAAGTTGCTGGTGACAATAATGAAATTCAAAATGCAAAGTGGTAACTAGGTGTCTATAACAAATAAAAGTCTGGTTCAGAAAGTACAGAAAATAGGAATTTAGTTCTCACTTCTAATGAAATAATTTACGACCTCATTTAGATAGAATGTATTTGTAATGATTTCAGAAGTAATAACTTTTGGTTAAATACTTATTACTTCAGTCATATGCAGAGCTATGAAGCTCTAACTTGAGATTATTCTTTATAAATAAATGAGTCCATTTTATAACTTGTTTTCATCTTGCTAGCTCACCATTTTCTATAGGACGATACATTTCTATGCATTATTTGACAAAAAAAACCACAAAGCCCAAGTACTTATAGATTAAGGATTAACTGCTTCTTGTGTAGAGCAGAAAAAAACTGAAAATCAGAATTTTTGTGAATTTTCAAAGAAATCTCAAAAATTAAGAATTCTAATTAGAATTTCTACCCTGCTGGAGAAATTGCAGTTTTGACAGAGTATCAGAAAATGGAAGCAGTGTTGTCATTTCTCTTCATTAAAGAACAAAACGCTTACCGCTGATCTACATAAACAAATTTTCCATCCATGGCAAATCGTGTAACAAATTCTGTTGCTTTGACTTTTATCTCTCCACTCTTTTGTGGAACAATATAAGGGTGTAACCTCCCAATTGCAACAAGACAGTTAAAGTTACTACTGTCCTTTTCTACATCATTTTCCTCTTCTACTCCCACCTCATTAGGAGGCCAGTTCTTCAAATACCCAGTACAGTGAATGGTGCAGTATTTTCTGTGATCTAATAGAGAGAAATTAAATAAGAAGCAGTTATTGTTCAAAGAGTAAACCAAACTCCTTATTTTATTTTATTCTATTGGCCGTGAGACCAGCAACTATATTTCATGCTTAACTACAGCAAAGCTATAGATCATTTTACAGAGTATTTTTACACTAATTTTGTTCTACTTAATTTGGGCTTACCTGCAGAGAGTGCTTCTAACCCTTTGTAAGATTTTGGAAGATGAGTTATGGATGTTGGCAGTTCAAACACAATTTTCCCAGAAAAAAAAAATGCAACAACCCACAGATCACTTTGTTTGTATGTGGTTTCATATGGATTGTGAATTAAAATTAACCTGAGGCCCTCTGTAGCTTCCAAATCAATTTACCTTTGGTGAGCACAACGATCTGAACATGTGCTTGCTGCAACTGCTGGAAGACTCAGTCAAGGACAACCCAAAGCAATGCAGCTTATTTTCTATTTATCTCAGGCTTCTGAATGTCTCAATTTTACGGGCACACCAATATTTTAAATATATTAAATTTCAGCATACCCTGTCATTCATCCCTTTTTGCTCCCTAACTAACATGCAAACACTCATAGGCATCAAGGCTAAGATGACATGATGTGTCCTACCATAGCTGTCTTTCCAAAAAAAAAGCCAATTGACATCTATATGCTGAACAGGATGCTTTTAGATCATAAATTCAACCTATAAAATCATAGGTTTGATTTCCTCTCAACTACAAAAAACAAGTATCAACTCTGCAGAATGAGAAACTGAGTTATCCCACTATGATTCTCTCACAGTTTCTCAGGTGCCTTCCCTCAAAACTGCTTTCCCAAGAAGCATTTATAGAAGTTAAATTCCTACTGAGTTATCTGACACATCAAGGGATACCAAATTCTATTTACTTACAATCATGGGCCTCTTAAAATTTGTGGTGTGACAAATCTCAACAGTAACAGATTACATTGAAGAACAGAACTTGGAGGATTTTTTCAGGATCAAACAATTTCAGCACACCTTTGCAAAAATCAGTACTAAGGTATTAAAACAAAAGCTGGAAATTGCATTTTAAAATTGAAATTTAAATTTTCACTGAAAACTTGACAAGATTATACTGCTGTACAGGCATATCAAAATATGAACTGAATTAAAGTTACAGGGAAAATTAATGGAATTACACTGATAAATTAACTTCACTACGAAAAGAGGAAAAAAAGGAAAATTGCTACTTTTAAATACACACAACACAAAAAGTAAATCAGAAAATAAAGTTGGTTTACTTGCTTTTTTTCTTTCAAAATAGTAGAGTTTGCAGGCCTTATTCACTCAGTTACCTTCAAGACATAAGTTATTTAGTTTCATTCTTCTGATCTGCTCCAGTTCTTTCAAACATTTCCCTGAGACTTCTAAAATTTGACCACAAGGGACCACACGCTCCTAAACAGCCAGTGTAACCCCTGTTCCTCCCTCCCTCTTTCCAGGAGGGCACAGGGAGGAGAAAGAGCACAATCTGACTGCTTTTCAAAAGGCATCTCTGCCTTTTTACACTCCTCTACAGCTGCTGGGTGAGATCAGTGTAACGAGGAGCTCATGACTGACTTGGAATTTAAACAGACCAAGCTTCAAGACAGAAAGCCCCCACTTCATCTGCGCTCCTTGAATACCTTTCTTCTTTGGGTTGGGCAAACACTCCTTCTCCTCTTTGACCGTGGTCCTGCTACACTTGATCCGACAGAAGAAGGAGCGTCGAGCACCGGAGTTCAGCCGAGCTGGTCCAGCTTGGAAATCTGTGTGTACTTGCAAGCCAGCTTACAAAGATTTAGTAAAGTAATTAAGAAACCCAAAATCAAGCAATAAAACTTCAGAAAACAAGATGCTTTCTTCATTTACCTCCCAAGCACATTCTCCTTACTGTTTAGCTGCCTAAATTTTGACCTTACAATTTAAAAAGTCTAGTAACTTAAACAGGGCAAAGAAAACATGATTGACACAGATTCCAAAATCAGAAAGAGCTACCAAACTATTTTTAAACCCTTCTTGATATTTTGAGTAGTATTTCACTAAATATGCTTTATAACTTTCAACTTGTATTTGGTACAAGGAAGAACTGCAAAGATGCTTGTAAAAGCAGCTGCACAGTACACAAAGCTTTCCTTATTAGAAACAACTAAACAAAAGAAGTTTGGTTACATTAGGATTGACACTTAGCATTTTCAGAGAAGACAGTGATTCTTGATATTGAAGTATTTTATCCCATGTTCGACTACATCAGGTCTTTTGTATTGACAAGACCTAGCAAATACAAGAAAAAAAAGTAGTGTGCTGGTAGGAAGAATGTCAGACCACATCTTGGTAAATGCTTAACAGTGATTTCACTAATTTAACAGAATGTCAGTAATTCTTGTGATCTAAAATCAAGTCTTTTCTGGGCTAGCTTTTCAACTGTAAATGCATTTTAAACAGCAGATACACATTCAAATGTTTGCTTCCTAGAAATATCTCAGGTTTGTTCATCCATACGTGTTTGTACATACAAACACCTGAATACATCCTGACTAATAACTAGTTTTATTAACAGCTCTTGAAAAAATCTGAGCATGTTCAGCTCTGACTTACTTTTTCCATCTACGAGCTTCTCCCTAGGCGAGACATCAGATGAAGAAAGTTGCTCCTTGACTTTTGCAACATCTTTTGGATGTAAGTAATCGAACAAACTTTGTCCAATCAAACTGGCCTATTTAAAAAAAAACAAAACCCAAAAGAGATGAGCACCACCCAATTTTGGAACAGGACCCCACACATTACTTCACATTAATTATCTTAGAAAAACAACTGTCTTCACCACTAAAAAAAAAAAGTCAGATACCACAGTTACTCAATATTTTGATTTACATTTAATTTGCCATTGTTTAATATAATCTTTATTTAAAAGGGTAGTAAAACCATAATTTGTTACTCCCCTTTGAAAAACGCCAGATTACGTGGATATTAAACAAGTTCTGTAAAACGAAATGCTTTATTTATGTAAATAATGCAATTTCTGAGACTCTAACTCAAGATAAACACCCAGCCTCTTGTCTTTTCCCAGCCCCATCTAATCCTAATGCAAAGGAAAAATGCTGAGTGCTGCTGAGAAAGGCTAGCAGCAGCCTTGCCAAAATATACAGGTGTAACAAAACAGATTAAGCTGCAGCATGTGATTCAGAACCTAGAACAATTCCCAAATAAGCTAATAAATCCATGGGTTAAGTCAGTCATGCCCTCTGAATCTCCTAGTCTGGAACAGTGGAGATCTTAAGGGTCTGAAAGTAGGAATGTCTAATGTGAATGACTCCAGAAAGGCACTTGCAGCTCTTGAGTAAAATCAGTGGAGAAGTTTAAAAAAAAATGAAATCTGCTTTATGCTTATTCCCCTAGGATGATTCATTTCACTTGAAATAAAAAAGATAGCTTTGCACTTCTTAAAAAAAATATAAAAATAAATCTATGAAAGAGCGCAGACTGGTTATCTGTACATTTATAAAGGAAATGAAGATAGCACAAATAGTTTCAAAGTCACAAAAGTAGACAGATGGCAGCACTAACTGTTTCAGCCTCTGTTTGTGAAACAGAAGTCATCGGTACAGGAACAAATCATCATCCCTTCATTATTTGTAGTAATTGCTCATGATGTTAAACATCAGTTAATGGAAGATACTTAAATTTTTCTTATTTCCTTTATTCTACAGGCTGAGGTGGCTCCCATTCGGTTTCTTTCAGGTTAAGGGTACACACTCGGATAGTTATTGTGGATGACGTGTTACGTATGTGGTGCATCCAAGCATAAAGGCATCACCAAGGAAAGCTTTAATTAACTTCCACTGCTGAGCTACCAATTTTCCGTGGCCTAAAAAACCCCCCAAAAATCACTGCACTATGTGAAAGAAAATCTCTTGCACGCAGAAATTAGGACATCTTCAAATTATCCCTTCCTCTCAGACTGGCAGTTTTCTTAAGGATGATCAGCTGAGATCTGGTGCTGTTACCCCGGTTGGGAACACTGACTGTACTTGCACATATTTTTCTTACAGGATATTCAGCCTTACTCTGAATAATGTTAAATCAAAGAAATTCTAAGAAATTATATACAAGGACTGGTTTGATGTGATATGGAATAGTATGTAAAAGTTCTAAAATTTCAAGGAAAATACAAGGTAAAAGCAAACAAGAAACAACCATAACCACCTGATCATAATTAAGTATTTTGCAAACTGATTCGGAGACAAACAGAATTTTTCCTCTGTTGCATCCAACCACAAACAAGAATCCATCCGCAGCCTGAAATTATAAAGATACTGTCTTTAAAAACATGCCATTAAAATAAACAAAGAACATTAATGGCTACAAGAAAGACACTTCTAAACCTGAATTTTTACAATTAAACACAAGAAAACTGGAGAGGTACTTTTTACAAGGGCATGTATGGCAGGACAAGGGGCAATGGCTTCACACTGACAGAGAGGAGCTTTGGATTGGATATTGGGAAGGAATTGTTCCCTGTGAGGGTGGGCAGGCCCTGGCACAGGGTGCCCAGAGCAGCTGGGGCTGCCCCTGGATCCCTGGCAGTGCCCAAGGCCAGGCTGGATGGGGCTCTGAGCACCCTGGGACAGTGGAAGGTGTCCCTGCCCATGGCAGGGGTGGAAGGAGATGAACTTTAAAAGGTCCCTTCCAACCCAAACCACTCTGAGATTCTGTAAAAAAAGCAGTCACGATTGCAAGGACCAAATCAGGTCTTCAACTACACAGAGCTGAAGTTTCTGAAACACGGCTTTGGCAAAAGTCCAGCTGCAGAACAGCTTCTCTAGGGACTCATGCACAGACCTTGGCAAAGCCTGACTGCAGCAAAGGAAAACAAACAAACCTAGCTGCAAATGAGGTGTGTGCGCTTATGATGAAGTGCTAAACAAGAGGAAAGATTTTATTCCAGGTATTTTCTGCACCTTTTTCAAAGCACATCTTTAAAAATGTACACAAAGGAGTGCCAACAACTGCAAGGATGTTTCTACATAACCGACAGCGTTCTCTGTGCTTGCATGCAGACTTCAATAATGGATGTATTAAATGGGCAGACTGCACACAGATCTATTGTCCCTGCCACGCTCCCAAACCATCTCTGCCCACCTTCACGGAAAGCCTGGCTGGTGCAGGCAGTTTATAAACCAGTACAGCAAAACACTTGCCTGAAGGAAAAGATGGGAGAAAAAGCACCATCCAACTGAAAACTCAGACTTTAGCAAGGACATGATTTATCTGAGAGTTCCTTTCCACTTACCCTAAGGATTAACTGTCGGAGTTCATCATCCTTCAAAAATGAAGGTTTATACCGGACTTCTGTGTAGGAGCTACTAGAACCTGGGAAATGGATTATTCATAGAGATCATGTCAAAAGTTACATTTTTAGTTTATTTTTAGCAGAGTTATACTTGTTATGTATATCAGAATTTTTCTCTGTGACCCCAACAGCTGAATTAAAAAAAAAAATAAATTCAAAGTTCTAGAAATTCTAAAAATAAAATTTAAAAAATTCTCAAACATACACTGGTAATGAAAACAGACACATAACCATTTTCTTCCTTGCCCTTTACTTAACGCAAACCAAGGAAACTTCTGTTCAGACACCACTAATGCACTGCTAGAGAAATGGTATTATGAGAACTGAATTTTCCAAAACATTTCACAGGTCTATTTCAGAACCCTTAACTCAATTCTCTCGGCTGAAACGGAATAATTCCAATATTATCAATTGTCTTCTGGCATTAATAATACTTCATACGTACTCCATAGTCAACAATCAAAAAACCAGACTATTGTAGTTAAATCAAATGTCCCACTAAATATAGTGAGACTGACTTACTGAACGTACTGTTCTAGCACCCATGGCAAGTACTCTAAAATAATTGTCCATTAAACTTTTCTCCATTAAATTTTTATAATATTTCCTTGTTATATTTTTGAGTAAGTAGCAGTTGAACTTCGCAGCCAATTTCATCATTCACTGTAACTCCACATATTTTCTTGTATTCTTGTAAACTGCTTGTTTTGAAGGTAAATATAACAGTGCTGGGTGAAGTGCAGTTTTCACATCCAATTGTTAAAGCACAAATGCTTGAGCCGAAGATTTCTTGTACATGCTTGTTTAAACTGCAAGTGCAGTAACTGCCCTGCTGGTTTGGCACGTTATTTCTTCATGCAAAACTGTCAGTCTGCTTGGGCCTTTAGAAAACCCTCAAAACCCTTTCCACCTGAACTGTTCTATGATTCTGTTACTGTCGAAGTAGAAATGTAATTAATTTTCTAGACTTCTTTGGCCCAAAACTACCTGGGTTCTTATTAGATCTGTTTATTCATCATCAGTGGGTTTTGCAATGCAGAGGGTCTTGGATCCTTGCTTAGAGTTGACTAAATTATTATTCTGAAACAGTGGTGCCAAAACCCCCAAATATTGTGTGCAACCAATAGACTATGCAATATGTAACTTGTATTTGGATATATTTTTTTAGGGGAGGGGAAAAAAAAAAAAATCCCAAAACCTAGCAATAGCAAAAGGAGAGGAAAGAATATTTCCTGGGCTGATCCCTGCAATAAACCATTCCCTAAGATCCATGATTACTTTGCTAGCTGGCTGAGGCTACCAGAAGTTTCTGTTTCTTGGTACTCTCTAAAATGCGAGGATTTTTAAGACTTTAATGTTATCAAACTCACTGACCATTTTGTCAAAGTATGTTTTGTCCTGCAACATTCCTTTTGACTCCTGTATTTTTTAAAAGGAATCAAGGAGTGACCCAAGAACAAGGCATACCCTTAGCAGACAGAAAATATCCGTCACTGAAGGGCTGCTTTTTTTCTGTTATACTAAGCAAAAATTAAAAATTACGTTTGGACAGCTATAGACATGTACATTTAAGTGAGGAGCAGACCCGGAACTAACTACAGTAAGGAAATGTAAAATAAAATACTCTTGATTTATTTTACATCCAGGAAGATACACAGTATAACTCCCATTAGAACTGTGGATTTACAGGACAAAGTTTCCTAATTACCTTTCAAAGACTTTAAGTGCTGCACAGCCATCCGTAGCACTGTGAGTTTGTCCAGCTTTCGGGCCATGGGATTGCACTGCGGTATCATGGCAGATAATTCCTCTATCAAATTATTCATTTTGTCTCTCCTTCTTTTCTCTGTTTGACTGTGAGCCTCTCTAAGAAGAAAAAATAGTTTTTTAAGAAAGATGTAAAACACATGATTGGCCCCATAAATTCATCAATTCAATTCTGAGAATGGAGCTATCACAAGTACTACTGTGCTGAAACAGTTTTTCATATGCTAGTTGTATTGGACAACTGAATTGGATTCACTTCAACAAAGATGAAGTGGTCACAATAATGATGTAAAATACTGAGGGGAAAAGATATCTCAAGCAACAATTGGATTCTATGTGGCAGGAACAAGAGGTTATAAGGACTTATAAAAGTTAAACTCTTCTTGTGACCCTTGCCATGCAAGTGATGACTTGGACACCTCAGTGCATCCCAGAGAACTTCTGATGTCACTGGGAATCACTGAAAGACATTTCTGCTCCCACCTCTTCCAGGCCTTTTAAAAACCCCACAGCCAATAAACATTACTTTTACCTGTGTTGCTAAGAGATGTACTGGAAACTGCAAGGAAAAGCTGTTCCTCATGTAATTCACCAGAAGTGTCTCAGGATATTTCTGGTGGTACAAGATGGACCCTTTCCTGACAAGGTGCGACAAACGCTTTCAGCCTTTGGGCTGCCTCACATTTCATCTCTTGGTGAGCCTGTCCAGAACTCAGCCACAAAAACAGCTTCTCCTCTTGGCCAGTTTTCATCAGAAAACTCCTTCTAGCACACCACAAGTACATTTATAGCTCAGGTCAACTTTACTTCTTTCTAGTGCAGTGTGTCAGTTTTTCAGCTCATCTCCTCCCCTCCAACATCCTCTACAGATCAAGGGGAGTTTAATTCACTCTCTTCCCTCCTTACCCAGAAGACAAGCCAGCCACTCAATTAAAACCCAGATGATTCTCCTTTCTGATTGAGGCCAGCCACAGCAGTATAGTTATGCAAAATGAAGAAGAAGTTTTGGTTAATTGATCTCCAAAACTTTTCCTTGTAGGCATACTGCAACAGAAACTATTAAAAGTAATAAACTTAACTACACCTGGCCTGTTGAGAAAGAACAAAGTACAGTTTTAAAGATCTAGTTGTCTACTATTTTTATTATTTTTCCAAAACATAAATGCCTTCACCACACAAGCAATTCTGGGTCATTCTGCCAAGCATTCAGCTCGTCTCTCTCTAAAGCCTTTTTCTAGATTTAATTTTTTGAGTTATGTTTGGGTCTGTGCGTTCACTCAACCCTTCCTTTATGTCAGGTAGGAACAATCAAGTAATATCCTGTGTATGCTCCTTGAACTGTGAACCTCAGGAAGACAGATACAAGCATTCCAGGAAAGGGAACAACCTCCCACATCTCCAAGGGTCAATGAGGAGTTATAAAAAAACTGAACAGGTGGGTGCAGAAATTCAGGTGATGACCGGATGATCCAAAAAACCTTCTGTTACTTGCCCCAGGCACAAAGGGAAGGGAGAAAAGCAAATTCCTCAATAAGCTTGAGCCAAGAAGGAAAGAAGGAGATCACTGATGAGCAAACCTCCAGAGAGCAGACCCTTGCACTGATTATTTTTCCCTCCAACTAATGCACCACAAAGTGAGGAATAAAATTAACGGTACCGCATAGAAGTGTTTAAAGCAATGTACAACACAATCCTATATAGCAATCTGGGATACTCTGTAAAGAAAAATTAATTTTGAAGTTGAACTGTAAAAATATCTTGGAACATTTTAGTTTCTTTAATTTTGTTTCAATTACAGGAACACTTCATAATTACTAGCTAGAATACTATATAAATAATACTTCTGTCGGCATGCTGAGTGGATTATGTATTTCTGGTCTGACATCTCTGCTCACATGAAAAATGAGAGACTTATTTTTAAATCCACTTTATAGCACAGCTCTAGTTTGACTACGTGGCTTGTCTGTAGTTTAAAATATTTGTTGCCTGAACTGTGGCTGCGTTCAGTCACACAGCATTTCAAATCTCTTCCAAAGTGCTCTATGAGAATTTCAATTTATGTGAATTTGAAGTTCAATGGCAAAACTTGAATAATTCCCTATACAAAAGCTTGTTCCAGAACAGGAAATATTTGTCGTGCTTTAGCCAAATCCATTTCCATGTGGAATAAATTTTAAATACCTCCAGAAGCAGACAAATCTAGAATAAAACAGCAATCCTCAAACTGATACAGATGAAGGATCAGCTCCTTATACATGACTTGGGTGTACTGCATTTAATTCTCACCTTAAAAATTTTAACTTTGTGTTTTTGCTAAATTCTCTGAGATATTCTGCAGCAACTTTTATAAAATTTAGTAGCCAATAAAGTCCTCAAAGGGGCTCTAAAAATTACTACACATTTAGCAAGGAAAAGGAAAAGCTTCCCGTTAAATATTTGATAGTTTTAATGACTGTTACCCACAAACTCATATTTTACTATTGTGAGTCCCAGTATTCACTAGCAAAAAGTATTTGTTGTAAATTAGTACCTGAAATCTTTTACTTTAACATGTTCTTCATCTTCACTCCTAGAAGAAACAAGACATAGAGTTTTACATTACACATTTAATACTAGGCACTTCTTACATCCCAAAAATTCCAGAAGATAGAAAATGCTACAAATTTACTATGGCTCTGAAGAAAGCAAACCCACAAAATCCCTAAACCAAATCTCATCTAGCAAGGGATGCATAACAGAAAGAGACCAAAGCACACTTGCAATATTCACAGCTGTGTGAACATATTAAAGGGATATTTCATAATTATAGGGCTTTTCTTATTCTGAAGACAACATTATTTTTGGAACATTCAAATAACTTAAGACTAGGCTTGATTTTATTTTCTCATTTAAAATTTTACAGGAGAGATGATCTATTTATGTTTTTATTTCTAATATCTTATTGTCAAATTAAAAAATAAGCAATCCTAAATTACATTTTTTAAAAAAATTATCTATTTCCCATGCCCTACACAAATTACTGGAAAGTCATAAAGTAATAAAATTGCAAATGAAACACAGTCATAACTGTCTGTAGCACAATAAACACTCTGCAACAGGAAACTATAAAGGATGATTGAAACAAGGACAATGAGCTTTTCTTTCCCTACGACCACTTCACCACTCTGGTGAAAAATTCCAGAGCATGGCCTGTGGTTCCACGAGGATCAGGAGCAGGGAGGCCAAGCAGACAGCAGCTGGCTCCCATCAGGAAACGGAAGCTGGAGGATCTTGGAAATTACACTTTTAGGAAAAGTGCCAAAAAAGTGCCAAAAAAAGTGCTTCCACCTGTAACTGAGCACTGACTGCAGTGAGGATCCAGCAGCCAGAGCCAAATCTGCACACAATTCAGAATCTGGGATTTCACTGGCACCCAGCAATCTTCTAGACAGCCTGATAAACCCAAACACAGGAGGAGGTTTGGCTCACAACACCCACTTTTATTCACTGAAATTGTTTCAGATTTAGATGAGCTAGCAATAACTAGTATTTTCCTTTCATTTTAAAAGCAACCTACCAGAAATATCCACATACTGTGAATTCCACCTGAATTTACATTCTCTGATCGTAAGAGAACAGGTAAGGAGGAGCCAGACCAGCTGCAATGCAGCATGTGCCCTATTAATTAACTTTCCTTCTCCCTCAGGAGCTCCACTTGGGGAAAAAATCTAGCACAAATTTGCTGCTCAAGCAATCAGTCCCAGCCTTCAATGGATTTTTATAGCCTCTGTCCTAACAGCGGTGGTGTTACTGATATGAAAAGCTAAATTAAAACTACCTTGACTACATGAACAGAGGGTGAAATTCCACTGTGTGGCTATAATGTAGGTATATTTAATTGGTACTAGAAAGGACAGAATGGGCATTAATCAGAAAAAAATAAAGAATAACACCTTTTCCCTACTTTCTCAACTGATTTACTAAATATACTTCCCCATTTCTTCTAAAATGGAAGCAAATGTTTTAAAGGGAGAAAAGGAGGATTTTTAATCACACTTTCCGTCACGAGCACCACGGAAAAGAATCCACAAGGAAACAACCAATTTAAGCCCCAAGAGAGGTTTTCACACTGCCCTTGAAGCCACGTACCACCCAGTGACTCCCCTGCAGAAAGCTGGGTGTGCTGGCTGACTGCAGGCCCAGTCTGGGGCAGTCAGAGGGCAAACCACAGCTCAGCACACATCAGATGGGCAAGGAGGGGATCATGCTGCTGTGCTCAGCCTTGGCGTGCCTTCACCTCGAACACTGAGTGCACTTTTGGGCCCAAAAATACGAGAAGGTGTTTGGGGAAGATGTGAAGGTCCCTGAATGCAGAGGAAGGCAACAAAGCTGGTAGGGACAGAAGGAATGTCCTGTGGGGAGCGGCCAAGGACTCGTGGTTTGTCTAGTCTGGAGAAAAGGAGGCTGGGGCCCCTCCTTGCTCTCTGGCTTCCTGAGGAGGGGACGTGCAGAAGGAGGTGCTGAGCTCTCCTCCCCGGTATCCGAGCACAGGACAGGTGGGAATGGTTCAAAGCTGTGCAGGGGAGGTTCACACTGGACATTAGGAAGCATTTCTTCAGCAAGAGGGTGGGGAAACACTGGAACAGGTTCCTAGGGGGGTGGTCAATGCCCCTGACAGTGTTTAAGAGGCATTTGGACAATGCCCTTTTACAACGTGCCTTAACCTTTGGTCAGCTCTGAAGAGCTCAGGTGGTTGGACTGGGTCATCAGTGTAGGTCTATTCCAAGTGGAATAGTCAATGCTATAAAAACACTGCATGGCTACTTACAAACAAAGGTATCCAGATACAGAAAAAGAAAATGCAACAAAGTAATCAGGTAATTAACAACCATTCTGGTGCATGTATTCCCCAAAGGGTTTGCTTATGCGGCACAGCCACCTTGTAACAGCATTATTTTAACACAGTTATTGTAGTTCCAATTTAAAAAAAAAAACAAAAAAACAACACTTTAAAAGGTTGAAGGAAACAAACAAAAACATTTACATTCACCAGTCCTGGAAGAATATGAGAGCCTTCTTTCAACTCCCTAAGTCTTTTACTTAACTGGTGCTTTTCATTTGTTCCTGTTCTTAACTTCAATACTAAGAAGTTTGGTAAAGCTGGAAGCAAAGCATCATCTTAGAAAGAAGGATCAGGAACCCTTGACATTGGATGGACCTGTCCATCCTGCTCCTTAGCTGGGAGTTTATCACAGACCATCTTGTGCCGTACACAGACCTGCCCTTGGATGAAGCATTCCTCAAGGAACCACACAGCTCATCTAGCCAAACAGCCGAGTGTGACACGTTTACAGAACTCAAAACAGAAATGGATGCATTCTTAAAAAGTACCTTTTCTGAGGATCACCATCAACTTCAACTGTATCCCTGCAGAAACAGGTCATAAAGTAAGCAAAATGTAGTTCGAAACACAACAGGATGACTTGATAGACCCAATGAAACAAAGCTGCAGAAAAATTTTAGTGGAAACCCCAGCTGATTGGTTATTTTCAGAAGATCATTAGTCTTAGAACCTAATTACAGCTTCTTATAAGCCAGTACTTTTTCAATTAGTTTTTCAACTTGGACATGAAATATTTTTCTCAGAGAGATCCAAACTTCAGGGAAACACTACTGATGAACCAACATTTTTCCTGAGCAGGTAAAAATTAACAAGTGCTACCAAAAAGGAATGGAGACTTTTTATTTTTCCCCCAGAAACTGATGTATTGCTGGAGTTTCAGTTATCCACATGATACACTTGATTCTGCAAGCTGACAATTACATCAATATCCACAGTTCACCTACACCCTGCAGATCAATGCACTACACATAGAAGAAGCAGGGATTAAACAGAACTGCTTTAATAATCACAACACATGTAAATCTCCTACCCCTGCCTTTTTAAACATGGATTTTCCACACTAGTTTGGAGATATTTGTAGTGCACTACATCTGCACATTGTGTCCCCTACTTCTGCCTGATTTACACAGCTTTGAACAGATGACTTCTTTAGTTAACTGGTACCTGTTTGGCAGTTACAAAACAGGATGGAACAGTCAGCAGTGTCACCTCAGCAGTCAAGAATGACCCACTTCAAAAGACTGAGCACTACAAGAGTACAGTCCCCATTTTTAGGTCATGGGTCTGCCTCCACATTTAAGGAAATGGCTGCTATGGTCACTGAAGCAGCAGTTTTAGATCGATCAACCAGCAATCTTGTTTCAGGCTTGAAGGCAAAATTCTAGGATGCACTTGGGAGAATTTAAGCAACTTAATAACTTGCCTTTAATAGTAGGCAAAGAAGGGGAAAAAAGAGAAAAGAAAAAAATTAGGATTGAAATTTCAGCATTAGAGACACATTATCCAGACACTTCAGGCCAGGAAATGGCATTACAGAATCCTACATATATCCCTTGGATTTAAGGATTATTTTCTCTATTTTTAATAACTGGGGGCTGTCAAAGAATACATCTGGAAGACATTGTAAATTTAATAGCAATAAACAAAGGAAAGAAGATTAGACAGTTACCACGTTGCATAAATAGCAGAACATGTCAATCTTAGGTTGAGACACAGAGAATTGATGCACTTACTGGTTGTCAGAATCACTTCCCTTCCGTTTCCGTGGGATGTCAGGCACAGCAGCGTTGAAGGAAGTGGCTGTGGCAGGCTTAGTGACCGGATTCATGAGGCTGGCCACTCCACAGGCGACACATGGGCTTCCATCCACTGAGAAATTCTCTGCCAATGACAATAAAGGCTCAGTGTCCAGCAAGAGCTGCATCACTGTGCATCCATTCTGACCCTCACTGTGACAAAAAATTGTCTGTGTGGCTTCTGTGTCTCTGACACAAACAACAGAGCTTGCACTGCTACAACCCAAGTCCAGCAAAGAGCACAGCACCTTCCCACAGTGCTGTAATGATGTCACCAACCCAACCAACACTCTGAGGCAATATAAAACAGCCACTCTCCCCTTACACAAACTTTGCAGGCCACACTCAAACCCCCCAACACCTCAGACATCCTGCAGCAAAATCACTAGCTGTGCCATCTGTCAGCAAATCAAAATATTATGGCTCAAACTAAATTCAAATTAAAAAATATATAGCAAACTAAATTTTTTAATCAAGCTGGATGTCCAAAAAATGGAAGTTTGCTATAACCTGTGTGTATATATATATATATATATATACATGTATATATATGTGTGTCAGAAATATATGTATTTCTGACAAAAAATCCACAATTGCACACAACATCTGCCATGGAAGCTGGAAGAGTCTCAAAAACTTGTCAAGTTCCCTTCACAGCTCTCCTCCTAAGGAAAGCTGCTGTTTCTGGGAAGGACAGAAGAGAAGTCACAAGCCAAAGGAATCCTAGCAACCTACTAGGAAAGGAGGCCAGTCTCAAGGAGCAGAAGCACTACCACAGCGTTTTCCTGTCTCAACACAGAGCTATCACAGAGAATCATGCAGCTGATGTTCAGGCAAAGAGCCAGAGCTAACTCAGTTTCAGCAAACGCAGAAACCCCTTTAGGCTCCACGTGCCAGGGAGCAGAGATGAGAGATTAAGGGATGTCATTCAAGGAAGGGAGCATCTCTGACTTCCAGCAGGGAGAGAAAACCAAGAGGAGTACTTTGGAAATCCAGCAGGAAGAAAAACTGGACGCTTTCTTGCGGGCTTTCTCTCTTTTTTTAGCATCTGTGCTGTCTGTAAAAACGTAGAAATGTGCGAAAACAATGATACAAAGCATACTTTATTTTCCTCTTAGATGTAAACACATCTCACACCAGAAAAATTACCTTCTAGGCTTTCATTTGCTGTTGGAATATGACTCTGGAGAGTTAAATGAAAATAGGCTAATACTCAAACAACAGCTTGCCTGGTCTTCCACTAATCCTCTCTCTATCAAATCAGACAACACAAAGTCAGTCCCTGTTTTATTTTAGAAAGCTCTTTAACTCATTAAGCCACATAGGAAGTTTCAAAAAAAAAAGGTGGAAAGAATCAATAAATACTTGACAAATAAGTTACAACCTTTGGACGTCTGCAACAGCAAGAAATTTAGTTATTTCAAATACATATCATATTCGTTAGGGGTGTTACAAATATATTAAAAGAAATGACACGATAAATACTACCAGGACACAGCGCCAGATGTCTGAAATATTTTTATCATGAGTTTTCTCTGTAATAATCTCATTTTATATTTCTGTTGTTAACACAACTACAAAACAAACAAAAATGCCGACGAATCCAAAGGAACTGTTTATTTAAAAGGAGTAGTTTTAATTCGCTCGGGTCACAGCATCCTGTAATTACTGATTAAGTTATTGAAGTATAATCAGACTTGATGAATATTCATAAAAGAGTACTTACTGAACAGCAGCCTACATGGTTCCAAGACAAGAATGCCTTCAGCACAACAGATCCTTTCGTCCTGGAACAAAGCAGGACGGCACAGACCCACTGACCTAAATACTGCTGTGCACACAGATGGCCAGCCTGCTTTCTGAGCACTTCCCTTTGAGGGAACAAAAGCCAATGCCTCTTTTACGGTTTTACATTAAAATAACTTTTTTTTTCCTCACACCCAAGCAACAAATTCTGAATAGTCCACTTAACTCTTCTACCTTTACTAATAACATCCATTTTCATTATTCCTAACTGAGAAAACAAAAGATGTTCATATTGCCAGTAACAATGACCTATTAAGAACTTCTGCACTACATTTATTATTAGATGATAAACTGAATCCTTAATACTATCCCTGGGACCAATTAAATGCCAGTAAGGTTGATCTTGGACAAAAATATAAGGTTAAGAATCTGTACTGCTCCTGGACATGCTCAGCATGCAGCTTATATTCTTTTTATATATACATTCTAAATAAACCCCACAAACCAAACGCAAACCCCCACCAACACCACAAAAAAAAAAAAAAAAAAAAAACAAACAGAGAAATAAATTTAAAGCTTCAGAACTACCAAGCATAGTAGAACAGTGATTATATGGAGTTTAACAGAAGAGAGCAAATATGTTCAATACCTATCACTCACTGAGCATGCAGTGGGCAGAAACAGCTCCTAAGCCAAGGCAGCTGCGAGAAGCCAGGAAGGGTGATAGGGAATTATCTCTGAGGGCTCTGTAGCTGCCATCATTACGATACTGGGTGATTCCAAGGTGCTCACTCTCTCCCTGGAGAGTGTCCCGACCTTACACAGGCTGTGATGAAAGATTTCTTTCCCTCTCCACACTTTGGATAAAGGATTTTAAAATTTTGGGTTCACAAAGACAATGGTCTAGAACACACCCCAATGTCCAGGGTGGGCTTCTGCAATAGGAGAAACTTGGATTTTTAGCTGTCATTTGAGCACCTGGCTGAATTTCTTATACTTTTGTTTTCTGTGAAGGTTTTCATACCACTGACATCAAACACCTCTAAAAACACATGAAGCAAAAAGAAAGATTTCCCAATTTCATAGCACACTTGCTTCATGAAAATAATATCCAGAAAGACCAATCCTTATTACAAGTTGATTTTTCTGTTAAACCAAAATCATTAGTCAATTTTTAAACTAAAAGAAACAGTTTAAGTCAACTAGAGATGTTTTACCACCCTAAAGGCTATTACTTACACTAGTCTGGTTTGCAAGCCAAATAAAATTCCAGCTGAGAAATGACACTTTTATTACTGCTCATTCCATTGCTACTGCCCTGGAATACTGATAACCAAATGTTAATGCCAAGTGAAGAGCTCCTCATGTCTATTATGATCTATGTCTGCCTCTCAGCATTAAGCCTATATGCTTATCTATATTACAAATCAAAAGCATTTTCAAAGCATATTACACACATTGGGACAGATGAAAATAATGAGAATAATACAGGAACCCTCCCACTGGAATCATTCCCTCTGAGAAAAAGCAAAGATCATCCAAACAGTACAAATAGAGCATATGGAAAATAGCTCCATGAAGTTTCCATTAAGTGCATCAGAAACAAAAAACTGTTAGTTCAACACTAATTTTAGTGTCTTCATAACTGGGTGAATAAGATATTTAAGGAATGGTTATCAATATATATTTCTCATCACATCAGCGTACAAAAGCATCCCCTATTCTTGTGTTTTTCTACATGGAAAAGAAATAATAATTACAGCCCCTATGGGGCTGGCAAAGAAGGGAACAACTACAAAGGAGCTGCATGAAATTACTGTTTGGCTATGAAGACAAATAAAATCAACCATATTCCTGTGGCACCAAAGTTTCTGTGTCAATCCCGATGCATTGAGAAACAAGGCTTGGGAAACTCCACATTTTTCCAGTTACTGACAATAATATTTTCTAATCCCATGCCACATTCCTGAGCTGTTTTCTCCACCAACAGTTTGAAGGTTTTCAATTCCTAAGCAAACACAACCTATCAGAAAAGGCTTATGGCCAAACTCCACCAGCCATAAAAGGGGAGATTCATCTGAACCAATAATGATAACGATGTCCACATCTGAAGTAGCCATTCTGGTCCCTCTTGGAGGGAGGAAGACATTTCTAGGGTGATTCATCTCTCCCCAAAATAGATTCCTACATTTGGCTAGATGAAATAAAACAGTTCTAGGGTGATTCATCTCAATCTAAAATAGATTCCTACAGTTGGTTAGATGAGATACAGCCCAAGATTGCCTATCTCTAGTCAGTAATTATTCAAGGACCAAAGTAACTAGCTCAGACGTGGATATCTACTCTGCAGACATCTAAAGATAAGTGAGATGAAAGCCACCCCGAGTGCAGAAATATCACGCAATTCTTAAAACGTAACAGCCACAGACAGCACCTGTTTGTATCGCATGCAACAAGTTCAAGCCCAAGACTGTCTTTCAGAATTATTGCCCTAATTATGCACTTCCTCAAGACCACTCACCCTCAGCAAGGTCAGCTTTTCTGGATAGGTTTACAAAATACATATTAGCACTCCAAGAATCAGCAGAAAGACACAAGTAATGTACTATTAATAAATTAATTAATTTAAAGAGCTGTCAGTCAGCCCTCATTTAGCCAGTTTAAAAAAGAACATCCAAATTCAGCTATCAGGATATTACAGTAAAATGGGCTTGAAATAAAATATCATTGGAAAAAGTACATTTATAAAGCTTATGGTGACACTTTTCATAGTCTGGGAATAAGAGAGACTTGGAGAAATGTGGCAGCTCTGCAGCTGCCTAAATTAAGAATATGTTAACACTGGCACAACCTTTCTAAAAACAAGGGACTTTTAATCCAGATAGGAAATATAGGAATATTTTGAAACACTTTCAAAGGAAAGGAGAAGGAAGAGGCTGGTCTGAATTCAGATTTCTATGATCACAGATACTACAGACTACCAAAATGTGTCTTTTCCAAAGGTGTGTTCCTGGTACACACAAAACCCTTCAGCTGGCAATTTGAGCATTGCCAAGTTTAACGAACTCCAGATTCTGGCAGAAGTGCCTGTGAAGGGCACCTGAGGCTGCACAGCCCGGCCAGGGGAGTTTCTGACACCGCAGTGCCCCCCTGGGCTGAGGCTGCAGGGCACAACCAAAGGCAGAACAGCACCAGGCAGAGAAGCAGCTGCTGCAGAGCCCGGGTTCTAACGGGACAGCACTCCAGGGAGCTGACACTGAATCCCATCACTGCTCCCTGGGCTGATAAAGCTGGCTCAGAACAAACTCCTGGGCCAGTCCTCTCTGTGTGGGGGGGTGTGCTTGCAGAAGCACTACCCTTGAACAAAATTCTACTTCAGTTTCTTCCAAAGAGGAGTCCAGTTCATCGATACCAAAACTGCTCTGCAAATCCAGTCAAGGAGCAGTAAGTGGGAATGATGGGATTCATTTCACACATACAAAGCTGGGCAAACCAGTAACCTAAATCTGCTAAACTGAGGTGCTTTCTAAACCTTTCTCAACATGCCAAGTTAGATTGTAAAGTTCTGTCACAATCAACTTCTTTTTTGTTTGTTTGGGTTTTTTTGTTTGATTTGGTCTTTTGTGTTTTTTTTTTTGTTGTTGTTGTTTTTTGTTATTGTTGTTTGTTTGGTTGTGGTTTTTTTAAGATGGGAGATGGAGGCATGGAGCAGCTCTGCTGGGAGGAAAGGCTGGGACAATTGGGATTGTTCAGCTGGGGAAGAGAAGCTTTGGGGTGACCTCAGTGTGGCCTGGCAGTGCCTGAAGGGAGCCTGCAGGAAAGATGGACAGAGACTCTTGACAAGGGCTGCAGTGACAGGACAAGGGCAATGGCTTCACACTGACTGAGAGCAGCTTTGGATTGGATATTGGGAAGGAATTGTTCCCTGGGAGGGTGGGCAGGCCCTGGCACAGGGTGCCCAGAGCAGCTGGGGCTGCCCCTGGATCCCTGGCAGTGCCCAAGGCCAGGCTGGATGGGGCTGGGAGCACCCTGGGACAGTGGAAGGTGTCCCTGCCATGGCAGGGGTGGCACTGGATGGGCTTTGAGCTCCTTTCCAACCCCAACCATTCCATGATTCCATGTGTCTGATGACCTAAGCAATTACAGACACACCCATCTATACATGCAGCACACTGACAGGACAGCTATTGAGTCAAATAACTCTGTGTCATGTAAACGGCTTTATTTTTCTATGGAGTTACTTTTCTAAAATTTTAATGAATTCTTGCTGAAGATATTAATTAGAGAGTGTGAAAACTACACTTAGAGCCTCCATATATACAGTACTGCATGAGAAAGAAAGTTACAGGTGCTGTGATATCACTTTGAGGTCCTGCACATCTGAATACCAACCAAACTAAGAACCGTATTTTCTACACATGGCGGAGAATTGTATTAAATATTTCTTCGAATTTGCTTATTTCAGACCTTTAAAACAGGCCATGAAAAGCATCTTCAGACTACTCACAGCAAGTCTGGCATCAAGATCATTGCCTACAGTACCTCCCATTGAAAGCTGGGACAACAATCTTCTTTGGAGTGAAGTTCTGAAAACAGTAAGAAATGTATGGACTAAAGCAGCTTATTCTTTCCCCAGATTTTATAAGCATGTCTAATGCAGGAGCAAGATGCAGAGAAGTCAGTAATGAAACCATTATACAGAGAATAAATGTTCAATTTGGCTTTAACATCACAAAATGAAAAAAAGTAAATTATAATACTCTGAGTTACAGACATTTAAATCAAACAATAACACAGGCAACTGATTACTCTCTACTTCTACTTTTACTTATTTTCATCACCTGGAAGAGAAGCAGTCAAGAATCAAAACTTACCAGTTAAATAACCCATTTACTTACTAGATTTCAAACACCAAATATTTGGCCAAAGCTATTAGTGTATTAAAAAGTATAATAAGGCAGGAACCAAATAATGAAAAGATAGTTCCCAAGCCCTTGAAAGGGTACCCTACTTTCCCAGGCACTTTTTGGTTCACATCAGGTAGAAAGCACTGATAGAAATCGGGAGTCTCATATATCACAGTTCATTACTGCAAAAAAAAAAAAAAAAGATCCAAGCAAAAAACAAATCATAAATCCTCTCCAACTATATACTCCTAGAGGAATGGTGGGCAGTTGTTTTCTTGCAAGGTTTGGAATCATACAATTGCAAAATGCTGGGTCCTACCAAGTCAGCTGCAGAACTTCCATGGTTTTAGCTGGCCCTGCAGTCCAAACAAGGAATTTTCAACACTTCACAATGATTCACTTCCAAAATCACGCACCAAATTATTTCTTCTTACAATGAATCTGATTCTGGGATGTGAACTGTCCAGTTCAGAGTTTGTTTTTCATAATGTGCAACTGTACCAACAGTAAGGTGTACACTTAAGTAAAAAAAAACAACCCAAAAACTATTAAGCAGCTAACCTTAGTGTGGCCCTATTCCACAAAAAATTGAGATACTTTTATCTTAAAAACAAAGAAACCCAAAACTTGTTTCTTCAAAATCCACTAAAATAACAGATATAAACATAAGTGGCAAAAGAAAGCAGGGAGGGGGTTTATCTCACAATAAAACATGAAAGCCTGTGGCTCATTGATTTCCCAAATCTATTTGTAAATGGAAATGTCTGTGTATTTGAGGGTTTCTTTCTTTTGATGATTTCCTTTCCTTACAGTATATGCACGAGACAGAAACAATCAATCTTAGCATTAAGCACAATTCAGCAGACCACAAAAACACTACAAAAAAACCACAGGAACAATGCTTCGTTTTCAAACACTACATTATTTGCCACAAAATTTTACAATATTTAAACAATCAAGCAGCATAGACATAAGCATGCCAAGGATTTGAGCCAAGCAGGATCTCCACATACATTAAAGCACACATAACCCAAGAGACATTTAGAAAACAACTATTAAACCTAGAGGAATTGATGCTAACTACACAGAACTGCAGTGATGGCTTAGGAGGGATTGGATCACTTCTGTGTCCCCACACCCCGTGCAAAACACTCCCTTCTCCTCGGAGAGGGGAAGCACTGTACTCGCTTCCAAGCAGGAACACGAGCAGCAGCTGGTGGTTTACAACCAGCCTTGATTTAGTACCAGAAAGTTATGATTAAAATCAAGGAAAGATCAAACCTTGGTCGCCATACAAGCGTGGGCACACACACACACACACACACAGAAAAGCCAGAATCACTATACCTAAAATACTAAATTATGTTTACCTACAAAAAACCATCATACTAGAGTTTTAGGAATGCAAGGCTAAGTGTGTATCAGAAGCAATGAACTACATACTAAGTTTAAAAAAAAACAAACCAACAGATTTTTAGTGCCCATCACATCAGTAGCATGGCACATCTGTAACGGCAGTACAGCACAGAGTGACCATTACACAGGCGGGTGCCCAGAGGACGGTGACAGGTGTCCTGCACAGTGACAGGACAAGGAGCACTGGACATAAACTAAAACACACGAAGTTCCACCTCAGCTGGAGGAAGAACTCCTGTACACTGAGGGTGGCAGAGCCCTGGAGCCGCTGCCCAGGGAGGGCCTGGAGTCTCCCTCTGTGGGGACATCCCAAACCCACCTGGACAGCTCCTGTGTCACCTGCTCCAGGTGACCCAGCCTCGGCACCGGGGCGGGCTGGACGAGCTCCAGAGGTCCCTTCCAACCCCGTTCCGTGAATCTGTGCTTTCCCTGCGAGCGCTCCGGACACCTCCGCTGAACTCCACGGAGCGGGAGCTGCCAGACGGAATTACACACAAACCCGACCGGCCCCGGAGCGGCACCGGGCACAGCACCAGCCCCGAGCCCCCTCACGGGAAGCCCGCAGTGCCCCACGGGCACCGGCCCCACAACAACACCGGCCCGTGCCACATCACCGGCGCGGGCGGACAGACAGACACACAAACAGACGGACAGGCAGACACACCCCACACACGGCACCCACGATCGCCCCCCGCGCCCGCAGCAACGCGCGACAGGGGACAGGGACACGGGGCACCCACGGCCCGGCCGCCCCACGAGCGNCCCCCGCCCCGCCCCCCCCGCGAGCGGACCCCCCCCCCCCTCCCGCCCCCCGCCGCTCCTCCTCGGCGCCCTCGGCGCTTCCCGCTCCTGCTTCGGCCATGGCGGGCGGCCCCGTGCCCCGCTCCACAGCGCCCCCGGCACCGCCGGCATGCGGGGGGTGAGCTGAGGTGAGCCGAGGAGGAGCCGCCGGCGCCGGGGAGGGATCAGGGGCTGCCCCGCCGGCCCC